>JAOTOM010004802.1:0-157500 GCA_034440615.1 Ashinkailepas kermadecensis | reverse complement strand
CCGCACGCTCCGGACGAACTTTCGCTGTCAGTCGGCGTCAAGGCACCACCGACGGGTAATGCATGTGTCAATTTCGAATGATAATCGCGGGCATCAAACCTCAGCGTTAATTGTCCGGGCGGCAGTACGGTTTTAGTTGTCACGGTAACAAGAGTACGTCGCCGGATGCCAAATCACATCGAACGCGATGGATCAATGCCGCCGCCGCGTGTCAGGCGCGTCGCCTTGCCAAGTTTCCATTTGTGAAGGTCACCAGGTGCCTGCAAAAGGTCAACAAGTCCCTCCAAAAGGTCAACAAGGATCCTCAAGCGTAAATGTCAGGCACGGCGCTCACTGAGCCTCGCGCTGACCCCGAACTTCCTCGTGCTGACCTCGGACTTCCTCGTGCTGACCCCGGACTGCCTCGTGCTGACCCCGGACTGCCTCGTGCTGACCCCGGACTGCCTCGTGCTGACCCCGGATGACACCAACGCAACGCTGCGAGTGTCCATCGCCGCGCAGCTTTTTTGCACGAATCACAGCGGGCTGGCGGCGATGCAAGATGCAATGCGAATGTCCGACAGGCTCGGACATCAGCGCAACTCGCCGAATTGGTTCCCTGCACGGCATGGAACAAAAACGCTGGGCAGAACAAACTCCATGGAAATTTCGCGAACCATAGCCAGCTGTCCCGCTGCACGCTATCGCATTGCAGTCAGATGGCAGTGGCGCTGATAAATGGCAGCATGCCTCCGGAGGGAAATACAAGAGCATGCAGCACGCTCTTTGAAACAGCTCTGAGAGATACCACGGGTTCAACTTATACGTAGAGGCCGTGCCTGACGGATGGCATTCGGACTCCATGCTGGAGTCCCTCCCTGGCGTCTCGATGAAACAAGGCGTGTCGCATGTCGTGTCGTGTCATGTCGCAATGGTATGCAGTTTGGATTTGCCTCTGTTGTGCTTTTGTTCTCTCCGTGCTACTGATTTCCAGGATCACATGGCTCGTGTAAACTGTTGCTGCCTTTCAGAGCTGACGTTTGACGCTGTATTTCAGGACCGTTCGGCCCGTTTAACTTGCCCGGCGCCTCCGCCAGGGGCCAACCAGTCCTGAGCTGACGGATAGCACTATATTTCAGGACCGTTCGGGCCCTTCAACCTGCCCGGGGCCGCCGCCAGCACCGAACCCTTCAACCTGGCCCACGGAAGCGCTAACTACCGGGCCAATGTGAGTAGCGGTACTGGCAATTTGACTTAGCTGTTGCTTGCCACTTGATGCTAGCCGCCTGACACTTTCCTAAGCCCTCAGTCACCTGGCATCTGTCACAAGTCATCAGTCGCCTGACATCTGTCACCAGCCCTCAGTCACCTGACATCTGTCACAAGTCATCAGTCACCTGACATCTGTCACCAGCCCTCGGTCACCTGACATCTGTCACCAGCCCTCAGTCACCTGACATCTGTCACCAGCCCTCAGTCACCTGACATCTGTCACCAGCCCTCGGTCACCTGACATCTGTCACCAGCCCTCAGTCACCTGACATCTGTCACCAGCCCTCAGTCACCTGACATCTGTCACAAGTCATCAGTCGCCTGACACCCGTTATATGGCGCTAGCACCTTACGCCCGTAACCAGTCTTCAGTGGCCTGCCACCCATCACCTGACATCCATCACCCGTCACCTGACATATATCATCCGTCACCTGACATCTATCACCCGTCACATGACACCCATCACCCGTCACCTGACATCAATCACCCATCATCTGACATCCGTCACTCATCATCTGACATCCGTCACCCGTCACCTGACATACATCACCAATCATCTGACATCCGTCACCCATCATCTGACATCTGTCACCAGTCACCTGGCATTCGTCGCCTGACACCGTCACCAGTCACATGACATCCGTCACACGTCATCGGCAATTGGCCATCTGACATGAGTCGTCTGGCTTTCACATGACATACACACGACGCAGGTTGGCCTTGATTTGCAGACAGACACCGTTCCAGTCACCTGGTCATCACGCACTGGACACAAGCCACCCGTCGTAATGGTCATAGTCATAGTCATAGTCGTATAGTGAGCTCTCCATATTCATGGCTTTTCAGCACTCGCGTCAATACATGGTTCAATAATAAAAGAAAAACTCGAATTATGAAAAACACTAAATAACGCAAAACGTCAATGGAAAAAGATTAAATGATAAAACATGCCATCAAATACGCCCCTGAGCATCAACCCTATTATTCCACGTGCTGACCGCCCGATACAGAAAGCTGCGCCTGGCAGTTTCCGTATTAATGCGGGGCAGCTCTAATTTATTCGCGTCAGTTCCTCGAGTGCTCCTACTGGAGATTTCGGAGCGGAACTTAATGGTCCCAATAAGAATACGGCTTCCCTTTTGCGGCGGGTGCAAACCTGGCCTTTCATCGAAGTTATCTGCGATTTTAAATAGTAGTAAGCGAAACAACAGCAGAAACGCAACATAACGAAACATAAGGTAGCATAGCGTAAAACAATAGACAACGATTATTATGTTGGTCATTCATGATCATACATTTCGTGCCTCAGGGTGAAGAGGCCACAAAGGAAGTTAATTGTCAGCTCAGCCCGGCTGCAGACCATTTCTAAAACGTCTATTACCCTAGTTAGATAGTTCCTTTATAATTTAGGATATAGTATTGGTCGGCTGTTGTTGAGTATCTTTTTGTCCAGGCTTACCTCCCTTTACAGGCTTGACCCAGATGGGACCCTGCGGCTCTGGTTAAGTCTGAACACTTTATAACTGTATGGCCCACGTGATGGACTGTACACGGACAGGCACATCCAGCTGGAATTGTGGTCTGTTGCCGAAACAATGCCGACAATTTCAACCACATTCTGTTAATATTTAAATGCATTGAAGGTACTGTCAGTTTACGCTAGATACACTCCGGTTCTGTTAAAATATCAGAGTTATGGTGCGAGCTTTACTGAGCACATGCATTTCTCATTGAGCGAAAAGCGTACAATACTCGATCATATTTTATTCGACATTGTATGTCAGAAAGAAGTATCCATGTGATATATTTTAGATTACTTAGTCCAAATCTTGAAAGACCTGTCAATTCACGATATTTTGAAATATTTTGACACCTAGATATTGTGAAATATTAAGTGAATATGCGCTCAGCTGGGTTGTCGTTTGTCTTTCAGTTGGGTTGTGGTGTATTGCGAGGATATTAACTAATTAAAACGGCTTTACTTCACCGTACGTGCCACGCGACCGTACTGGTCAGAACTGCAATGTAATACAATGCAATGCACTGCAATGTATCCGAACGGACCCAGCCGGCACATACAGCTGAATTGCTGCTCATGAGGTCAGAGCGACCCATGCGTGTTGCCACCAATTGCAATTCAAATGATAGGTTGATGCTCTTTGGATAGAGCGGCGACGACGGACACAAAATCGGTGAACATTATTTACGACAGGCTGTATGATTGCCACGACGCTCGTCGACCCGAATCGATCGTTGCTACGGTCATCTCTGCGCCACGTTAAACTAGTCGTCGAAGTCAAACTATCCACGGATCAGTCGGTGTGAATTTATTGGTAGAAACCCACCGTAATCCCGACTGAAACATTGGCAGTCACAACTCTGACTGCGGTCCGTGCACGTGACCCAAAGTGAGCCGCATTGGCGGTCGCCACGCCGCAGTTCTGGGACGGCGTTGCCGGCAGTCTCCACTCCTCATGAGCGCCACCTTCCCACCTGACGGGCTTCGCGATGCCGAGTGCGTGCGCCGAGCGCCGACGGCCGCGCCGGGCTGATGACCGCGCGCGCGGCGGCGAGCTTTGACGCCGCGAAAGGTCACGCGCTCCGCATCCACCTGGTCGACCTTTGGCGCGACCTCTGGGCTGTCGCGTCGCTTTGTGCCATCATCGGCGCGCGCCACTCGGCAAAAGCCGGCACAACATTTGGCGGTGTCGACGGGTGTTGGGCCGACTTCGCAGCGGCCGCGCTGTCGCCAACGGCCTGTAGACGTGAGGGGACGAGGGGGGGGATCTACCCGCCCCGTCGGACGAAGAGCTATTTTGACTCACAGTGGAAGCACGGGCCCATCGAAGCCTAGGCTGAGCTCCCTCGCGGTTGGCATATTTCCATTTGCATTTTTATCCTGCCAGCTTTGCAATGTTATGGCACCCTGAGTAAAACAAAGATAGTTGCTCACTGTTAGGTTGGTTATTTTGGTTTAGGGGCGCATCGACTGCGTTGGTCATATAGCGCCCATTGCTCACTGTTACTCCCTCCAATTCCTACTGTGCTTCGGGCTGAAGAGTGGCAAAGCTTACGAAGGCACACCCAAGAGGGAGGAGGTGTGACCTTCCCCTTGGTGGTGTCGGGTGAACAGATTGATTGCCTATTTCCCATTATCCGGCCCATTATCCAGCTCTTCATGGAAAAGCCCTCACCCAGGCACCTCTTGATCCTTCCCCCCACTCCGTGGAATGTATTTCAGTGCGCCCCTGATAATTTGCCAAGGTTTTATTGCTCAGCTCACGATAGCCGTTATTAGAAACAAAATCTCTGGAACTTGGAATAATGTACAACAGTACTTGACAGGGGCGCAGCCAGGATTTTCTTCAGGGGGCTGACGAAACAAAATATTAGGAAACAGAGAACACTTTGGACGCGCGAAGCGCCTCAAAATGTCTGGTTTTGCGTGGTGAAAATTTCAATTTCTTGTTTGATCTTGATCAAACAAGATCAATTTCAATTGATGATCATTCGATTAATTTCTTGTCTTGTATTTTTGGTTCCCGGGGGGTGCTCCGCCCCCTCCACCCTTGGCTGTACCTCTGGTACCTGACCTATTAAGCAAATCCTTCAAAAGAAGGTAGATTCCATCTAAGTATTTTCTAGGTAGACCCGAAGTTCATTACGAAGTACAAGACGGCTGCGACGTCTACATTCAAACAGTCGTCATCCCTTATGTTTCCCGAGCAACTTTATCAGCAAGGAAAAAATCGGTATCTGATGGTCTTAACTGTTCGTTGGCAGCAGCGTAAAGTTCTATAGCAGCAACAGTAAAACGTCGTTTTTTTCCAGTCAGCAATCCATGGCGCCGATATTCCAGACGTTTTCCGCTGTGCGGAGTCATGTTTGCGGTTGCCGTGACATGCGATGTGCCTGCTTATACGCCATTGTGCGGCGGCCTGTGCTTGTCGAGAAATGGTCATCGAAAGGGTCGGCGCTTTGTTCTCGAGCATGTTCGAATACTTTTACGTCAATCTACGTTGTACGCAGGATAACGGCAAGTACCGCCATTCGCTTTTAATGTGATATTCCGTATTTGAGGACCAATGGCGGGGGCAGGATTCCCCGAGTTGTGTCAGTCTCAGATACTGTATGCACCTATCGTATAACATGAGACAACATGCTGGATGAGTGTGTTTTCGAATTATGGCCTGAGATGTTCCTTCTTCGGTGACGGCGCCATTGTTATCTGACTCGCCACGCGCCATTTTCAGCAGGCGCGCGCAAACTGCGCTAGGTCGGTGTGCCCTTTGGGTTAACATGATTAATAAGCGTCGGCTGGCTTTTTTCCAGAGCGATCTCAACTTCCACGCCCGCGGAGCTGGTCTGGGCAACATTCCCGGCGGAAAGCCGTGAGTAGCATTGGGAACCGGTGTTGGGCCGTGTTCCCAGCATGCCTGCTCCATGTTCGCTCGTCCCGCACGACACACGACTGACGCTTTCCGCTTTGCCTTCCCGCAGTCGCAAATATGTGCTCCGGTAGATATTTTTTGCTTGTTCTTCTTTGCGGTTGGGGAAGACAGCGTGCTAATGTTAGCAACGTGCTAATCGAACGCGGGGCGCCGTGGGAAGGGTCGATACATTTCCATTCGCCGAAAACAGCCGAAGTATTTACATCGAGCAATACTTGGAAGTTTGCCATTGCGCTCAAGTAGGACCAGGAGACAATATTTTTTAAAGCAATCACACCTCCACTAATCCCACCAAGTTATACGGTGGGATTCCTGTGCGTACTCTCCCACTCCCCCCTAAAAAAACACCCTGATCAGCACCGTCGGCCCCGTTCGGATACACCGCTCTTGTATGTGTGGCCAATTCTCCCCATCGATCCGAACCCAAGGGCAGGTACAAGGGGGAGGGACACTGGGGGAATGTTTCCCCATGGGAAGGTGGAGCCCCTATGGGATTGCTCGAGTGCACCCACCACCCTCGAATTTGTCAGCCAGCAGTGCCCCTCCGAAGGCAAGGCCGCAAGGCAGGTATTTTCGAAGCAGCGCCCCTCCGGACACGTACCCCCTCCCCTCCACACTAATTCCTGGATCTGTCCCTGCCCAAATGCCCGCCGGACCCGTCGACAGCTTCACGGACTTCGGATATGGGGGGGGGGACGTCATCGTGCTTGGGTCCATTCTTTCCATGCATGCGTAATATTCACCTTCTCGACTTTGGGGGAACACGCCCCCCAGCCGACTTGCTCTGGTGCCGACCATGGCCGGGCTGAGGCCACACCATGGCCGGGCTGATGGCCCGATCGCCGTGTGTGGTGGCGCCCTGCAGCGTCTCGGTGCCACTTTTGCGCGGCCGATCACGTGGAAATCACAATGGTGCACACACCGCCGTCACCGGTGTCAGTCGTGCACACACCGTCGTCAGTGGTACACACACACCGCCGTCAGTGGTACACACACACCGCCGTCACTGGTACACACACCGCCGTCAGTGGTATACACGTGGAAATGACAATGGTGCACACACCGCCGTCACCGGTGTTAGTCGTACACACACCGTCGTCAGTGATACACACACACACACCGCCGTCAGTGGTGCACATACCGGTGTCAGTGCAAGTGGTACACACACCGCCGTCAGTGGTACACACACACACCGCCGTCAGTGGTGCACATACCTCCGTCACCAGTGTCAGTGCCAGTGGTACACACACCACCGTCAGTGGTACACGCACCGCCGTCACTGGTGCGTACACCACTTTGTCACCAGGCGATTTCCGTCCGCTGTGCGAGTCGGCGAAATCCGACATCGCCGCCGACAGGGCCGAGCCGTGTTCGCCGTGTCCGATGGAGAGATAACCGGGCGGCGAGTGTCGGCGGCGTCCGCCAGGTGTCCAGGTGGCCAGTAGTGTGGCGCGCCGGCCGTTTTGGCGCCAACTGAACGCTCGTGGGGAGGCGCGCGCCGGCCGTCACCGGTCAACTGGCGTTCGGCTCAGGATTGGGAACTCGGTCGAGTGACTAGATGAGTAATGCTGAGGTGGATGAGCGGCCGCGCGTGATAGTGGGGGTGTGGACGGGAAGGGGCTGATGGCACTCTTCACTCACTTCACCGCTCACTCACTCTCACCCACTAACTAACTCGCTCACTCACTCTCCCACTAACTAACTCGCTCACTCACTCCCTCCCACTAACTCACTCACTCACTCATTAGCTCACTCACTCATTCAGTCACTACACATGTATGAGATGCCTTGCCATCCTGAAGGCAGTTACCGCTTAACGTTGTGTTCGGCCTTGTTTCCGACGTTGTTTGTTCGTTTGTTTTGTTATCACATCACTTCAAGATTGATGCGGGTTCACCATGTTAGTGATTGGGATATTTATGTCACTACCGGTGATTTGGACAAAAGCACATTCGTTTCCAGTATGCATTTCCCGAACGTTGTTATTTGATTGAAATCGGCCTCCATTGTCACGGTCCAAAAACGCCTGTTATGAGCTGCTTAAAGCTGAAGCTTGCTTTGTTCTAGATGTCAAGTATTTATGAGTAAGTCGGACGCCGACGCTTGCTGTGCGCGTCCACATCACTTTGTGATGTTGCCGTCAAGCAATACACCAACTTCCTGATTGTGATGCGTTGATGAGCACCGAAACCAGATCGCGCGTGCTGTTGCTTTGCAACGAAGGAAACTTCTGGAGCATTACATTATTTCCTTGGGGAACATGCACCACTGCTGCCGTCATATTTGCCGAAGACTTGCTCTCTGGACGAATTATCTGGAGGAAGAAAACGCTGCCATTTCTTGAGAGTTCAACTACAGTTGTATATTATGTGCATACCTAACTGACTTCGGGGTGCTTAGAATGAACACCAAGTTCTTAGAAGAACAATGCTGGCTTGCCACGTCTTATCGTTGACTGGCATGACATTTGTTTCTGATAGGCATCATTCTTTGCTTGTTGCAGCAGGGTAAACAAAGCTAAGCTAAACCAGCTGAAGGACTCTAAGCACTCCAAGCGTAGACCATGTGGTCTATGTGGTCTGTGTGGTCATAGGTGTAGGTTTCCGAACATTATTGGGAGGGCACAATACATGAAGGCCATGGGCGGGCCCAAATGGACTTGGGCATACCATATGGGGTCCCATGTTACAAGTTCAATTATTGGGGGCACATGGGGGAAGGAAGTGCCCTCCCAAATGCATATAAAGCTACACCCCTGCGTGGGGTAGGATAGGTGCCAGCACCAAATACCTGGCGAACGGGGTAACGAAAACATCGTTTGGGAACGATAAAATAATTACGTTTGTGATACAAAAATGCACTCTGAATGAAACACTCCATTTTGTACGGATTATAAAAACGAATTTCAATTCCGCAACACCCTGCAATCAGGCCCCATATTGTCCTCGATCTCTGTTAGATTGTCTGGATGTGCTAGTGCTGCCAAAGACATATTTAACCATGTAGCAGACGCCTCCACGCGCACGTCCTCAGCACTTGAGACAAGACCAGCTTTGCAGAAAGTTTCAATTCAGCTCAATTTTTCATGTCAAGATAAAAGACTTTATCGCGACATCAACGTAGGTCGCTATAAACCTGGCTCCCGACCGATCATGGCTTATAGCACACGTTTCAATTTATCGCGACAAAAATGTCTGGATGAACTGAAATATTTGGAAAACCCAGCGTATAGTTTATAGCGACAAGATGTCGCGATAAGTCGGGAAAACTCATACATGCAGGTGCGTGCTCGATGTGAACGCGCCGTGCCAAAAGCATGTACGCGGCGTCTGGCTTGGAGCTTTGCTCAAGAAGGGCGATGGAGCTAAGTCTAGTTAATTCTTTCTGCCCATCTCACAGTTGAAATATTTGGATACAGATGGTAGGCCTAAATATTCAATATGTTTATAAACACACACACGCACACATACACACACACACATAAAGTCATAAAGTGTTAAGGCTTAAAAGAGCCACATGGGCCAATCTGGGTTAAGCCTATCTAGAAAAGGTACTAGAAATGCACATACGCTCACCCCAATCAATCCCTTATCTCAAGTTCCTAGGGAGCTATATATCCCAGCCTATCTAGCACCATTCACTTGCTATTGCATAACACACTCAACAATTACAAACTCCTCCAAACATACCCATTGTGCTACCATAGCCAATCTCATCAGTATCACATCCACTATCTACATATATATATATATATATATATATATATATATATATATATATATATATATATATATATATATATATATATATATATATATATATATATATATATATATATATATATATATATATATATATATATATATATAATATGTATCTCGTATTTTCTTCCAATATTGATTGAGATATATTGAGTTATATTTATTGATTTATATTTATGTGGTTGGTATCTATACTACATATTTATGTATAGATATATATCATAACTACGTAAGTATATAGGTATATTCAGATATGGTACGCATTTTTAGTGCGGCCTATATGTATTTTTGTTGTTGAAATGTTTTCAAAATTCACAGTTGTGTGCCTTCCTTTCGTCAGTGTGTTGTGAGATGTACGGGATTGTGGTTGAGCCGCAGGCTGATTCCGTGGCATTGTTTTGGTGTCGTAGTGGTAGTCACAGTGGTAGCGGTAGTCACAGTGGTAGCGGTAGTCGCAGTGGAAGTGATAGTCGCAGTGGTAGTGGTAGTCGCAGAGGCAGTGGCAGTCGCAGTGGTGGTGGTGGTCGTACGCTCGATAACCTCACTTCCGACGGAGGAAACCGGTGTCTAGATGGCCTGCGAAATCCTCCACGCTGACTGATCGGCTCATTGGAGCTAAATTGCCCATTCAATTAGGACGCAATGGCATGGAAGGAGATCGTGATGGGATTCGCCGCGAGGTGGCGTGACTGACTTCGCATGCAGTCTGATGAAGTCAGCCAGTTCTATGGTGTTTCAAAGGATCGTTGGAAATTGTGACCTCGAACAACGTCATAAAATGAAGGCAAGATTGGTATGTGGTGGTGAAGCGTGGCAGCATCGTTATTACGTTAGGATCTAGTGGGGATCAGTGGCCTCTCTCCCTCTCTCTCTCTCTCTCTCTCTCTCTCTCTCTCTCTCTCTCTGTCTCTGTCTCTGTCTCTGTCTCTGTCTCTGTCTCTGTCTCTGTCTCTGTCTCTGTCTCTGTCTCTGTCTCTGTCTCTGTCTCTGTCTCTGTCTCTGTCTCTGTCTCTGTCTCTGTCTCTGTCTCTGTCTCTGTCTGTCTCTGTCTGTCTGTCTGTCTGTCTGTCTGTCTGTCTGTCTGTCTGTCTGTCTGTCTCTCTCTCTCTCTCTCTCTCTCTCTCTCTCTCTCTCTCTCTCTCTCTCTCTCTCACTCTCTCCTTCCGCAACTGCATAAATTATAAAAGGTACCCCTTGGAATGCATTTACCTGCACACACCACCATGCCATGCTCTTCAAATTGTCTGGAGTCGGTAGCGCGTTGCCCCTAGCCAAACAACCTGCCCTACCAGCCCTGTTTTCAACCCTACCCGTCCTACATGTATTTCCCTACACGACGTACAGTACCCGCGTGTTTCCCTACAGGACGTACAGTTCCCACATGTTTCCCTACAGGGCGTACAGTTTCCACGTGTCTTCCTTCAGGGCGTACAGTACCCACGTGTCTTCCTTCAGGGCGTACAGTACCCACCTATCTTCCTTCAGGGCGTACAGTACCCACGTATCTTCCTTCAGGGCGTACCGTACCCACGTGTCTTCCTTCAGGGCGTACAGTACCCACGTATCTTCCTTCAGGGCGTACCGTACCCACCTATCTTCCTTCAGGGCGTACAGTACCCACGTGTCTTCCTTCAGGGCGTACAGTTTCCACGTGTCGGCGGACGGCCAGATGATGCCGGTGCCGTTTCCGACGGACGCGCTGCTGGGGCCGGGCATCCCGCGCCACGCGCGTCAGATCAACACACTCAGTCACGGCGAGGTGGTGTGTGCCGTCACCATCTCCAACCCCACCAAGTACGTCTACACGGGCGGCAAGGGCTGCGTCAAGGTGTGGGACATCAGCCAGCCGACCGCCAAGACGCCCATTTCTCAGCTGGACTGCCTGGTTAGTGCCGGATCTCGCCAACAGATGGCACGCTGCTTGGTGCGTGGTGTCTTCAGTAGGTGGAGCATGTGCTGCTTTGCAGGGTTGCAGTCAGCTTCCTTGATCCTCCACTCTATTGTGCTTTTGTGTTGCACGAAGTCCATCTTTCTTGTCAGGGGCGTGATTAGTATTTATTGTGTTCATTTTCTGGCGGGCTGAATGTGGAACGGATTTTTTATATTGGACGTGTTAATAGCGGTATCCTGTAGAGTTTGATCAAACTCAGAGCTGTGTTGGCGCTTTCCGGGAGATTTGTCTCGCACCGCACCTACTTGTCCTGTCACGCGCTACGTACTATCCTAGTTATCTTCCTCTGTACACTATTTCCTTCATCTGCTTCGTCCCATAGTCTCGAAGTGGCCAGATCAGGCTGGGGAGACTTTACTCAAACGCCGTCTTTCTTGAAATACATGCATCCGTTAGTGTTTCAAGCCATTGCATTGGCATGAATTTCGCTTGTTGATTGACTAAACGCATAGCTTAATCAACCAACAATGTGGTCTTCCGTCACAGGTTGAACGCGGATGATAGGTGCCCGCGGTATCTTTGCTTTGTTTTAGCCTAAGGCTACGCGAGGTTTGTACGTTGCATGGAACAAGTTCAAACGATAACCCTTGCATTTCTCCTTCAATATACCTCCGTGGCGGAGCGTGTGGTCGCCTCACAGCTGCTACGTTGTGATGGAGGTTTTCTGGCGTGCTGCTGTATTCACGTCTAATATGGCGGTCCCAGATATTGTGGGTTTGTGGCGCCCATGACTGGCCCATGACTTGCAGCAGTCTAACCCCGGAAGCGCGCAGCGCTTAGGCCGCCCCAGCCGTGTCTGAGTCAGGATCACTTTCAGCTCCAACCGATTGGAGACACCGATAAGCCATGCAACAGCCTGTCCGTCCCCACACACCGATAAGCATAAGTGTGGTTCCGCAAACGGCTATGCCCTATCACCAAGTACTTTGCATTCAGTAACAAGTACTTTGCGCAAGAGTGCAGCGCAAAGGAACTAGACTCATCAGTGGAATAGGTAACTTAGAATATGGAGAAAGGCTTGTGGCATTAGGTATGTACTCACTCAAGTATAGGAGATTAAGGGGGACATGATTGAAATGTATAACATTATTAAATGGTTAGATCAGGTCAATCTGAATGATGCCCTTATATTTTGACCGTCACATAGGGGTCATCAATTCAGGTTAGACAAATCAAGGTGTAGGACAGTTAAGCGACAACAGGTCTTCAGCCAAAGGGTTGTTGATCAGTGGAATAGGCTGCTTGCTGTTGTTGTAGAGAGTTCCTCGTTGAATGTATTTAAAAGTAGGGTGGACAAATTTTTTAGACAGGAAAATCTTGTTTTTGAGTACTAATTTGTGATGGATGGGGTGAGATTTATGCTAAGTAAGTGTGCATGACACAGACCCCTTTAAGCAGGCATGGATGCAGTTTGAAAATTATTGGTAAGGCATTCAATCCACATGTGTTAAGAGGGATCAAGGGAATAGGGCTGGATAGCTAGGGTAGATAGGCCTTGATAGGTGTGTGGGATGTTGGTGGATGGTTTCTTTAGGATGTGGTGATAGTTGGGGTGGGTCTTTTTACCTGGCTTATGGTATCTTACATTTACAGACTTAACTGGATGAGCCCTTGGGTCTCTTATTAAGTATAAATACTTCATAACTTTACACAGGGTGTACCTAGCAGTGAATTCAGCACCTTCCTTCGGGATGTGATACTGATGAGATTGGCTATGGTAGCACAATGGGCATGATCGGAGGAGTTTGTAATTGTTGAGGAGTGTGTTATGCAATATCAGGTGAATGGTGCTAGATAGGCTGGGATATATATGGGATCTCAAGCTCCCTAGGAACTTGAGATAATGGATTGATTAGGATGAGAGCATGTACTTTTCTAGTATCTTTTCTAGACAGGCTTAACCCAGATGGGCCCCTGTGGTTCTTATTAAGCCTTAACACTTTATGACTTTCTGACTTGCTTTCTACTTCAGACGGGTAGCCTTCGGCATTTTCCACGTAATCGCAGCGTGAGTAGGCTGAGTCTCGATTACAGCACTGAGCATGGATAATAATGAATAACACCGAAGCTCCCTGATCTCCGTGAGTACCACAGAACCGCAACATTGCAGCGCAGTATCCGTTCTGTGCAAGAGGTGTTCGCATGTCTTCTTTATAGTTTTCTCCGAACACTGTCATTGTGATGAGAGATCATTTGATCCCTCTGTATTCTGCTCACTCTTCTAATCATGAGCACACCCAGGGCGCAAGGGTCTAAGTGTCTGGTCGTGCACCCGAAAACCTGAAAACAAAGACTTACCTTCCCTGCTCTACCCCAGCCCCGTCCGACAAAAAACATCCCAGGAGCTTCACCCACCCCGGTCCCACTGAACAAATTCCTGGACCCGCTACTGTTCGTAATACCTCGCATTTCAGCGACATGCACCACAGCTGTCACTGCTCGTGTCTGCCACTGTGCTATCACACCATCTAGCTCGTAAGCATTCGTCGAGCCACGGCTCGGGTTGCAGCGGCGCGCCGACCGTTCCGCTCCCGTTCCAGCAGCGCGACAACTACATCCGCTCGGTGAAGCTGCTGCCGGACGGCAGGACGCTGATGGTCGGCGGCGAGGCGAGCACGCTCAGCATCTGGGACCTGGCGGGCCCCAGTCCGCGCATCAAGTGCGAGCTGCCCTCGTCGGCGCCGGCCTGCTACGCGCTCGCCATCTCGCCCGACTCGAAGGTGTGCTTCAGCTGCTGCAGCGACGGCAACATCGCCGTCTGGGACCTGCACAACCAGCAGCTGGTGCGCCAGTTCCAGGGCCACACGGACGGCGCGTCGTGCATCGACATCTCGTCGGACGGCAACAAGCTGTGGACCGGCGGCCTGGACAACACGGTGCGCTCGTGGGACCTGCGCGAGGGCCGCCAGCTGCAGCAGCACGACTTCAGCTCGCAGATCTTCTCGCTGGGCTTCTGTCCGACCGGCGAGTGGCTGGCCGTCGGCATGGAGAGCTCCAACGTGGAGGTGCTGCACGTCAACAAGCCCGACAAGTACCAGCTGCACCTGCACGAGAGCTGTGTGCTGTCGCTCAAGTTCGCCCAGTGCGGCAAGTGGTTCGTCTCCACCGGCAAGGACAACTTGCTCAACGCCTGGAGGACACCCTACGGAGCGTCAATATTTCAGGTGAGGTTGCGGCACCCTTGCCGACGTGTGACACCACCAGACGTAGAGCCGGTGTCTCCTGTCAGTCATTTCCTACAAATCCATCTTTTGGTGTGGCAAAAGGTGTGAAGGTGCAATTGCATGTGACTTGCGTACAAGAGACTGGGCACACCTGAGGTGACACTTGAAGTTGGATCGTGTGCTTCCGGGAACCCTGCTGCCAGGTCATGCCGTCCTACTGACATTGCAAGGCACTCGGGAGATCACGCTAAGTGCGGTCAAGTTAGTGGTGAACTTAGCGGACTGTTGAAACTTGTGAACTCCGCAGCTGCCAAACGGTCTTCACCGGTATCATATGCTCTGGTGGGCCGGCACTTCACTCCACTTCCAAAAGAGCTGTTCCATAAGATAAGCTCACTTGTCACTGTTTCCGTGATGCAGGCTTATTTCACCTCCTCTGATATATCGATGTAAGTTCACGTCCGTCCGCTGTACCTTGCCTGGCGGAACGTTCAGCAGGACTACACGTTAGGCGTATCATCGCCAAAGCAGTGTTTGTTCTGGTGTTGCTGATTGTGTGGTTGTGGTTGTGGTGGTCATGGCTGTGCGTTTATTGACACTCGTCCCAGAAGCGCATGAACCCGAACCCGAAACCACCACTCCAGCATCGCTTCCGCCTCGAGGTGTACCATGTGATTTGACCACTCAACCACACACACCACCTAAAAACAGGACAGTACAAAAACAGAATATAATACTGGTTAATTCAGTTATTTCGTTATCCATATGAACAAGTGACACACCCAGATTACTTGCCATTGCTGCACTTAGGGTTTGTGGTTCCCTTTGGTGAACGTGTGAATGAATTGGGGCCTTTTTGTCGACGATGCAGCCTTTGCAAACCATCCCCGAGTCACACGTGCTCATCCCCAAGTCACACGTGCTCATCCCCAAGTCACACGTGCTCATACCCGAGTCACACGTGCTCATCCCCAAGTCACACGTGCTCATCCCCAAGTCACACGTGCTCATACCCGAGTCACACGTGCTCATCCCCAAGTCACACGTGCTCATCCCCAAGTCACACGTGCTCATACCCGAGTCACACGTGCTCATACCCAAGTCACACGTGCTCATCCCCAAGTCACACGTGCTCATACCCGAGTCACACGTGCTCATCACCGAGTCATGCACGTCATGTTTCAGCTGTGCAAAATGCCGCGGTAGACTTAGCTCGGCCGTAGCCTGAGTTATCTTCTCAACGCCATCTCCGCTCCTCTGAGTCGGCGCTTTCCTCCCCTCACGATCGTCACTAGTCTTCGATCGATTATGCGAAGTTTTGCGCCACGCAATGCCACGCTCTGGGCCACGTGGTCTGCCGCTCGCTGGTCGGGTCGCGTAGTCTGCTGCTCGCTGGTCGGGTCGCGTAGTCTGCTGCTCGCTGGTCGGGCCGCGTGGTCTGCTGCTCGGTGGTCGAGACGCGTGGTCTGCTCCTCGCTGGTCGGGCCGCGTGGTCTGCTGCTCGCTGGTCGGGTCGCGTAGTCTGCTGCTCGGTGGTCGAGACGCGTGGTCTGCTGCTCGGTAGTCGAGACGCGTGGTCTGCTCCTCGCTGGTCGAGACGCGTGGTCTGCTGCTCGCTGGTCGAGACGCGTGGTCTGCTCCTCGCTGGTCGGGTCGCGTAGTCTGCTGCTCGCTGGTCGGGTCGCGTAGTCTGCTGCTCGCTGGTCGGGCCGCGTGGTCTGCTGCTCGGTGGTCGAGACGCGTGGTCTGCTCCTCGCTGGTCGAGACGCGTGGTCTGCTGCTCGCTGGTCGAGACGCGTGGTCTGCTCCTCGCTGGTCGGGTCGCGTAGTCTGCTGCTCGCTGGTCGGGTCGCGTAGTCTGCTGCTCGGTGGTCGAGACGCGTGGTCTGCTGCTCGCTCGTCGGTATTTACATTTTCGGATTACAGATCGGGCGTCTGTGTTCCTTATTTCTGGCTGATGGACTGACAGAAGGCTAGGAACATTACACGGCGAAGATGCTTCGACGACAACCGAACTGCGTCGTGCTGGACTGTCGACTGAGCATATTCCTGGAGCCCAATCGTGGCTGAGGAGATGTTTACGGCTTAGTCTGAGGCCCCGGATATCGGTTGTCACCTCTTATGTAGCTTAACACTGCTTACTGTTGTTGCAGCCCAGGCTGGAAATCTCTCACCAAGCCAGGCTTCCAGGTCCTTATTTGCAGAACATATTTTCAGATTGAACAGGGAAAATGACAAATGAACATTAGCAGGGTATTAATCCAGTGGAGGTCCGGACCCCCCCCCCCCCTCCAGGATCCCCAGACATGGTTGTACCAGCCAGTGGCTTATTATTTCTGCGCACGACTACGTGCACACCTAGCGGTAGGTAAGATAATTACTTTTGCCGCCTCCGGTGCGGTGCTGTGACGTCACATTCGCAACAAGAGGAATAGACTAGAAAGCAACTAGAAACAGACTAGAAAGGGGCCTTGTCAGACCACAACCACACGGGGTGTCGTTTTGTGTACTTTTGGGGGACACGTGCCCTTTCTATGATGATTGCGTTGAGTCGAGTCTAAAAAGATCGGGAGCCCCTCCCCCCCCCTTCACATCGGCGTTGCCACACATTTTGGATGATGGAAGGAGAGGGTTTTAAGGCGATTTTTCCAATGGAACGTTATAAGCGTAATGCTGAATTTCGCGAAGTTTAGGGGATGCGTCACCCGCCGTGTTTGTCACCCCTCACCCCCTCACCCCCCCCACTCACAACAGTTTTCCTCAAGAGAGCGCAAGCGAACTCTTCCAACATCCGGATTGAGCATAATTTTATCTCATTAATTTGGTGTGCCCACCCAGTAGCTCCATGGTTGTTGGGCAAATTTACGTAAGCTTCTGAGTCTCTCCGGACTAGCGCGTCCTTTAACCCTGAAACTAGCTCCCCACCCCTCTCCGTCGAGACGACGGCGCGTCTTTTTCCGGCTGAGAACCGCTCCCATAGAGCTCAAGGTCGCCCGGCTCAAGGTTCGAATGGGCTAACTGATTGTCCTGTTGCAGTCGAAGGAGTCGTCGTCGGTGCTGAGCTGCGACATCTCGGCCGACGACAAGTACATCGTCACCGGCTCGGGCGACAAAAAGGCCACCGTCTACGAGGTGATATACTGAGCGCCGGCGCCGGCGGTGACATCTGGTGACGCCGCGGCGAACTAACAAGTGGCGCGGCAGCGCCGCCAAATCTAGTCGGGAGTGCCGGCGTTGCAGTGATATCTCGCGCGGCGGGCGCCTCTAGTCCGGACGTACAAGCGGATCAGTGATATCGCGCGCGCGCGCGCCGACACCAGTCGGGATCGACGCCCGCCGCCGGCCGGCGCGATTCGAATCAAAATGCGTCCTATTTTTGTCTCGCTCGGGTGTGCTGTCCGCGTGCTGCGCGCGCTTCTCGTTGTTATTTGCCTCTCTTCGGATGTCGGTGGTGTCGGTGTGGACATTGTGCGTGCGCGCGCGTTCGCGGCGTTTTTGGCCGGCGCCCCTGCCGGCCCCTGTTCATCTACAAATGTCGAATGTGCACCGCACTCCGGGTGTGCACCGCACTCGGGAGTGCACACCGCTGCAACTCGGTGTGACGTCGCTCTTTCCGTGCACATGTGCGGCCCAGTGTGGGCGTGGCTTTAGCGTATATATATATACATATATGTGTACCCTCCGGCGCCCCTCCCCCTCAAGGCCCGCTGTGTTCGCGGCGGCACCGCCGCAGGCATTGTCATTTCGTGGTAGATGGCTAGTACAAATTATCAACTGCTGCCGGGCTCCGACTGGCCAATGCAGGCTGCCAGGCTCACGTTGTTGCGCGTGCCACAACGTTGGCAGGCTCGCGTTGTTGCGCCGCGTGCCATAGCCGACTGTGTGGCCTCCTGTCTGTCTGCTTCCCCTCCTCGCCGTCTGTTCACTCTGCCCCCCCCCTGCCCAGCTGGATGGCGAGAAGGCCGACCGCGGACGGCGCATCCGGCTGCCCCGCACCCGCCCCTCCCCCACTCGCCCGCTCCCCGCTCTCGTTCCTGGCACACATCCACCACTGAAGATTGTTGATGTTATTTTAGATGTGTCGCTCGTCGGGCGCCGGGGCCGCCCGACTCGTGCCAATATAATGCAGACACAGAGACGCATTCTTTGGTCTGATCGTGCTGTCAGCGGCCCACGCCAGCCTCTGTCGTCCGCCCCCGGCTCTCTCTCCAGCTCGGCGGAGACCCCTCGGCTGGTGCCCTGCTCTTCCCGTTGGGCGGGCGGCGACACCCGCGTTCTCCGGGGAATTGATGGCCGTCGGGGAGGGGACACAGATGGCGGCGCGCGGCCTCCGGTGACGGCGTAGTCTCGCTCGACCGCGAAACGTCCGCCATCGAGCCGGGCCGCTAAACTGGCATTCCGGAGCACCCCCCAGCCCCGGAGGTGGTCCGGCCGCGGGCGACGGCCTGCGTTAATCTTCCGCCACAGATGATTCCCACGCCAGCCAGCCGCGCCGACTCGAAGCCAGAGATCGGCGCTCCGCTTCCAGGCAGGCCTGTCGCACCTCATCGGGCGGCCGGCGAGCTCCTGACCGCCTGTCGCGTCGGCGATACGAATTGCCAACTGGTCGCGGGTCATGACTGGCGACAACTCGGCGGCAGCCGGCTCATATCCGGCCGTGTAATTATTTGCCGCCCCGGAGAACGAGCGTCTGATGAATAATCGATGCCGGCCGCGTCCATCCCGGTGCGCTCCACGGCCGCCGGGCTCCGTTTCTGTCACTTCAACTCAGGCGGAGGAGTTGGAAACGTGAGCGCACGTGCCGGCTCAGGCCGAATGACCAAGCTCGCCGGGATACCGCTCCCGGCTGATTTGAATTGTTAACGTGCTTCCTTTGATGACCCGCTCCGGCCTGCAAGTTGCCGAACCGCAGGAATCGAAATGGCGCCCACTCGAATCATCCGCACCCTGGAGCGGAGCCCTTTGTTCGCCGCGAGCGGATATTTTCCGGCGAGTTCGCGACCGGATCAATACGGGGACGCGGACCGCCAGACCAAGACAAGCTGCCTGGCGAAGGGCCATTGATTGGCTGCGTGTTTGCAACCAGCTTTTTTCGGTGTATTTGCGCAAAATGTCATTTATTTTGTTGACCCACACACCCCACGTGGGATTTCTAGAACGTGGCAAGTTTCGCTGGTCACGCCCCACGTGGGACTCACCCGATTGGCTGCCAGCGCCGGCCAATCAGCTGCCGTGTAACGTGCAGCCACACACCCACGTGGGTGCCAAATCGACTGCCAAGACGAGCGGCGGAAGGAAAATTGGGAATCTCTCGGTGTCCATTCTTCTCAAAAGTTCTAGAAGGCACAGGAAGCCAGTGCGCCGCCGACCTCGCGGCTGTTGAGCGGCTGCCCGAGACCATACGTGTGTGCAGTCGGCTGGTCAGTCGAGCAGACGGCCACGCCGTCGTCGGTCGACCGTCGCAGCCGACACGCCACCGCCGGACTGCTGCCGGAGCCGGTCAGCACTTCGTGGCTGGGTGCTGCACACTTTACGCGGCGGGCGGCTGCCGGTCATAAAAACACACGACGCGACCGGACCGCCGCGTTCACAATCTCGGCGGCGACGGCGTCATTCGCGGCGCGGCGCGATGGTTGTGGCGCGTCCTGCGGTGAAAGCGTCTCGTCGGCGGGCGGGCACGGCACGCAGGCGGCGGCTGAGACGAGAGCGGACGGCTCGCCATGAATCACCGAACGGGAGACGGATTTTGTTGTCAAGTTGGACTCCCTCCCCTACTCCCCCCCGCTCGGCGTCTGACACCGCACTGTGGGGGCCCTCAGAGGTCTGGACCAGTCATTCAATGGGATAGATACAGCTGCCATCAAAATACATTGCTAATTGGACTTTAGAGTCGGTCCCAACGTGTATGCCATAATAACATTAACCTCTCAGCGCCGGCTGGCACGCTATTTCTTCTGTTCAGATGGCGCTCATCAGAGCGGAACAAAAACGGCGGCTCCTCATTGGCGCAGCGTTCACCAATCAGCGCCCGGCAGCCGGCGCCCCACGTGGGCCAGGGCCACACACGGCCACCACACGAAATGATTTGGAATGAAACTGAAGACCTCGGGAGGCCATGATTTATAATAGGGTCAGCCGGGGTCCCTGGCAGGGGACAGGGGTACCCACCCGTCGGCGGCCGGCGCTCACGCTCCCGAGCCGTGTTTCCGGAGGTAGGTAGAGTCGGTGGCGGCCGCTCAGGACCGCAGATCAATGTCGACGCCGCCGGCCGGTGCTGGCCGGCGCGCGCGCGAGAACGCCCGGCCGAGTCGCCGCCGTCGCCGCAGGATGGGACCATTCGTCGGGCCCGTCGGCCAGCGGCGCCGCCCGCGGAACTGGCCATCATCCCAACCGGCCGCGGTCGGGCGTGCTTCCCACGCACAATGGGCCGAGTAATGGCGTTTTTACCTGTTCACGGCGCGTCGTAATTTTCGAATCAGCCCGGCCGTGTAATCACGATCGAGCATGACCGCCCGTGACCGGCGGCTCCGCGCCGCGCCGCGGCCGCCGCTTTTTGTGCGCCGGCCAGCGGTGCCGGCCAGCGGTGCCGGCGATTTGTTTTTGCCGCGCGGCCGGCCGCTCGCCGCGAGAGCGCCGCGTTTGTTTTCCGGCGGCGAGCCGGCACCTCGCGCGACTCGGCCGCAGCCGGCGTCGCAGGAAGCCCTCACGAAATGATCTCGTCAGTGGGGCCGGGACTGGTGAGCCGACTTTTCGCCGGGTTCGCCCCGTCAGAGTTCATGGTTTATTCAGCCAAGTCCCCGGATGAAAAGGTCTGTGCGACGAGCGGGAGAAAATCGCCGGCAGCCGGTGGTCCCTGCGGAAACAGTCGGCGGCGCCGAGAACGGGCTGAACTGGCGCACGCTCGCACAGGTTTTCTGGTCCGTTTTCCCACACGACGTCCACCAGCCAGTCCCACACGGCGTCCACCAGCCAGTCCCACACGACGCCCACCAGCCAGTCCCACACGACGCCACCAGCCAGTCCCACACGACGTCCACCAGCCAGTCCCACATGGCGTCCACCAGCCAGTCCCACATGGCGTCCACCAGCCAGTCCCACACGACGTCCACCAGCCAGTCCCACATGGCGTCCACCAGCCAGTCCCACACGACGTCCACCAGCCAGTCCCACATGGCGTCCACCAGCCAGTCACACACGGCGTCCACCATCCAGTGTCACGCTGAGTGTTGTGTTCGAACGTCCAACGTCCAACATATGGGCGGACATCCACACCGTGTTTGGCAGCGTCCAGGCGCACGGACGACTCTCGGAGCGAGTTGTCTGCGGGCTGTTTGCTGGGCAAACAAGGTGAGCCGGGCAGTGCCGGCCGCCCGCCCGTACACAGTCAATGTTGACTCTGAGCTCTTCGAAGGCGCTGTCGAGTGAGAGATGACACCGACTGATTGTTGAGTGCTGAGTCGGCGGATGTCAGTGGTGGCCTCCCTGCTGATCCTCGGCCCTAGACACTGAGATCGCTGGGCTGACCATGGGCGTACGAACAGAGGGGGGGGGGGGGAGGGGTGGAAGGTGGCATTCCCTCACCCATCTTGGCCATTAAGTAAATGACGTTGACCGGAAAGAATTTGCATAAAAATCGTCGTCCATGCGGATGACGTAAAAATGTGTACGATTCGGGATTCCGTTAGGTTTGCCAGCGATAGGCGGGAGCAGTGTTTAGCATAGCACATCATAGGTAATCCCTTTACCTGGAATTGCACTATGTGATGTTCGTTATCATGATCCCGGATCCGTTATGGTGAGCATAAGCACTATACATATAAACGGGATGCAGTTGGACACGTGGCATGAAGATTTGAATTGAAGATTTCACGAGATTTCACGAGATTTCACGAGATTTCACGAGATTTCATGAAGATTTCACGAGCATGCATCAAGAAGTACGATGTCGATACTTCTTTGGGAAGGATGTCAGGATAGGTCAGGATATGTTCATTCCAAATAGGAAAATTAGATTAACCAGGGCTAAGCACCTTTCATGGCTGACCAGGGAAGTAAAGCATTTACTGGAGTCAAAGAAACAGGCATTCATGAAACTAAAAGATGCTAACTCTGAGGTAAACGTTCACGTTTACCTCAGAGTTAGCATACATAGTGTTTTGGTTCGTCTCCTAGCACAGTGAAATATTTACGGCTGCGATTTCGCCGGTGATCCAACGTTGATATTTCATCGACGATCCAACATTGCGATTTCACCAGTGATCCAATGTTGAAATTTCACCAGTGATCCAGCGTTGAGAGTTCACTGGTGATCCAGTGTTGATATCTCACCGGTGATGCAACGTTGATATTTAACCGGTGAACCAACGTTCAGATTTCACTGGTGATCCAACGTTGATGCAGTGGTGGCCCGGTTTTGGCCTGATGTGGACGCGGCTCTGGACCGGCGTTAACAAATTGACCTGATATCGACGCCATTTTGGCCTGACGCATCCAATGTTGATGTGGTTTTGGCCAATTTGACGTGATTTCGTCCGGTTTCGAATAGAACATGATCGATCCAGTTTAACAATGTTTTTTTTTCATGTTGGCTTGGTTTTGAACTGTTGATCCAGTGCAATCTGTTTTTCTTCAAGCTGCAAAAGGATCCACGTTGACCGACTATAACTCGCTGTTTCTCTGACAGCTGCATTACACACCGTCTCTGCCAACCCTTCCACAGCACTTCCCCTTGAAACGTGAACGTCGACCCCAACTGTCCATTGGCTTCGCCTCGTGTTGTGTGCGTGCTCTCACACACACCACTCACGCACACGCATCCCCTCACCACACGCACACCGCCTGCCCACATGTACGTCCACAAGAGCGTGGAAACTTGCGGATGAGCGGATCTCAAGTGGCCTCTCTTGCCTGCGTCACAGGTGCCGCTGAGTGGGTCCTCCGGCAGAGGTATCACGCGATCAGCGAACAGTTGATAGTCGGCGCCGCTATCGCGCCAACATCCGGTACACATCCTCACACGGTATCGGTATCGGCCGCCACTCTTGCCTCTCGGACTGCGTGGACCCGCCGTATCTTGTGGCCGCGGGCACTTGACACGCACTCTGCCAGGCGCGCCGCATCTAATGACCCCACGTCAGTGGGGTACCGACAGGGGGGGGGGGAAGTTCGCCCCTCCGTCTCAGGCGAGAGGTGGCAGACCCCAAAGAAGCCGGGGCTCGGAAAAATTGCGCCGGCTGTGAAAAATTCACGTCGGGCATCTGAAACTCGCGCCGGTGCCCCACAAATCGCACTGGTAGCCCCAAAGATAAATGAAGCCGCGGTTCCGAAAAATTAAGCAGTGGCCCTAAAAAACAATCCAAGCCAGGAAAATTGTTCTGGAGTACCAGAAAACGCACCAGACAGACTCTCCCAAACAATCGCGTTCGGCCCCACGAAAATTGCGTCGGGGTCCATAAATATCGCGGCGAGGCGTAAAAATCGAGCCCGACGTCTCTCCGAATCACACTGGGACACGAAAAAGCGACCCAGGCTCCAACAATTCAGAAGAGGTCTCGAAAAACTACGTCGACTCAGAAGACTCGTGTCGGGGCATCGACTACTCGCATCCGGGCCCCGAAAACTCGCGCTTGTGCCCGAAAAAATCGCACCGAGACCCCGACAAATCGCGCCGCAGCTCCCCCCCCCAAAAAAAAATCGTACTGAGTTCCCGAAAATTCCCATACAGGACCCCGAATAAGCACGACGGAGACACGCAAATCGCATCATGGCCGGAAAAAAATCAGGTCGGTGCCCCGAAAAATAAGCAGGGACCCCAATAAATATACCCGGGCCTGAAAAATCGCCCTTGGGCCCAAAACTTAATGCCGGATGGGCTAAAAATCGTGTAAAGCCCAAAATGCCCAGGGTCCGAAAGGAATTGCACCAGGGCGCAAAAAACACACCGTGTCCAAAATATCGTTCCAAGGGCCCAACAAATCAAGCCGAGCTAAAAAATCACGCCGCCAGACCCGGAAAAGGGACCCCAGCTCCGGAAAAGGGACTCCAGCTCCGAAAAATTCCGAATTCCTCCCGAAAAAATAGCGTTGGATTCAGAAACCTAGCTGTCGCAAGCCCGACAAGCCGAGTCGGAGTCCTGAAGCTCGCGCATTAGCCCGAACAAAAAACTATCTGGGGCTACGAAGAATTGCACCAGAGCCCCGAAATCGCGCTAGGGAAGCACAAATCTTAATCTGGTGTACACTGTGCACGTGCACGAACGTCCAAG
The DNA here is from genome assembly GCA_034440615.1 of Ashinkailepas kermadecensis. Lineage (NCBI taxonomy): Eukaryota > Metazoa > Arthropoda > Thecostraca > Neolepadidae > Ashinkailepas > Ashinkailepas kermadecensis. Next base: position 132,657 of record JAOTOM010004802.1, on the reverse strand, counting down.
TGGGGGCGATCAGGAGCTATGTGACAAATGCGGGAAACTGGAAAATACTGGAAGTACATGCTTAAGTGATTTGCACAGGCGTACTTTGGGCAGTTTGAGCTCACTTATCTAGGGATCCCATAAAAAAAATTCAACAGAGGAAGGGGGTTGAAATCCAGTTACTTGGAAACGATGTTTGGAGGTTGGACCCCCTCCACAGGAGAAATAAGTGGTCACTAATTGTTTTTGTTTTCTTAATGACGCATCGTTTGAAACAATAGTGGTTGAAATCAGGCCACTTTAAAAAGGGGGCGGGGTAGGTTGGGCTGCCTCCAAAGCTCGCCTCTGTTCGTTTCTACATGCCACTGCTACACATACACACAGCTGGACTGCTGAGTTTAATGAGCACGGGCGGCAGTGGCACGGAAACTGAAGAAGAAAAAGAACCCGGGGCCATTATACGATGCATTCAACTGCTATCGATCACATGGCGTCGCGGATCTCCCACGCCGACCGATCGCGGGCGAACTCGGCAACCCCGCCGACTGCGGGATTCGAACCCACAACCTTACGATCAAGAGCTGAACGCTCTACCGACCGGGCTACCGCGACCCCGGCGCGGAAGCTGTCTTAGTGTTGGTGAGGGGAGGAGGAAGCAGCCATTTTGACGTTGATCCTTCCTATGCAACGCGGTCAATGTTGAACTCGTCCTAAATTGAAGGCTGTCACCTCCCCCCCCCCCCGGTTCCTGCGCCCCTGACAGGCGGACATGACTGCATCTCATATCAGCTAAGGAGACTTCGGCACTTCTGGGGATGGTGGGAACGTTTCTCCGCCCAAGTTTGGCTCGATGGCTGTCGTTCGCGAATAACGTCGGGAGTTTCTCGAGACATCCATCATTATGCAAAACGATATCCGGGATTGGATTTGAATTGGCATGTCGGCTGGGAGTTGGACGGAGCTGAGCGGGACGATGAGATTTTGCCTGGTGAGAGATGGTGCTCCAAACGCTACTGCCGACCTGGGCAACGACTTTCGGCAAAGGAATTGCCCTATCAAGAGAAGCTAATCATGAATGAAGATTTTTGGGAGGGGGGATTCTGGCTCCCAGAAGGTTAGCTCGTCTCCTTGCCAAAATATTTGTTAGATTAAGACGGTATCATATTGTGGGGCTCATTATTGTAACCTGCTACCCGTAAGCTGAAGTTCCCCTAAGCGAAATATTTGACGCATCACTCACATAATCAATGATATGATGTGGACATTTGGTCTTATTGGCACATCGGAGTGTTTGAACAAAAGATTCGATATCTGCACAGCTAAAAGCGGTCAGCGCTTTCTGAATAGCACAATAGCTATGCTTTGTTACATGGAACAACTCACGGTGAATCGCTTGTGAATGGATGTTTTTCGTTACATCGTTACATTTTATAATATAGATTATTTCTGAAGGATGCATTAACGTATGGAAGAGGAATCCAACACTTAAAAATGGTCTCAATGGGAAATTGGTAAGTTCATTATCTAACTCCCAAAAGCATTCATAGTTTCCTCTAACTTCCAAAAGCTTTTCCTCCCATAGGCATCGCCTGCCTACATTTACAGACAGAGCAGAATAAGACCTGCCAGCTGTTCATCACTTCAATTGATGTCGACAAACACGGCTAATGAAGTTGAAACGTGCTTTCGAAGTTCGATAACATCGCACAATTTAGTGGTACGAACTCGGGCTGCTGTGCTGGACGATGTTGTTGCCTTTATTGCAAATGTGCTCCATGCAACGGGTTGGTGGTCAGCCGCAGATCAATCAAGGACAGGGTGGGGGTCATGCGCATTGTACAGCACAGTCCACTAACTTCCGTCGAAGGCTTTGTCTGACATGTCATGGCATGACATGACGTCATGTCTCTCCCTCGGAAGGTGCTGTCACTTCGTTTATCTGTACTTTGCAGCGAAATAGATGGTGGGCGTGGCACTTGCTCTGTAAACAGGATTCCCGCCGGCGGCGGTGCAAAAAGGTGTTCACTACAGTAAGATATGAACTGTGTGCATGATGGGGAAGTGAACAAATATGATCGGCCTTTGCTAGCGCCGACAGAGAGGGATAGACAAACCTTGACCGACCGAAGGTTGTATTGGAAAAGTTGCATTGACCGGAGGTCAATACCGCCCAGGATAAAACAAATGATACGAGAAGATGGAATAATTTACTTTCCTGTTCACCAGAATCCTTGAACGGTTTCGTGATATTCGTCGCCAACAGAGATTGTACGAATGTGCCATTTTCCAATGTGCGATCCATGCGGCGATTATCCCGATTCATTAGCTGGCTGCTGCTCCAGACTACTTCGCTGCTTCACTGCCAACACTGTGGAGATCAGCGAAGGTGCGTCGGGCCACAACTATACAGCACCAGAAAAAAACTACACAGCACCAGCTGTTTCGCACGACTACTCAAATGACGAATGGTTCTGCTCTTCTTTTCTGCCGTGGAAATATGATTGAAATGGTTCGTGTTTTTGTTTGCCATGGCACATTGAATGTTGCTTCCCAGATGATTGGATTATCCGACATGTTGAAGCCGAAAGTTCGCCGATTGACAATGCCTTCAGCGAAGAGATTTTCATCGTCTGAGAAATATGCTGTATATTCAGGCACTTCAAAAGGCCTGTTGTTGCCAAATATCATCCGGGGAAAGTGGGCAAAGCTCTTGGATTTAATCTCACTTTGTATTGTTTCAACGGCAACCGAAACAGCATTCATTATGTACGAGGGCCTCGTCGTGAACTGGTTGGCTGGAACGGGAATCCCCCGGCTATTGCCGCAGTGTTACCGCAATGTTGCCGCAGTGTTACCGCAGTGTTACCGCAGTGTTACCGCAGTGTTACCGCAGTGTTGCCGCAGCGCGCGACATTTACGCTTTTACCGAACAAGGTACTCACTCTAAGTGTTCTGCCTACTAGAGGATGCCGGCTGCGTCATTAATTACACCCATCCTGACGTTAAGTACGATAACATCGTCCACGGAATGTGCACGGCCGTCTCGTACCCGGCCAATTCAGCGACCCGGCCAATTCAGCGACAATTATTCTACATGCTGCACAACAGTGTACGAGCCATTGCCGATAAGCCTCTTACCGCTCACCGGCACGTCAACAAATACCGACGCGAGTCAGCATTCGGCTAAGTAGCCAGCTGTCCTGGCACGCTCGCTCGTCCACCTCAAGGTGTCATGAAGGTAATCCCCTCAGAGGGGGCGGGGACAGCCGAGTGGCTAAGGTGTTCAGATCTGGATACAAAGGTCCCGGGTTCAACACTCGCACTACTCGGACATTTCCAAATCCCGCGGCCACTGGCGAATTAAACAAATATAAACCGCAATAAAACAAAATCCCCTCAGCCGGCAGATTGAACTCCAAACCAGTACGCCTAATCATACGCATGGTGTGAGCATGGCAACGGCGTGGTGAAGCCGGCGTCGGAGACTCGATGTGGCAGGTGTGGCAGTGGACCGTGACTCCCTCCCGTGCCTGAGGACCGCCGACTCCCTCCCGTGCTCGAGGACCGCCGACTCCCTCCCGTGCCCGAGGACCGCCGACTCCCTCCCATGCCCGAGGACTGGGACTCCCTTCCGTGCCCGAGACCGCCGACTCCCTCCCGTGCCCGAGAACCGCGACTCCCTCCCGTGCCCGAGACCACCGACTCCCTCCCGTGACCGAGGACCGCCGACTCCCTCCCGTGCCCGAGGACCGCCGACTCCCTCTCGTGCCCGAGACCGCCGACTCCCTCCCGTGCCCGAGACCGCCGACTCCCTCCCGTGACCGAGGACCGTCACACTCTCCCGTGCCCGATAACCGGCGACTCTCTCCCGTGCCCGAGGACCGCCGACTCCCTCTCGTGCCCGAGGACCGTGACTCCCTCCCGTGCCCGAGACCGCCGACTCCCTCCCGTGCCCGAGAACCGCCGACTCCCTCCCGTGCCCGAGACCGCCGACTCCCTCCCGTGACCGAGGACCACGGACTCCCTCTCGTGCCCGAGGACCGTGACTCTCCCGTGCCCGAGGACCGCCGACTCCCTCCCATGCCCGAGAGCCCGGCCAACCGTCTCGGCGCCGCGCGGCTCGACTCGACTCGGCTCTCGGCTCGGACGCCTCCCCCCGCCCCTCGCCCGTCCGCCCCCGCGGTATCAAAAAGTTCATAAAGTTCATAAAGTGTTAAGGCTTAATAAGAGCCACAGGGACCCATCTGGGTTAAGCCTATCTAGAAAAGATACTAGAAAAGTACATGCTCACACCCCAATCAATCCATTATCTCAAGTTCCAAGGGAACTATATATCCCAGCCCATCTAGCACCATTCACCTGATATTGCATAACACACTCATCGACAATTCCAAACTCTTCCAATCATGCCCCATTGTGCTACCATAGCAAATCTCATCAGTATCACATCCCGAAGGAAGGTGCTGAATCCACTGCTAGGTACACCCTATGTAGTATAATATAATACTAATAGTATAATATACCCTACATAGTATCAGACACCGATCTCACCTGGCTCCTCAGCTGCAGATGCCGGCCGGTGTCGGCAGTCTGCAGCATCGCTCGGCAACAGATGGCCCAGTGTCACTGTGGAGGTTATGAGCTGTGTAGGTTATGAGCTGTGGAGGTTATGAGCTGTGGAGGTTATGAGCTGTGGAGGTTATGAGCTATGGAGGTTATGATCGCTGTCTCGCCGACGCCACCGGGTTTCGAACGACGCGGGCCCTTCGGTGTGCATTGGAAAACACCGAGACCGGACACGTGATGCGACTACCGATCGAGACATCGCGACTTGGGTGCGATGGTTGGGTGCGACGGTTGGGACTTGGGTGCGATGGTTGCGATGACTTGGGTGTTCCCACCCATCCTGCAACACATTGCGCGAGAGTCCGCAATACAATATAAAACATCGGTACGCTACTTATGAAGGGAATTGCATTCGGTGAAGCGCTGCATGCTGGAGGTAGCTAGCACATTTGCGAAAGCTGTACGCCTACACATTCACCTGCAGAGTTCATCACAACATACTGGTTGTGACACAACAGACATTACACGGTCTCCAGTCCTGATCAGGTCAGATTAGACGAGTATTTCTGGACTTCATGCGCGGGCTCAACCGATGTATTCCATCAACCCTACAGGTGCAAATGACAATGCTGACTAAATAGTGCAGATCGTGTGTGCCTAGCGTTCTAAAGATAACAAGGGCGCGCTTTTGAGAGGAGATCTCATCGAGGTTTTTAAATTTGTTCATGGTCAGGAACAGGGATATCTCAGGGAAATGTTTGAATTTAACAGAAATGATGCAATTAGAGGTCATCAATTCAAAATTAAAGTTAATCACAGCAGGACAAGGTTAAGACAGTCTTTCTTCACCAACAGGGTAGTAGAACACTGGAACCAGCTGCCAGGAACCATTGTCAGTAGCAACACACTGAACATCTTTAAAAACGGCATAGACAATCATTATAAGAATAGGGGGATTGTTTTTCTGTATTCTAGGGAAGGTTGATCCACAGGAGGAGTGGGAGTTGGGAGGAGTTTGTAATTGTTGACTGTGTTATGAAATAGCAAGTGAGTCTCTTATTAAGTCTAAATGCTTTATAACTTTATATAGGGTGTACCTAGCAGTGGATTCAGCACCTTCCTTCGGGATGTGATACTGATGAGATTGTCTATGGTAGCACAATAGGTATGATGGGAGGAGTTTGTAATTGTTGAGTGTATTATGCAATAGCAAGTGAGTCTCTTATTAAGTCTGAACGCTTTATGAATTTCTGTGGATGTGCCTAGCAGTGGATTCGGCACCTTCCTTCGGGATGCGATGCTGATGAGGTTGTCTATGGTGGCACGATGGGTGTGATGGGAGGAGCTTGTGATTATTGAGGGTGTTAGGCGGTAGCAAGTGAGTGGTGTTAGATGGGCTGGGATATATAGCTTCCTAGGAACTTGGGATAAGGGATTGATTGGGGTGGGAGTATGTACATTCTAGTACCTTTTCTAGATAGGCTTAACCCAGATGGGCCCCTGTGGCTCTTATTAAGCCTTAATACTTTATGACTTTATGACTAGGGCCGCAATTAATTAGCGGCAAACGGGGTCATTCCGCAGGATTGATGAGCAGCCATTAAGGGGCCCGGAGAGCGACACCAAACACGCAACGAAGCACTATTATCAACAATAGTTACCGCTCAATTCCCGGTTGGATAGAGCGACAGGCAGAGAAGCACGCTGGACCAGCACAGATGAATGCCGCTCCCCTCTGTTCCGGAATGGACAAGCTTCCGGTGTGTTGGAGCTCAGCGAGCCGCCGCCGCCGCGGTCAAGCCTTCCCGGACAGTTGAGCAGTGCTGAACTGTTCGGGCGTTCCGGTCTGTCTGGTGGCGGGTCGGTGGGATCATGATCGCGAACAGGTTGGTGAACTTAGTCTGCTAAAGTAGCTCAAGAGTTTTTAAGCACGCGCTTCGAACGACAAGAGGGTAAGCAAACTATAATATCCAGTAACGAATGTGATTTTGAACTTGTATTACACACACTAAAATTATTAGTAACATAGTACAGGCTGTGGGACTGAAATTTGGATGTACTGTGACATTTGGATGCATTTGAAATAATGTTTGAGGCCTTTGGTGTACGGAAAAATAACTGGCAGTGTTTGGCGGCCGTAGTAAAAAGCCGGACGACCCAGCGGCTATAGCGCGAGGCTGGATGGGTCTGAGAAGATGGATGGTGGACGCAAAGCCATTTCTAGGGCTGTCAGGACGTTATAATAAAATATGGCGACGAACTAGACTGTAATAAAAATAACACAATTTTTTTTAAAACAACATGCGTACCCCAACCCTAGAATGGCAACACGTGACTTAATGGCGGCACGTGATTTAACTTGTCGGATTTCGTGTCGTGATTATAATTAAGTGGATATGTTAAGACATTTTAGGATAGGGTTGTAGTTCATTTCAATTCTACTGTTATGCAAAAAAAACAGACGGGAGCGCCCGGGCCTAGCTCTAGTGCCGGCGGGCCACACACCCACGTCAGAGGGTCCAGCTCCCGTACCGTCAGCGGAACCAGCCACCATACCGTCAGCGGGTCCAGCTACCGTACCGGCGGGCCACACACCCTGGTCAGAGGGTCCGGCTCCCGTACCGGCGGGCCACACACCCACATCAGCGGGCCCAGCTCCCGTACCGGCGGGCCACACACCCACGTCAGCGGGCCCAGCTCCCGTACCGGCGGGCCACACACCCACGTCAGAGGGTCCAGCTCCCGTACCGGCGGGCCACACACCCACATCAGAGGGTCCAGCTACCGTACCGGCGGGCCACACACCCTGGTCAGAGGGTCCAGCTCCCGTACCGGCGGGCCACACACCCACGTCAGAGGGTCCAGCTCCCGTACCGTCAGCGGAACCAGCCACCATACCGTCAGCGGGTCCAGCTACCGTACCGGCGGGCCACACACCCTGGCCAGAGGGTCCGGCTCCCGTACCGGCGGGCCACACACCCACGTCAGAGGGTCCAGCTCCCGTACCGTCAGCGGAACCAGCCACCATACCGTCAGCGGGTCCAGCTACCGTACCGGCGGGCCACACACCCTGGTCAGAGGGCCCAGCTCCCGTACCGGCGGGCCACACACCCTGGTCAGAGGGCCCAGCTCCCGTACTGGCGGGCCACACACCCTGGTCAGAGGGCCCAGCTCCCGTACCGGCGGACCACACACCCTGGTCAGAGGGTCCAACTCCCGTACCGGCGGACCACACACCCTGGTCAGAGGGTCCAGCTCCCGTACCGGCGGGCCACACACCCTGGTCAGAGGGTCCAGCTCCCGTACTGGCGGGCCACACACCCTGGTCAGAGGGTCCAGCTCCCGTACCGGCGGGCCACACACCCTGGCCAGAGGGTCCAGCTCCCGTACTGACGGGCCATACACCCTGGTCAGAGGGCCCAGCTCCCGTACCGGCGGGCCACACACCCTGGTCAGAGGGTTCAGCTCCCGTACCGGCGGGCCACACACCCTGGTCAGAGGGCCCAGCTCCCGTACCGACGGGCCACACACCCTGGCCAGAGGGTCCAGCTCCCGTACCGGCGGGCCACACACCCTGGTCAGAGGGTCCAGCTCCCGTACCGGCGGGCCACACACCCTGGTCAGAGGGTCCAGCTCCCGTACTGGCGGGCCACACACCCTGGTCAGAGGGTCCAGCTCCCGTACCGGCGGGCCACACACCCTGGTCAGAGGGTCCAGCTCCCGTACTGACGGGCCATACACCCTGGTCAGAGGGCCCAGCTCCCGTACCGGCGGGCCACACACCCTGGTCAGAGGGTTCAGCTCCCGTACCGGCGGGCCACACACCCTGGTCAGAGGGCCCAGCTCCCGTACCGACGGGCCACACACCCTGGCCAGAGGGTCCAGCTCCCGTACCGGCGGGCCACACACCCTGGTCAGAGGGTCCAGCTCCCGTACCGGCGGGCCACACACCCTGGTCAGAGGGTCCAGCTCCCGTACTGGCGGGCCACACACCCTGGTCAGAGGGTCCAGCTCCCGTACCGGCGGGCCACACACCCTGGTCAGAGGGTCCAGCTCCCGTACTGACGGGCCATACACCCTGGTCAGAGGGCCCAGCTCCCGTACCGGCGGGCCACACACCCTGGTCAGAGGGCCCAGCTCCCGTACCGGCGGGCCACACACCCTGGTCAGAGGGTCCAGCTCCCGTACCGGCGGGCCACACACCCTGGTCAGAGGGCCCAGCTCCCGTACCGGCGAGCCACACACCCTGGTCAGAGGGCCCAGCTCCCGTACCGACGGGCCACACACCCTGGTCAGAGGGTCCAGCTCCCGTACCGGCGGGCCACACACCCTGGTCAGAGGGTCCAGCTCCCGTACCGGCGGGCCACACACCCTGGTCAGAGGGTCCAGCTCCCGTACCGGCGGGCCACACACCCTGGTCAGAGGGTCCGGCTCCCGTACCGGCGGGCCACACACCCTGGTCAGAGGGCCCAGCTCCCGTACCGGCGGGCCACACACCCTGGTCAGAGGGCCCAGCTCCCGTACCGGCGGGCCACACCCTGGTCAGAGGGTCCGGCTTCCGTACCGGCGGGCCACACACCCTGGTCAGAGGGCCCAGCTCCCGTACCGGCGGGCCACACACCCTGGTCAGAGGGCCCAGCTCCCGTACCGGCGGGCCACACACCCTGGTCAGAGGGCCCAGCTCCCGTACCGGCGGGCCACACACCCTGGTCAGAGGGCCCAGCTCCCGTACCGGCGGGCCACACACCCTGGTCAGAGGGCCCAGCTCCCGTACCGGCGGGCCACACACCCTGGTCAGAGGGCCCAGCTCCCGTACCGGCGGGCCACACACCCTGGTCAGAGGGCCCAGCTCCCGTACCGGCGGGCCACACACCCTGGTCAGAGGGTCCAGCTCCCGTACCGGCGGGCCACACACCCTGGTCAGAGGGTCCAGCTCCCGTACCGACGGGCCACACACCCTGGTCAGAGGGCCCAGCTCCCGTACCGGCGGGCCACACACCTGGTCAGAGGGTCCGGCTCCCGTACCGGCGGGCCACACACCCTGGTCAGAGGGTCCAGCTCCCGTACCGACGGGCCACACACCCTGGTCAGAGGGTCCAGCTCCCGTACCGGCGGGCCACACACCCTGGTCAGAGGGTCCAGCTCCCGTACCGGCGGGCCACACACCCTGGTCAGAGGGTCCAGCTCCCGTACCGGCGGGCCACACACCCTGGTCAGAGGGTCCGGCTCCCGTACCGGCGGGCCACACACCCTGGTCAGAGGGTCCAGCTCCCGTACCGACGGGCCACACACCCTGGTCAGAGGGTCCAGCTCCCGTACCGGCGGGCCACACACCCTGGTCAGAGGGTCCAGCTCCCGTACCGGCGGGCCACACACCCTGGTCAGAGGGTCCAGCTCCCGTACCGGCGGGCCACACACCCTGGTCAGAGGGTCCAGCTCCCGTACCGGCGGGCCACACACCCTGGTCAGAGGGTCCGGCTCCGTACCGGCGGGCCACACACCCTGGTCAGAGGGTCCAGCTCCCGTACCGGCGGACCACACACCCTGGTCAGAGGGTCCAGCTCCCGTACCGGCGGGCCACACACCCTGGTCAGAGGGTCCAGCTCCCGTACCGGCGGGCCACACACCCTGGTCAGAGGGTCCAGCTCCCGTACCGGCGGGCCACACACCCTGGTCAGAGGGTCCGGCTCCCGTACCGGCGGGCCACACACCCTGGTCAGAGGGTCCAGCTCCCGTACCGACGGGCCACACGCGGCGTCGCCTTCAGCGAGTCGGCTCGCCAGCACAGACCAGCCAATGACAGGCCGAGCCGGCCGGCCAGCGGCTTTTTAAGTGTTGCTACCAAATACAGCAGCTGCTGAACTTTTAGAAAAGGTCCCCCAAAGTACAATTATTTCGGCCTTCTCAACCGAACTGTGGTGGTGTACATGCGGCGTTAGCCCCATCTGAATTCCCCTGTACGTTCCCTCTCGATGTTCCTCTGCGCTATGTCTGTAAATATACGATCGCCGACGCTGTTCCATCGGTCTGGATGTTGCTGTTCGCTCCGTCTCGATGTCGCTGTTCGCTCGTCTCGATGTCGCTGCACGGCTTTGCCTCGCTGCGGCTGGTGACGTCACGTTTCCACTCTGCTGTTCGCGCCGCGGGCCGCTCCTGGCTTCTGCCGCCGGTGCTGCCGTACCAGACGGAGCGGATAGTTCGTCACCAGCTGTGTCCGTGTGCCGCCGACCGGCCGACCGGTGGGGTTTTTGCGCCGGCGTGGCCGGCCGAGGGGACGGGTGGGGTGGACCATGGGGAGGATGGAGGGGGAGGTAATCTGAACGTCACGGCCCGCTCGTGGCGGGAGCATCATGAATGGCGCGCGGGGCGGATCAGCGCGAGGATAATGGCGTCAGTGTAATGGGACCGCGGCGGCGGTGCCGACTGGTAATGAACCGTGAAAACCCCGCGTCGGCGCGTCCCCACCGGCAACAGGGGAGCACCCCTCGCCAGCCGGAGAGCGCCCCCCCCCGCTATCTCATCAGGAGCGTTTACGGCAAATAGCGGCGGCCGCGCTCTCGATAACGGTCGGGCGGGTCAATTGCCACGTGTCTGTGTACGGGACGCCCCTCGGGAGCAGCAGCGCAGCAGTGCTTGATTTCGAAATGAGCTGCGGCCGCCGCCCGGAAGCCAGCAGCGCGAGCCGTCTGCCGACGCGTTGCAGCATCGCCGACGCTGCATCCGCCGGCCGCCGAAGACGCCGACGACATCTGCGATTGGTTCACCGCGGAGTGACAAACCAACTGCAGCCGTGCTCGGACAGCCTCGGCCGGTTCCGCGCCGAGCGCGACCCGGCCGAGCCGTGCCAAGCGCCGTGAGCGGCCGAACGCCGCTGCCACCGGCGCTGTTTTCGTGACTGTACGAGCAGATGCAGATCGGAGCTGCACGGCCTCCCGCGCCGCCCCTTTTGTCCAACATCTCCGCTTTTATAGTCGGTCAGACGGAAAAAGCGCTGGTGAAAAGCGAAGAGGCCAACATCATTGCGCTGCATGCAGTTAGTGGTTAACATCACGAAGATTGTGCGGTGTGGATCTCCCTCTCCCCACCCACATGCCTAGGCTTCCTGGGGCATCACTTTCGGATCCTCCAAGGAAAACAGGTGATACAAAATCGTACCTCAAACATAGGTGTAGGCTCTGAAAAGTATTGGGAAGGCACAATACATGAAGACATTGGCCCTTTTCACGACGGCCAATAAGCACCGGGATGCAATGTCGATGACTTCGTCTAGTATGAAGGGCATATCATTGAAATATATGTACATATGGAATGTTCAAGAAGTTTTAACTATGAAGTAATCAATTCAATATTAAGCTTAACCAACATATTCAAATTGTGGCACTGTTTGAAAAAAGCGCTCAATTCACAGAAACAACTAGCCAATCTGGCCGCATTTGGCACCATGGCCGGGAGGTAGGAGTTGTCGGACAGAACATAAATTTGCCGTTGGATTACCAGCAAATATGCAATATTAGGGAGAAAGTGGTAGTATGTATCCTGCGGATGAATATTTTTCCTTTTACGTTTTATTTTATGGCTATGAAGTACCTGTATTATGAATAAATATTGAAATACATCATTTCCAGATGCTACGATTCCCTCTTGACGCTCCCGAAAATATTAAATTATCTCCACTTTACAAGCGGGTTGTTTACAGTTGTAATGGCATCCGCTGTACCGCACCATACGTGGCTCCGTTTTTGAATGTTGCTGTACTCCTACCTGAATAACCCCTACTGTGGGGGGAGGGCAATTGATCCTTGTCTTTGAATATCACACACGCATGAAAGACAAAGCATGAATTATTTACAGCACCCAAAAGACCGCAACACGTCCAAAATATGCGCATCTGAGACAAACTTGTTTGTTGGCTCGCCTGACATATTTCAGCCGTAAATGATGCAATCAGAGCACAAATAATGACGTCATTTTTTAAAACGTGGATTATGATTCGTCCCAGCTATCATAAAGGGCCAATCACTTACTGCAGTTGAAGTTGGCTGGCGATATTGATCAGAGTGGTCGAGTGCTCGGAAAATTTGGCATTTGAAGACCGCTGAATTCGACAAACAGCTGTTGTCATCGAGTTTACTTCCGAAGTCAGGCTCGCTTGGTCTGACTTCCAGATTTCCGACTAGATGACGTCCCAGGCGCGGATGTGGGTGTACGTTTTCAGGGTTTATGCATAAACAAGCTGTTACTAGTCCAAAAACTTGTCGTATTAGGTAACTGAACCTACTCTGTTTGTTTATTGATATCATAAATTGGTCCAATCTACAGACTAAAAGCTTTCTGATCAACGTAATTATTATGCCCTGACCCCGCCATTGGGATGTCATGACGATTACTTCCCGATAGTGCACGCGTGAAACCGCCTAATGTGCGGGCTCAACTGTGGGGGGGGGGGGATACCGCATAGGGTCTCACATTAAAAGTTGAAATTATTAGGAAGAGCAAAGCCAACATGGGGACAAGTGCCCTCTCAAAAACATACAAAGCTACACCCCTGACCTCGAAAATTGAGGCGTTGGACTTGTTTTCGGGTGGGCGGTCGGTTGATGCTAATGGTGCGCATCGGCAGCAGACCATCTGAACTCAAGGGGACTAGGACATCATCCTTCGAAAGCTGACAGATAAGAGCTCGATTATTGCTCTCTAAATCTGCGAGTGTCTCCCAAGCAAGCACTATAAGCTGCGGGATTCTTCTGAAAATTAATCTGCTGTGGACTGTACGCTTTGTGTGTGTGTGGGGGGGGGGGCTTCTGAAATCTGCATCAGGGGCCTCCTGTCGCTGCGAGCTGCAGGGAGCATCTTGAAATGTGCGCAAGGGCTTCCTATCGTTGCGATGTGCTGATCGGGCTCTTAACCCGATCTTAACGGCTCTTAACCTGTCTTAACGTCTCGAGGGAGGTCTTTTTACCCTCCCCTTCCAAGGTTTCACCGCGATAGAGAAAAACAGTGGCGCGCAGAGCCGCAAACTTTACCTTTACCTTTACTTTAACTTTACCTTAACTTTAACTTTACCATCCTGTTTGCGTCTGACGTGGAAGTTTGAACATCAGGTGATGTGAGGTCATTGGCCTGCCTCAGGTGAGAGGACCACCCCCAGAAATGTTTCAGGATCGATAACTCATCGGAATGAAATGACATTTAAATGAAACTTGACACGTGAGTACAATTAGGCAGTGCCTACAAAACATATATATATATATAATATATATATATATATATATATATATATATGACATTTCTGTTTTAGGTCAGTTCGATGACCTGAGGTCACGGCCAATCCTGGACCGATTTTCATATTTTTGTAATATGCATATTCTTCTAACCGGATGTTTTCCCTTGATGTGCATGCAGACATATGAAAAGTCCCTTTTCGAATTTGATTGACCTCCGTCGAGTGACCTGAGGTCAGGGGAAGACGAATTCATGAAGACGAATTTGTCATATTTAAGACCAGCTGATGTTGAAGAAAACTTTTCAAGTTGCATGGGACAGTCTTATTTAAGAAACAAGAATATGAAACTAAGACAAATAAAACAGGTTTCTTCTTCTTCAAGAAAACAGAATGGTTGTGTTCATGAAAGCTGAAATGTAAGACAAATTCGTTCCAATGTATTAAGTTCCAGAGCAGGAATACATGCAAAAGTCCTTTCTTAAACTCAATATAGGATTGCGGTTGGGTGGAGTGTTAATCCGTTGAAGCCGGTCATATAGCATTGCAAGTTACTTAAATATGCTTAGGATGTTTGACATACCATTTTGACTAGCATTGGTTGGTTATTTTGGCTTAAGGGCGCATCGACTGCGTTGGTCATACAGCGCCCATTTTGACTAGCATTGCGAACTTTACATTTTAGTTTACGTGTTTATCTTTGGATACTGTAGAAGACAAGAGATGTGAAAGCATTCGCCAGAGGAGAGGACTCTTCTTGGAAAGGATGAACATGACCTTTCCCTCCCCAGTCCTCACTGGCCTATTTTAAGAAGTAGATCATGCATCATCTCGCATGGGCGTAGGAACAGGAAGGACCAGAGGGGGAGGGGGATGCCCCTCCCACCAATATTATGCGACCTTAACCATTAACCCCATGGCGTTGACTGGGAGGAGTTGGCATAAGAATCGACCCCCCTAAAAAAGTCAGCTGCTCCTACGCCCATGACACGTGGTATTAGACAGGTAAGTGTCATCATGTTGTAGGCAGCACATGGCAGTGGGCATAGGCGCACCGGAGGGGGGGGGGCAGGGGCCCGGCCCCCCCCATGAGACCAAAGTGCCCTTTTGGCCAAAAGTGCCCTTTTGACCGAAAAGTGCCCTCTTGGCCGGAATGTCCCAAATTTAGCCCAAAAATCACCTGCCTTATGTGCCCCGCCTGTGCCAAAGGTGCCCTTTGGGCCCAAAACTGCCCTTTTGGCCTAAAGATGACATTCTCCTGTGCCCTTTCCTGACCTATGCCTGTCCCAATTAGGTGCCCTTTTGATCTAAAAGTGCCCTGTGCCCTGCCCTGTGCCTTGTTCTGTACCGTGAACTCTGCCCTGCCCTGTGTCCTGCCCTATGCCCTGCCCTGTGCCCCCCCGGTCAGCAAACCTTCCAGTGTGCCCCGGGCCGCAAAGTGCCCTTTTGGAGCCGGCCAAGTGCCCTTTTCGGTCCGCCCCCCCCATGGAAAAATCCTGGGTGCGCGCCTGGCAGTGGGGGACTCATGGGCGTAGCTTTGTATGCTTTTTGGAAGGGCATTTGCCCCCCCCCCCCCTCCCATCCAATAACAAAACCGACAAGAAACTTTTAGCACGGGACCCTATGTGGTATGCCACCACTGGCGGACCTAGCCCACCGGTTGGGGTGGGGGGGGGGGCTACTTTCGGCGTCAGCCCACCCTCTCCCCTCCCCAGTGGCGTATCTAGGAATTGCATCAGTGGAGGAGTCGAACGGATTTAGAGGGTGCCCATCCTCCTACTATTTTTGGTTTAAAAGCACCTGATTTCGACCACTATTTGGCAAATGGGCCCATTTTTTTTTTATGACAACGTAATTTACTGTGTAGGGGCCCCAGCTTACCTCCACCGTTTCTAAGTCACCGTATTCTTGTTTGTGTTTACCACGACGTTCACGTTCACGTTTAACGTCCTGTACCACGTCAACGTTCGTGCACGTGTACACACTGGCGGATCCGATTTTGTCAACTCTTGCTGTAAGCATAACTTGAGCAGCATGGAACCCTAGACGTGTGTCAGAATCTACTATGCTACCATATTGTGCATCCAAACAATTATAAAAATACCTTTAAAATTGGAGATTCTTTCATCCGGGATGCTATTTTTTATCTTCGGCAAAGGTTGCTGCATTTTAATTTAGTTTCCTTCTTTTGATTGGAGGGGGGGGGGCAAAAGACGCGCAAAAGATGCCATTTAAGCGCTTCGGGAGTGGGGCATGGCCGGAATGGCCCCTCCCTGGATCCGCCAGTGTATGACCCGGGCCCCCAAATCCATCTGGGCCAGCCCATTGACTTCATTACTCGCCATTTCATATATTTTTGTGTGACATCTCATTTCACAGTGGGTCTGGTGCTTTTAAGCACTCATCGAGTCATCTGACAAACAGAAAGCGTTACGTATGCTACCTACATGTAAGCATGATGAGACAGAAGCAAGGGCGACAGTGTGCGATGCACTTATCGCCACTAACCTGGGACGCCATCAAATGGCCCGCCATCGGAGAAAACTTCCAATCAAGCAGCAGTCTCCTTCCGCATGGACGGCACCCTGGACATCTTCGGTGGTGTTTTGCCGACATAACTTATCCTTAGGTATATCTAATTTGACTACTTTCCTATTAAAGTTAACAGCAGTAGCTTCAAATCACTCGCAAAGTAGCGACGAAATCAACCCACGCTAAAAAAAAGCACCGAGCGCTATTCGCGCACAACTGACGCACAAGGCCACACATCAGCTGACCTCTGAGCTTCGAAACCGATAAACTAAATTTATATAATTGCCCGCCAGGTGGAAGATGGAGGGTTGGAGAAAATCTACGATGAAATATATAATAGGCACTTGCAGTACGGCGATCTGTGCACTTGTAACATTAATAATGTACTTACTTCTTAGCTATTCATGATCATATCATGGGCGTCGTCGCGGCGCGTGACAGGAAGACGTGTCCCCCTCCAGAGACGGATGCAGAGGGGGGTGGGGGGGGGGGAGGGGCACTGGGCGTGTTCCCCCTCATGGAAAGTAGCGCAAAATTTAGCCAGGAAAAGGCAGCCAACGGTACCTCTCGAAGAAATCGATGTCCACCCTCCCTCCCTTGAGGTCAAAGGGCTAAAGTGGACATTTTGGACTATGCTGTATGCAGTGTGTCGAGTGTCCCCAACCACTGGCGGATCCAGGGGGGGGCATTCCGGCCATGCCCCCCCCCCCAAGCGCCTCAAAGGGGGGAGGGGCCATAGTGTCTTTTGGCCCCCCAAACCAACAAAAATAAACTGAATTAAAATGCAGTAACCTTTGCTGAGGTTAAAAAATAGCGTTCAGGGTGAAATAATCTCAAATTTTAAAGGTATTTTATTATAATGTTTGGAAGCACAATATGGTAGCATAGTAGATTCTGACACATCGAGGGTTCTATGGTGTTCTATAGCCTTGGGTTATATGCTGTTGAAGTTCTGCTTACAGCAAGAGATGACGAAATCAGCAGTTTCATTATTCCTTCGTCAGATAGGTTCATGAAGTTCGTTTATCCAGTAACGGGCAAGCGGGCCCAGTGAGCCAGATTTCGAAAGCGGAATTTGAACAGGATGTTTTGTGCGAGTGACCAGTTGAGCCCAGTTGAGCAGCATGCTTCGTATGTTGGTGTTGAGGTTGCTAAGATGAAGAGACAGGCTACATTGGTGATTTTTTCAAGAAGAATAGCAAGAGGAGGTATGTATTTATATCCTGAATAAGAGATAACTGGTGGGTTTGCATGTTCACTGGCGGATCCAGGGAGGGGCCATTCCGGCCATGGCCCCCCCGAAGCGCTTAAAAAGGGGGGGCATAGTGTCTTTTGGCCCCCCGAAACCAACAGAAGTCAACTAAATTAAAATGCAGTAACCTTTGCCTGTATAACCTAGGCAGTTGATGCGCCCCTAAACCCCAATAACAACAACAGTAACCTTTGCCGAGGCTAAAACATTGCGTCTGGATGAAAGAATCTCCAATTTTAAACTATTTTTTTTCAAAATTAAAAATAACTGGAAGCCAGTATGGTAGCATAGTAGATTCTGACACACATCGAGGGTTCCATGCTGTTCAAGTTCTGCTTACAGAATGAGTTGACAAAATCGGATCCGCCAGTGTGTACACGTGCACGAACGTTGACGTGGTACAAGACGTTGAACGTGAACGTGAACGTTTTGGTAAACAAGAACAAAGATCCGGTAACATAGAGACCTCCATAAGTGGAGGTAGGCTGGGGCCCCTATACAGGAAATTATATTGGCAATGATTAGTGTATTTTTATTTTACTTATTATTTAAAAAATGGGCCCCTTTGCCAAATAGTGGTCGAAATCCGGTGCTTTTAAGCAAAAATAGTGGGGAAAATGGACACCCTCCAAATCCGTTCGACCCCTCCCCTGATGCAATTCCTAGGTACGCCACTGGGGGAGGGGGAGGGGAGGGGCTGACGCCGAAAACCGAAAGATGCCCCCCCAAACCGGTGGGCTAGATCCGCCAGTGTCCCCAACCCCCGCTCAACGAATCTTACGCCGAAGACGCCTTTTCAGGGACTTCCGCAGTAGCCCCACTGTCGGTAGACGAGTGCCACCCCATGCAAATTATTGGATCCACTCCTGCCCAGGCGCGCACCCAGGATTTTTCCATGGGGGGGCCCGGACCGAAAAGGGCACTTGGCCGGCTCCAAAAGGGCACTTGACCGGCTACAAAAGGGCACTTTGCGGCCCGGGGCACACTGGGAGGTTTGTTGACCGGGAGGGGGGGGGGGGGTGGCAAGCAATTTTAAAGCAATTTGTTTTAAAATTGCTAGAAAAGTGATTTTTTGGCCGGAATGTCCCAAATTTAGCCCAAAAATCACCTGCCTTATGATAAGGCAGGTGATTTTTGGGCTAAACTTGGGACTTTCCAGCCAGGAAGGCACTTTTCGGTCAAAAGGGCACTTTTGGCCAAAAGGGCACTTTGGTCTCATGGGGGGGGCCTGCCCCCCCCTCCCCGGTGCGCCACTGCTCCTGCCCACCCTCCACACACGTGAAAATTAGCAATACGCGTATGACGTTTGATGGAAAAAATAGATATAAAAACCTTCATACCACCCACCCCCATCCAAGATGCATGGAGACTCCCAAGCCTGAAGCTTGGTTGTCGCGAGTGCGGGGCACCTATCGGTGTGAAGGGGGAGAAAACGGTGGAGAAATCTATTGATCAGGCTGCGAACTTGCTTCATATTTTGATATTTTGGTTATTTGCGCTTAGGGGCGCATCGACTGCGTTGGTCATACAGCTATTTTGATATTTTAGGTCGAATATTGTTTGAATGCATTTTTAAAGCATGACCATTAGTTGTATATTATCTTCATGCGCCAGGCAAATCAGAAATAATCTTACTCCCATCATTTTACAAATATGCACAGTGACAATATCTGTAGGCAATATCTGAGAACTTTCGCAAAAGTAATACATTTGAGACTAAGAAATCTTGAATTTCATGAGACTGCTGATTTAAGATTCTTAGTTTTGCATTCTTGTTTTAAGTGTCTCCAATTTTCATGAAACTGGGCACAGATGGAAATAAAATGGACAAGAAGGCAACACCTATTTGGACACTACTGCTTTTATGGTTTATTTCGAGTTTGCACGGCCTAAATAGTACCAAGCTTCCAATGCACAATCTAGATTACTGAATTGAACCAAAACTATGTTTTTTTTTTTCGCGGTTGTTTTTTTTTGTGGCCCCAATTTCCCCCCCATTTTGGGGCGGGGGAAAAGGAGGGGGGGGGGGGGTTCAAACCCCCATTTTTCGGTTGGGAGACCAGCCTCTTCCCCCTAACCACCTCCACAACCAAAACATAATCATATTTAAAGTCAAGTGCATCCTAGGCCATTGTGCTATAACAACATTTTTTTAAGGCGCATAAACGTGAAAATATATTGAAACTAATCTTGTCACAAGATTACAATTCCGCAGTGCTTACAACGCGTATATTTTGGATTTGCATCAGGTCAGGTCAGTTACCTGAGGTCAATGCCAATCTTGGCCCATCATGGACCAATGCGATTATTTTTTGTGACATTCGTTGCGTAATTCGCTCTCAAATGGTGTGCGTCTTAACTCTGTGCCTTTACCAGAAATTGAAATATAAAATGATTCTGATGCATTTTTTTTTAAAACCTTATTTTGAATGCCAAAATTATTTTTAGATAAAACATTCGGCAATTTTCTGGGTACACTCGTCGGGGGCTTTCCAATTATATCCTGTTTACTTTCATGCAGCACATAGTTCGGAGGTTAGAAGGGGGTCTTTTACCCCCCCCCCCCCCCAGACGGGGTGTCAGTATCTGACCAGACAGATGGGACGGGCTAAAATATACGCGGCGTACCTGCCGAGTGTGTTGGGCCGCTGGAGCCTTTTGAAATCTGCCTGGGAGAATGCGGGTTGCAGGGGCCTCCTGAATTCTGCAAAGGAACCTGCAGTTGTTAACTGAGTGGGCACCAGTCATTCTAAGCTAATAAACTCCTGAAACCGGCATCAAAGCGCCTCCTGAGCGTTATGGGATGCGGGAGCCTTCTGAAACCTGCATCAGGTCCTCCCGCTGTAGGCCGCAGGCTCTTGGCTCAGAAACAACACCGAGCGACCGGGGACCTCAGTATTTGCAGGAGGGAAGGGGTCAGCCTCCTGCCACGCCCGTTCAGCCGACTGTGTTGGCACAACTACAACTGACCCCACAGCATCTGGTGCCGCCATTAGCGAAACCTGCGGCGACCGGAAAGATAAACAAATCCAACCAGATAAATGGATTGCCTGGCGGTTGGCACTCCCACTATGCCTCCAGTGTTCCCCATTTCCGCTTCCCCTGTCGCCGCCACGGATCAGCGGGCAGTGAGTGAATCAGTCCGGCGGCAGCAGCGTCCGGTTCCCACCGCCGTGCGCCGGCACAGCACCTCTGGCGCAGACACAGGCCGGCTCCTCTGTCCTCGGTTTATTTACACGGTCCTCGGTTTATTTACACATGCCCGCTGGATAGCAGCAAGCGGAGATCGGTCCACTCTCGACGCACGCACGCCGGCCGAGTTCGGCCGTGCGACTGTGCACGGACGCGCACGCAGACGCCACCGGACCTGCACGCACACAGTTTGTACTAGCCATTAACCGGAAAACGGAACAAGGGTGCAGGGCCAGCGGGCCCGCTCGTGACACAGGTGTCTCCCCCTACCCGGGGCGAGACTAGGCGCACGCACGCACGCACGCACGCACGCACGCACGCACGCACGCACGCACGCACGCACGCACGCACACACACACACACACGCACGCACGGTCGATTCGCGTGGGAACATGGTCTCGAGCAGCTCGGCTACCCAATAAAACTTAATACCCAGCCCATGGCACAATGGGAGAAACAAAACAGCCAGCGTCATCCCACCCTCCCCTCTCTCCGTTCTCCGTTCGCCTCTCCCACTGCCAGTCCGGCTCGGGCGTCGTGACGTCATCCGATGACGGGGGGCCCGAGCCAATATGGCCCTACTCGGCGGGCGGCTGCCCGGCGTCGCCGCACGCCCCCTCACGCGGTCGCGCGCGACGCCGTCGCGTCGCGCGTCGCGTGCCGGCCGCGGTCGTCGCGCGCCCGGCGGCGTCCGCCGGCGCCGGCTAGAACATCACCTCGTAGACGGTGGCCTTTTTGTCGCCCGAGCCGGTGACGATGTACTTGTCGTCGGCCGAGATGTCGCAGCTCAGCACCGACGACGACTCCTTCGACTGCAACAGCGGCGGCCAGTTAGCGTCGCGCCGCGCCCGATCGGCCGATAAATCGGCCGAGTCGGAGACGCGCTATCGGAAATTGATCGAGTCGCCCGAGACACTTGGTCCTTCTCGGAAGGCTCATCCGACAGATGCATGCGATGGGATTGGATTGGATGCGATGGGTGGAATGGGGAGGGGAGGCTCATTAGTCAGGACACGGTCGCACCACGAGAACATGGCTCGCCACTGGTTCTCACGGGCCCGACAAAAGATCACTGGAATGTGATGGTAATGCGATGATAACTGTTATTTGTAACATTCATTGAATCATAGTACTTATTTCGCTTATTTTCCAGCGCTATTACTTTAATACTAGAGACTAGGACCATGGTTGGCAGGATGCCTTGCATCAGCTGGTTAATACCAGAGACCCGGCAAGAACGTTCTCTGTCAATATACATCAACCTTGTGAAGGAGACCATGACAGGTTTGTGATTCTAGATCCGGAGGTGCTCCGGATGCCAAAGATACCAGCCCAACGTGGTCTGCTGAAGGGTTGACGGTTTTTACCGGTTCATAACACTGGCATGGCAAAAACCAACTTTTGTCAGCAGTATGTCAACTCAGACTAGGACGTCAAGTTTCTGGCAGCTGCTACTGCTACTTCAACACGATCATAGGACATAGCAGATAATCGGCACACCTACAAATACAAGACAAGTACCACCACCATATCTAAAAGCTTGTCGGCTTTATTAATCGAAATGCATCAGTGGGAGTACAAATTTAACTTTCGACACGTTGAACGGCTGAAAATCGCTCGGTTAGGCAGGCCAGCCTCCCAACTAACCTGGAAGATGGACGTGCCGTAGGGTGTCCTCCAGGCGTTGAGCAGGTTGTCCTTGCCGGTGGAGACGAACCACTTGCCGCACTGGGCGAACTTGAGCGACAGCACACAGCTCTCGTGCAGGTGCAGCTGGTACTTGTCTGGCTTGTTGACGTGCAGCACCTCCACGTTGGAGCTCTCCATGCCGACGGCCAGCCACTCGCCGGTCGGACAGAAGCCCAGCGAGAAGATCTGCGAGCTGAAGTCGTGCTGCTGCAGCTGGCGGCCCTCGCGCAGGTCCCACGAGCGCACCGTGTTGTCCAGGCCGCCGGTCCACAGCTTGTTGCCGTCCGACGAGATGTCGATGCACGACGCGCCGTCCGTGTGGCCCTGGAACTGGCGCACCAGCTGCTGGTTGTGCAGGTCCCAGACGGCGATGTTGCCGTCGCTGCAGCAGCTGAAGCACACCTTCGAGTCGGGCGAGATGGCGAGCGCGTAGCAGGCCGGCGCCGACGAGTTGAGCTCGGCCTTGATGCGCGGCGTTGGTGCGTTCAGGTCCCAGATGCTGAGCGTGCTCGCCTCGCCGCCGACGATCAGCGTCCTGCCGTCCGGCAGCAGCTTCACCGAGCGGATGTAGTTGTCGCGCTGCAGACACTCCAGCTGCGAGACGGGCGACTTGGCCGTCGGCTGGCTGATGTCCCACACCTTGACGCAGCCCTTGCCGCCCGTGTAGACGTACTTGGTGGGGTTGGAGATGGTGACGGCACACACCACCTCGCCGTGACTGAGTGTGTTGATCTGACGCGCGTGGCGCGGGATGCCCGGCCCCAGCAGCGCGTCCGGCGGGAATGTCACCGGCTGCAGTTGACCGTCAGCGCCCACATGGAAACTGTACGACCTGTGGAGCGCACAGCACGGTTACGACCAGCGATTTTACATATGCTATATATATATATTATATATTTCACATCGTGCAACTCGGCCGCATGACAAGAACACTGCGCACCGGAACACCACACGTATTAAAACCGCCTCGAGCTCGGTGCCTGGTGATTAGTGGATATTGGAGCGCGAAAATACACGATGCAGTGGTTACACGATCCTCGACATGCTCACTCGAGATGAAATGACGGCGGAGGTTGGTTGGTTATTGGAGTTTACGGCGGAGGAATACCTATAACACAAGGCACGAAACCACCAAAAGTGCTGCCTTTTTCATAGACGGGGAGAGTTTGTTTTAGGGACGTGCCGGACCACA
This sequence comes from Ashinkailepas kermadecensis, assembly GCA_034440615.1. Classification (NCBI taxonomy): domain Eukaryota; kingdom Metazoa; phylum Arthropoda; class Thecostraca; family Neolepadidae; genus Ashinkailepas; species Ashinkailepas kermadecensis. The sequence goes on along the minus strand of JAOTOM010004802.1, from coordinate 109,035 downwards.
GAATTCATTTGCACTGCCTTTAAAACGAGCGGGGTTTGCAACCAGGTTATATATAAGGCAAGTGTATTTACGTTTCATTTACGTTAAACGAGTCTTACGTTATAGTATGTGACGTTAGGTACTGAAGGCGTGGGGTGGGTGGGGTGGGTGGGGTGGGGGACATCTCCCAAGTTGTACAGTTTTGGTTCACTTTACTCCTCCGCAGGATCATTTGTAGTTTGGTGGGGGACGGTTGATAAGAAGCTGATCTTGCCAGGCTACCGGCATTAGCCTGCTCTTGTCGAAGGCCACCCAGGGATCTGTACCGTACGGACAACGAGGTAATTGCCCACATCGCCTCTCACGCCGGCTGCCGTGCGCTAATCGCTTGTAGTGGTGAGTAGAATCGTGCATTCATGACGAGTCGTGTGCTGGGTTAGTGCGTGTTTTGCAATTCTGCACGTCTACGTCCGTTGTACGTCTGGCAACAATTTTTCGTTGTGAATTACGAAGCAAATCGGCTCATCTACGTCCGATGGTTTTTCTGGGAAATCGTTTTTCATGGGCCATGCCTACGCGCTTGAATTCACAAGATCTCCCGGGAAACGGAACCGCTATGTGGCGAAGCTGATGTTCTCCAGGTGAGGCTGCACACAGAGGAGACAGAGCGGCAATCGTGTGTACAGAAGGCAGCCGCGTACCGTCTGTCTGCTGTTTCCCACGCAACCGCTGTCACGCGACACCCGGCGGTCATCCCCGGCGGACACCCGGCGGTCACGAGGCGCCCATCAGCCGGAGCGCCGGCGGCCGGTCACGACGGGTCACCGGGTCGGCGACGATTACCCGCCGACGGCAGTTGGGTCGTTCACCGCCATGATGATAGCCCGACGTCGGCCACAAAAGGAGGTCGCATCTGCGCCGCGGAGGTGGTCTCGAGACGAGAGAGCACGCGCTTGACAGTCGCTGACACCGCCGCCGCTGTCGGTCTGATGGAGCGGCGATACCGGGAGCGGCCTTTCAGCCAGGCTGTCAGCCGGCTGCGTGTTCTGCATACCGCTCCGCCCTGCACCTCCCCCCCCCCCCTCCCTGCCGCGCTCATCCCGACCGCCGGCGGCCGGATATGTATCGTTTACGTCCCACTGAATGCCAATTAGGCGGGCGGCCCGTCGTAGCCGGAGGCCGCCACAAAAACCGGCAGATGCGAACGGGTCATCGCTGCTGCAGGCTGTACCTGTCGAGTTACGACCGTGCCGCACGGCAGGCGCAGAGCGCAGGGGGCACCGCCGCCGCGGGAGACGCCCGCTATAAACCGAAAGTGGCCGGGGCCGGCGGCGTGGCGGCCAGCGAAGCGGGGCCGGTGGTGTTCGCGGCGAACTGTTCGCCGCACGTCGGGACCGCAGCGGCGGCGACAGCGCGGTCGCCGCGCTGTCCGCCAGCGTTGCCACTCATTACGGACCAACACACCGACCGCCGCTGCGGTCGCGCGCAAGAACGCCGCCGCGACCGGCGGAAACGAGGCCCGACCGCAAACACCACGGACGCGGACGCGGACGCGGCGCCGCCGCTGGCCGGCTGCCGTGACGGATCCAGAGTCTAGCCTGAAGATTCCCGATAGCTATGGGTGTAAGGGTTGTTTAACCACAATACTTGATTTATGCAACGTGTCGAGTTTCCAGAATCGAGCGTCATACGAAGTTTCCTTAACAAAACGATCGCTTTGTGGTAGACCACGTCAACCAGATTCTTCACTACATCATTCAGGAGCCTGGCAGAAATGCCTCCTGGATCCGTCATCTTCGCCGCGACGGGAGCACAATGGGTATGATTGGAGGAGTTTGTAATTGTGAGGAGTGTGCTATACAAGGTCAGGTGAATGGTGCTAGATAGGCTGGGATATATAGCTCCCAGGGAACTTGAGATAATGGATTGATTGGGGTGAGAGCATGTACCTTTCTAGTATCTTTTCTAGATAGGCTTAACCCAGATGGACCCCTGTGGCTCTTATTAAGCCTTAACATTATGACTTTATGACGGGGATTTGCGCGCGCGACGCGACGAAATCCGCAGAGCGCAGCGCGCCGGCTTTGCGCATTTCGATTTTGCGGTTTTTGTGAAGTTGTCGGGCTGCGTCAGACCTCACAGCAGGGACGACGCCCACGAAAATTCACTCAAATTCGGGCCGACGCCGGCACATCGCGACAAAGAAATCGACACATCTGTCGGGCCCGACACGACCGCCCATCGACTTTCCCCGGGCACACCGTCTCACCGGCCTCGCCTGACTTGCAGAAGACGCCGGAGTTCCGTGAAATCGGGATGAATCTCGAATGCATAAGAAGCACTATCGGATCACAAGGAACCAACACAAAGGGCCATAGAAGAGCCGAAGAAACGGATGTTCGCCGCGCGGACTCCAGGTCTCCACAGTAAGGAATCTCCACGGCAGCTTCGTGACTTCCACGCCGTCGCGGCAGGTTCGGGGTTGTCATGGCCTGGCGCGGTTTCTTTTAGCGGCTCCCACGCGACTTTTTCACCCGAGAACGTACGGTGTGAACCCTCCCCGCCACGGAGGCACCGCGAGACTGGTGGACAAATTGCACCTGCACTTATACTCTGGTGCGCAAATTCAGCTCCACATTTTCACACTCATAATCGTCCTTTTTGTAGATGACTGGTTAGCGTGCTGTAGAGCTTTTTCAGCTAGCAAAAAAGCCCATAGCAAACGTATTCAGAAAGCGTTTAGTAACACTATCACGCGAGTCTGTTCTGGCCACCCGACTCCGGAATGGTCACCTGAGTCAGTTCCGATTCGAGGAGGAGGTCATGGCCTACGGTACCCCACACTCCGCCTCCAGATCGGGCTGCGGGTACCGGCGACATGTGTCTGCTCCAGAAAACAGGCTCGGAGACACGTGGGCTCAAATTCACGCGATTCCAGCAGACCTATCGCTAGAGGACGTCGCTCAATCGCTCAGCCAGGCGCACCACACGGTTGCGTGTCCAGTCGGCATGACGCCGAGGCGAGCGAGAACTCGCCGGTTACGCTCACATTCCGCGCGCAACGGCTGAATTCGCAGACCGTGCGGAGTTCGTGACGGACCAGCGACGGCGGGTATCCGTCACGGACGACGTCATATCCGTCACGGACGACGTCATATCCGTCACGGACGTCGTGACAAGCACGAGCCGACTGTACGACAAGCGGACGTGGCGAGTAGCCTAAGGTAAGTGTCCGTCTTCTCACCGAAAGGTTGCGGGTTCGAGTCGCTATGTGTCGTTCGAGTCAAGAAACAGATAGTCGACGCTACATGACCCAAACCATTCGACGCGTCTAGAACCAACGACGACCACCACCGACAACTGGCTCGTTCTCCGGCCCACGTTTGTCCATTTTCGGTTTCTCATTGGCTGTGCACGTCGCCACAATAAGATAGCTAGAAACAGATACCCGACACACTACTCCCCGCTGGGATTCTAGGAACCTCTGCGACCAGACCTTCCCCTCCAGTGCGAACACGTCTCCCCCCCCCAGCCCTGCCGCCTGCTCGGTGCACATTCCGCGCCGCTAATTGCTGTCATTAGCAGCGCCGGCCGAGATTCATATCCGGCGCGCGGAGGCCGTACACAGTCCGGGGGGCGACACACGGTCCGGCCGGCACTGCAAGTGGCCGTTGAGGTGGATCAACGAGCGACAGCCGTACCTGGGCAGGGGAGGGGGAGGTGGGAGGGAGAGGGGCGACCACTTTGGTACAGCTGACGACACTCGGGAAACCTTAGCAAGACCGAAACCGCGCGACACAGCCCCGAGGACGCGCGGATACCGTGTCCGCACTTTTGGCAGCGGTGACAGCACTCGACATCGTCGAGCAACGACGATGCCACTCCCGGCCGCACCCCAATACAGTGACGCCACGACCTGACCGCATCCAAGGCGTGACGTCAGCGCCACGAGCGGGCTCCTCGGCGGCCCGACTGACCTCAACAACTTGAGCCATTGTCCGGCTCGGCCAATGGCCGACCGGTATGGCCGGCGGCGGCTGTCGGGCGTGGTCGGCCGGCCGGCCGCCTGTTCCCGGGGGTTGGTCGGCTGGTAATTTGGGCTCAGAGCCCCATCGACTGTTTCGGTCATACAGCGCCCACTGTTGCCGGTGGTCTCGCGCCCGGCGCGGCACACCAGGCGACCTCAGCTCGCCTGGCCGACCCGACCCGACCCGACCCGACCCGACCCGACAACCAACTGGTGCCGGTCCAGCGGCCGGTGGGGACGGTGGACGCCACCGTACCGGAGTGTGCGGAACACGCGGACGCGGGGGTGGCACGGCACGTCGTAACACGTGGACCCACGTCCACGTGTTACCACGCGGTATGGTGTGGAACACACGTGGACGGTTGGCCTACGATCTACGTCCATGTCCACGCGGTGTGGTGTGGAACACATGTGGACGGTTGGCCTACGACATACGTACGACCTACAAGCAGCCGATGCGCCCCTGGGTTTCGAGGCTACCTACGAGAATGTCGATCGGAAGGGCTTGGAGGTCAGGCAGGCTTGACGGATGATGATGATGCTCAGGCTGCACGGACCACAGCTCTGGTTGAACTTTACGAAATCAAAATGTCGCAACATTCAGGTGGTGTTAATGTTACAAAATCACTGGAAATACCTCGGTGCAGTGACGGCTTCATAACGCTGTCGCTTTGCAGGCACAAGATGCATCAACATGCAACACAACACAAGACTAACACGTAACTGCCGAAATGCGGCTGTTGCAGCGAAGTATTCAGATAAGGCGCACACATTCCTTACGAGCATTACAATTTCACCCCATCAACATCGCATCACCCTTTCACTCCGTCGCTCACACGTTCATTGTTCAGACGTGCCCGCCGTACTCAGGCAGGACGGTCGGCGCCAGGACCCAGACCAAGCCCCACATCAGTGCCGGACTGATTTGCTGCTCGCCCTGCTGTATTGTATGGATTATGACATGCATGACCACTGGTTTAACTGTTCTGTACCGCATTCTGCACTGCTCTTCTATCTTATTAACGCGAGGCTGTAATAGCCACAAGCCCATTGTGGATTACCTCAGCACAAGTCTGCACACCACACGGCGGATAATCCGGCACCAGGCCCCACACCACAGGGTGCGGGGCCGGGCGCCAGGCCCCACACCACAGGGCGCGGGGCCATGCACCAGGTCCCACACCACAGGGTGCGGGGCCAGGCACCAGGTCCCACACCACAGGGCGCGGGGCCGGGCACCAGGTCCCACACCACAGGGCGCGAGGCCGGGCACCAGCCGGCGCCAGGTCCCACACCACAGGGCGCGGGTCCGGGAACCAGTCGGCGCCAGGTCCCACACCACAGGCCGCGGGGCCAGGCACCAGGTCCCACACCACAGGGCGCGAGGCCGGGCACCAGCCGGCGCCAGGTCCCACACCACAGGGCGCGGGCCGGGCACCAGTCGGCGCCAGGTCCCACACCACAGGCCGCGGGGCCAGGCACCAGGTCCCACACCACAGGGCGCGGGGCCGGGCACCAGTCGGCGCCAGGTCCCACACCACAGGGCGCGGGGCCGGGCACCAGTCGGCGCCAGGTCCCACACCACAGGGCGCGGGGCCGGGCACCAGCCTACGCCAGGTCCCACACCACAGGGCGCGGGGCCGGGCACCAGCCGACGCCAGGTCCCACACCACAGGGCGCGGGGCCGGGCACCAGCCGACGCCAGGTCCCACACCACAGGGCGCGGGGCCGGGCACCAGCCGACGCCAGGTCCCACACCACAGGGCGCGGGGCCGGGCACCAGGTCCCACACCACAGGGCGCGGGGCCGGGCGCCAGGTCCCACACCACAGGCCGCGGGGCCAGGCACCAGGTCCCACACCACAGGGCGCGGGGCCGGGCACCAGTCGGCGCCAGGTCCCACACCACAGGGCGCGGGGCCGGGCACCAGTCGGCGCCAGGTCCCACACCACAGGGCGCGGGGCCGGGCACCAGTCGGCGCCAGGTCCCACACCACAGGGCGCGGGGCCGGGCACCAGTCGGCGCCAGGTCCCACACCACAGGGCGCGGGGCCGGGCACCAGCCTACGCCAGGTCCCACACCACAGGGCGCGGGGCCGGGCACCAGCCGACGCCAGGTCCCACACCACAGGGCGCGGGGCCGGGCACCAGCCGACGCCAGGTCCCACACCACAGGGCGCGGGGCCGGGCACCAGCCTACGCCAGGTCCCACACCACAGGGCGCGGGGCCGGGCACCAGCCGACGCCAGGTCCCACACCACAGGGCGCGGGGCCGGGCACCAGCCGACGCCAGGTCCCACACCACAGGCCGCGGGGCCAGGCACCAGGTCCCACACCACAGGGCGCGGGGCCGGGCACCAGTCGGCGCCAGGTCCCACACCACAGGGCGCGGGGCCGGGCACCAGCCGACGCCAGGTCCCACACCACAGGGCGCGGGGCCGGGCACCAGTCGGCGCCAGGTCCCACACCACAGGCCGCGGGGCCAGGCACCAGGTCCCACACCACAGGGCGCGGGGCCGGGCACCAGCCGACGCCAGGTCCCACACCACAGGGCGCGGGGCCGGGCACCAGCCTACGCCAGGTCCCACACCACAGGGCGCGGGGCCGGGCACCAGTCGGCGCCCGAGCCGTCGCCGATGACCCGCCCACGGCAGGCGTCCGCACCGGTCGTGACCGGCGCCGATAACATCGGCGGCCGTCGTCATCGGGCGCGCGTCACGACGTGAATCAGCGCGCGCCGCATTAGCATACAGAGTGCGCCGCGCTCGCCGCGCGCCGGCCGACGCGTCCGCCCGCGGGTCGGGTCATCAGTGGGGCCGCCGCCGGTGCGGCACAACGCGATCGCATCGGCGCCGCCGCATTCACGCCGGCCTCGTGAAAGCCTCCCCGCGGTGGGAATCGAACCGATGACCTCGGGGTCAGCCGACAACGCCCGCCCACGCCCCGTCGGCGGCGTCCGGCGCGCGGCAGGAGCGGCGCATCGAGCGACAGTGGGCGGCCGCACCTGAGCCGAAGCCGATTAGTCGACTCCGCAGCGAGCGGCCGATGACGTCATCGATCGGACGGCCGGACAAACAGCGACCTCCGGGGTCAGTAGCACGGCGCCGGGCTCGGTAATCGTCACGAGAGCCACTTCACACGAGGCGTCACGAGGCGCGGTGCGGTCGTGACGCGACCGATGTCGTGACTGCACCGCATTAGCACCTGGCTGGCACCGTCGCCGACAAAAGCTACACTTCTCTCGACACGTCACCCAGTAATTAGCACTGGTAATTAGTATTAGTGCGGGTAATTAATACGGCTCACGCCAGTTCAGTGGGTAGCGCGGCTCGGCTTCCGAGGTCGATAGCTGGTGTCGGGGTGTACAACTTCAGCAGACGTTAAATAACCGAGTGTATTCTGCAATTTATGGTTTCATGGAATTAAACCAGGGAGCACAACACGTGGGCATGGTTGCTCTGGGTTACAATGTTGCCAAACATGAATGATAAACTGGTGCCTGCAGCTGCAAAAAAAGAACCCATCCATATTCAATGTACACTTTTCAGGCCGTGGATGCCGGGAGGGCAGATGGAACTCCAAGCTCGGAATAGCTCAGCCGATACGAAGATACAAGGGCGTAGAAGAAAGGTGGGGAAACTACTTTTTGAGTCAACTTTTCTTAGCTCTGCCGGAAACCGCTAATGGCTAAGTTTCTCGAAAAGTGAGGAGCCACGACAACGCTGCCCCTCATTTTCCCACGTCCGTGCATGGGCGCCATTCGTGGTCATATATAATCTTCGGATTGAGCGCAAACACTGCAATCATACCCACATCATGGCGTGATGCGGTAGCAGGGGCGGATCCAGGAATTCTCATGAGGGGGGGGGGGGGGGGAACAATCGTTTGGTGGGGCGCCATTTTCTCGGACAGCCATCAGTACGGACTTCTCCATACTTTTGGCTGAAAACTATTGAGCGGGAGGGGTGCAGTGCAGTCGGGCGTACTGAAGCATCTTTTCCTCTTAAAGAGGTGTCTTCCTCTGAAAAGGGCGCCTTGGGCTGTAAAAACGTTGACGCGCGCTCAACCTCAAGCAGCCTTCTCCCCATTAGAGGGGTGCCACCCCTCCAATGCTCCCCTCCATCCGCTCCCGCCGGGTAGCAGTCCAGCACCTCGGAACAATTGTAGCAGTTCAGTATAAAACCTGTTAGCTCGAGCCTGAGGACACAATAACTACCTTGGCCATGGCAAATCACAATGCTCGGAGATAGCACGAGTCGGTCTGCCAGCTGCATATGCAAATGGCTTCATACGAGTTTCGCAGCGTTCCGCATATGTAAATTCGCCCCCATCGACAAGATTAATGCAACAGAAGTGCAAATTAATTCAAATGTACCCGACACGGCTTGTTCCGGATCAGACCAGTTTGGAAAAGTTTGCTCCGCCTCTGACCCGCCGACAACTTCATGGCCCGGGGAAGTGGAACAGAGCCCATTAAGCTGCCGCCGACTCGCACCCGAGTCGGTGGCCGATCGACCTGGAAATCCCGGGCAGCGGCGGCCGCCGGCCACGACGGAGGCCGGGGCCGTGGGAGACGGGCGCCGAGCCGCCGGCCGGCCGGCTAACGGTGTCACGTGACCACGGGTCACGATGCTGGCCGGCCGGCTAACGGTGTCACGTGACCACGGGTCACGTCACGATGCTGGCCGGCTGGCCCCGTCACGTGGGTGAGGAGGAGGAGGAGGACGAGGACGAGGAGGAACAGGGAGCTTCGGTACGAACCGCTGAGAGGCTTCGGAAGAAGTCTTTCAAGCGATCAAAGTCGGAGACGTTAATTTTGTTTTTGTCGGACATCAAAAATTGCTCGTTGTATATTCAGATAGTGAGGTACCTAACTTCGATTTATAATTGAGGAATCGGTTGATTAAAAATGACGAAAGTTGAACGAAAAAAATCTAAAATAGTAACGATAAGCTTACGCGTTGGATTTGTATTTATCTAAGAACAACAAGTTTCCTAATGGCAAACTACACCATTCAATCTCCCAGCGATGAGAACACCAGGTCAACGCTGCACACAATGATCTTGGGCGCTAAATGATCACATTTGTTGGTCCAAGCGCCCTAAAACCCAAATAACTAACTACTAAGCCGCGCACTAAGCCGCGCACACTAAGCAAAAACTAAGCCGCGCACACAGGACACTGTCCCGGACGACCAAAATATCGGAAAACACTGTTTTCCCAGCCCTACCCGCCGCCGTCGTCCCGGCTCGCAGACGGTGGTCGGCACCGCGCCAATGTGCCCGGGTACCCACCAAGGACCGTCGCGGGACGTCCGCCAGGCCGGACCACCCACAGTCGGCGGACACCGCGTCCGCCGGCACCCGCCGTCGGCGCCGCCCGATCGCGCCATCTCCGCGCCGGGCAGACCGGCCGGCCGGCGCATCGCTCCGAGTTCGTCCGAAGCCGGACAATGGCGACCGCGGAAACCCGGGCTACTCCACCAGCGCGGGCGGGACCCCCGCCTCTGCGGCGCATCGCTCCGAATTTGCTCGTCGCCGGACCATGGCGACCGCGGAAACCCGGGCTACTCCACAAGCGTGGGCGGAGTCACTTCTGCGGAGCGAGCGCCTCGCCGTACACGGTTGACGCGACACAGCTGACGTTTGATCGCAGAGGAACGCAGCAGAGGATCGTAGAGGAACGTAGAGGAAGCAGAGGAGCGTAGAGGAACGTCAGCTATGTGACGTGTCGCCGGCACAATGACGTCATCGCAGCCACGGCATGACCCCGCAGTGGCGCCGCCGAGTCGGCGTCACGACGTCGGCGCAGCGCCATCGTCGTCCGCCAGCGTGACGGTTGTATGAGGTCATGGTTGTGGTGTTAATAGCTCGTCAGACATCGGGGCGGGTGCCAGTGTGGCGTCCGACAGAAGCAACACCATGCCGGTGGGGGGGTAAGAGCCTCGACACCGCCGCGCCGGGCGACGTCGACGTCACAATCACCCAGCTCTGTTAGTCATCCGGGTTGTTGGGCGCATCAACTGCATCGGCTATTCAGCGTCCATAACGAACCTATTTAAACTGTGTCCATCCTAAAATCCCAGTGTGCAAGCTTGCGCTCGTACAAGAAATTAGTTGGTTGGTTATTTGGGTTTAGAGGCGCATCGACTGACTGCGTTGGTCATACAGCGCCCATAACAATATTAGATGAGCAGCTTGAGAGGATTGGTTCCGACAGTAACAGTAACACACGAGCCTTCACAATAAAAGCAGATCATTTCATGCGTCACGTGAGACAGTTTCTAGTATTGTAGACACTTCTAGAAGCTTCTAGTGTTGTTTGTCAGTGGGGGTGTAAATTGCTCTGAAGTCGACATCAGAGATAAAGCGAAAAAGTTGTCCTGAAGTTACCATGGGCGATTGGTCACCCAGGAGATCGCGGAGTGACATCGACTGCATTCCTCCACAAGAAATTAGACTTGTAGGGAATACACAGGGAATATAAGGATTATATAGCACGGAAGTTTATCTTCAAAATAAAGTGGAAAAACTGACCAGAATTGACGGCGACCGTTTCATCACTAAGACCGTCACGAACCATCACCAGCTCCGTGTCACAGGAAAGGCGCCGCCCGGTCCCGGCAACTAGAGCAACAGCAGCGGCGGCAACTAGGGCAGCGGCAGCGGCGGCAATCAGCCAAGCCAAGCGCTCCGCTCCGGCGGATTTGCAGTGCGATCGGCGCCGTCCCATTCCCCGGGGATTTGGAGCCAGAGTGCGGCAGTCCTATCGGCGGACAGAGGCCGGCCGGCCGGCTTTGTTGAGCCGCTGACGGGCGGGCCCGGGCCGCGTACCGCGGACGGTCGGCGGCCAGCTGTGGGCCCGCCGAGCATCGGATTGTCGACGCGCGCGCCCGAGTGGGGGCGGCGCGTCGGCACGGCCGACGACGGGATGACGTGGCCGACGGTCGTAACGCGACTGTGTGGGGGCGCCGAGTGTGAGATACGACCGCGTTAGGGAGGCCGGGGCTGGGCGCGGAAGGGCGAGTCGATTCGCGCGAACACGTGATAAATTCGCCGTGGCGACGTGTACAGGTGTGAAGGCGGCGACCGTGGGGAGGCGGCGACCGTAGGGAGGCGACGACCGTAGGGAGGCGACGACCGTAGGGAGGCGACGACCGTAGGCGATCGTGGGGAGGCGACGACCTGCGATCGTGGGCAGGCGGATAACGGCGGAAAGTCGCTGGCGGATGTCGTTTTGTGTGCCGAGACGTAGGCACTGTTCAATAGCCGGCACACACCTAACATCAAATTCGTCACATGACAAAAATATAATAAAATTCGCCACATCATAAAAAAATCAAATTCGCCGCATCACACAAATAAAATCAATTTCGCCACATCGTCGCCCGATATCCACGAAATCGTGCCATCCCCTTCAGCCAACGCCTTGTCCAGGACACAAAACTGCAGCGGACTGTTTAATAAATCTTCTCCAGCGGCGGTGCCCTCGGGTGGAAAGTCGAGCACGTGACGGCAAGAACATGGCGACGGCAGGTGCAGATCAGGTGGCCACGTCGCACCGGCACAAAGGACTCGACAAATACACTCAAACTGTCTTGTTCCGGATTTTGTCATACAGAACATTATCCCCTCCGGAAAATTATCCTCTCAATTTCTTCATTGGAAGGTTGAATGGTTCTGCTCCACAGTGAAACGGCGCAACTGCTCTTTCGTAAGTGTCAAAGCCGGTGGGTTCCCAATCCGGTCTTCTACTCCAATAAAAGTATGCCGTATAGCTATGGAAGAAGCCTATGGATACATTTTGCATTCTTAGATTGCTGTCATCCACTTGTCATTATTACTAATTGTCTGACGCGAGTCCAATGCGATTATTCTAAAATTTCAAATAGAATCAGGTCCTCAAGTATTGCATTGTCCTCCAGTACGAACAGAAGGTTCCGATATCGAAAACAAGAAGACAATGGCCCTCTCGGGACCTGATGGCCCGAAAACCCTCCGAATCCCAGATTGAGAGATACAACACACAACTGCAGCCGTGTCGGCGGGCGACGGCCGCCGCCCGGCCACCATGCACGCCCCACCCCCCTCCCCGATTGCGTCACGGTCGGCGCGTGACGAGACTCGGCCGCTGCCCATCCCGGCCGCCGCCCGTCGCCCATTGTGCAACACGTAATGGCCGAGGCGGCGACGCAATGGACCATGAACGCGGCGCGCGACTCGCAAATGCCGACCGGCCACCGCGGCGGCGGCGGCGGCCCGTGCAGACGGCGATCGGCGCCCGCAGATGTCGCGCGAGCGGCGACCGAGCACTGCAGCGCTGGGTCGACGGCGACCGAGCACTGCAGCCAGTCGACCGCGATAGTGTTTTGCAGATCGACGCGATACGCGGCGCGACGAAACCTTGGGCTCTTTTACGACGCGCGGCAGCTGTGTCGGACATGCGGAGAGTGGCCACTGTGTCACGCGTCGCGGTGCCACCAGGCCACAAGCAGCTGCTGACATTCTACCCCCAGGACAACGGCTGCGTTGAATCGATGGTGCCCCGAGTGCCGACCGTCGTGTAACTTTTCACAGAAAGTGACGGGACTCCGGGATGCTCCGCGGACACTACGAGTGCCAACAGAAATCCAATAAATCCCGAGAGTGCCGGAACAATCGCCACACGGGGCAAGAACCAGAGCACAACTTACGGTTTTCCGCCGGGTCCGGAGTGTCCGTTGGACGGGATCGGAGGCGCCCGCACTTGTCCGTGTGCATCGTAGCTGACCTGGGGGTCACACGCAGGTCAGCCGGACCACCCGCTGACTGCCGAGCAGCAGCCCATTCACACCAATCATCACCGACAGGCAATTATCATTCGCGGACGGACGGTAGCCGTCCGGACCTCCCAGGTGACCAGCAGGCGTCCTCCCAGGTGACCAGCAGGCGTCCTCCCAGGTGACCAACAGCAGGCTCACACGGTCCTCCCAGGCGTCCGCTTCTGACACGACACCTAACGGTTCATCCAACATGACACCTGACGCTTCTGACACGACACCAGACGCTTCTGACATGACACATGACGCTTCTGACACGACACCTGACGCTGCTGACACGACACCTGACACTTCTGACACGACATCCGACAATTATGACACATCTGACACGACACCTGATGCTTCTGACACGACACCTGACGCTTCAGACACGACACCTGACGCTTCTGACACGACACATGACAAGTCACACGATTATGTTGCGCCGCAGCACGCCGCGCACCACCCACCGCGCGGTTGGACCAAACTGCACCGCATGACAAGACGTACCACGTGACCGGCAGGGGCGGATCCAGGAATTGTCATCATCGGGGTGGGGGTACATGTCCAGAGGGGCGCCTGTGTGTGAAAAAAAATCATTCGAAGCGGTGTACTCTGGACTTCCCAGACTAGAAAAGAAAAGACTAGAAAAGAAGAAAAAAGAAAAGAAAGTATTTTCTTTTCAGAGGGCGTCTGGCTGAAACCGTCAAAAGGAGGGAGTGCACTCGATCTTTCCCAGAGGGGCGCCAACTTCCCGTGGGGGGGGGGGGCGGCACATGCCCCAGTGCCCCCTTATATCCGCCCCTGGTGACCGGCCGCAAACAACCAAACAGCACTCAATAACTGTCAGCGACAGATGGCGAGCAGACAACACCCGAGCAATTCCCCAGACAGCATCACGCAGGGAGGGGCGCGTCTCCCCACCCCGAAGAGCGTGTCAAGAGGCCGGCCGCGTGCCACCGCTCCCCGACACCCATCGGCCACCGGGACCGCGCCCGAGGCGACCGCCAGCCGTATCGGCACCATCACGCCCGCCCGACCCGACCGTAACAAGCCCGGCGCCCGGCGCCCCGCGCCCCGCGCAGCCCTCGCCCCGGCCATCGATTCGCCCGCCCGCCTTAGAACTCATCCGGGCCGGCTAAGAAGCGGCCGGAATTATGCATCAGGGAGCCGGCCCGGCGGGACGGCGCTTGGCCATCCGGGCCGAAATTGAATTTCCAGCGCGCGATGGAGGCGGCGCGCGCGCGCGAGAGCGAGATAGATATAGAGATAGAGATATATAGATATATATAGATAGAGATATAGATAGAGACATAGACAGAGCAGAGAGAGAGAGAGGAGAGGAGAGGAGAGGAGAGGAGAGGAGAGGGAGAGAGGAGAGAGGAGAGAGGAGAGAGGAGAGAGGGAGAGATGAGAGATGAGAGATGAGAGATGAGAGATGAGAGATGAGTGGAGAGGAGAGGAGAGGAGAGGAGAGGAGAGGAGAGGAGAGGAGAGGAGAGGGAGAGGGAGAGGAGAGGAGAGGAGAGGAGAGGAGAGGGAGAGGAGAGAGGAGAGAGGAGAGGAGAGCGGAGGACGGAGCGCCAGCGGCCGACTCCCGCCCGACGTTTCCGGTGTTTCTCGGTGGCCGGCGAGCCAATTCGCTTCCAGGAGAGGATCGCGATAGACGCCGGCTCACGCCCTGTTCGGCATTCGAATGAATAATTCCCGACAGCCATAAATAAAGTAGAAATACCGCGCTCAGGGAATGCAGTGGGACTCGACGGGAAGCGCTCTCTGGCGCTTCCTGAAGGGCGCGCATTTCCCACATCGGACCACCGCACCGCAGCCCAGAGCGCGTCAACAAACGCCGGGTACGTGGACCGCAAGCAAATAACATCAGCCGGCGTGACAATCCGCAGCGAACAGGCGGCCGGCCGGCCGAGACCGGCCCACTCGCCAATAACGCGGCGGGAGCCGGGGCGTGCACCAATAACGCGCGCGTCTCACCGGCGTCCGCAGGTAGCCGGCGGCCATCGGCGGGAAGCCTGCCGGCGCGCCGGCGGGCAGCTCCGGCCGCTGACTCGGCGTCATGTAGGGGTAGCCGACGCTCGGCACGCCCGGCTTCAGGCCGCCGTTGGTCGCCGAGGTGGGCGTCAGCGACTTGCTGACGGGCGTCGTCGGCTTATCGACCTGCAACGTGCGGAGACTGAGGGGCCACCGGGGCAGCGCTGCAGCGCCACGCGGAACGTACGCGGCGTGAACAGGGCACACCGGTGTCCCAGAGTACCCCACCAGCGCTGCGGTGTGAAGAGGTAGTGCCGTGAACAAGGTACACCGGTGTCTCAGAGTCAGAACTGAGGTCCCCGCCATTGAATGTGGTGAATGAGTCGCGCAATGTACCGTTTATATTCGTTTGAAGCCTGAGCGGGAGACCGGAGGAGGAAATTATTCGTGATAATGCGAGTGTGGAAAATTGCTCCCAACTGGATGAAATTTTGACAAAAACTGGATATCTTTGGTACACATCGTAAGGTAGTACGATGTGTGAAGTAAAGGGCGCATGCGATTCACTGCGTTCGTTAACAGACGGTAGTCTGCGACGGGACAAGAAAGAGAACGAGAAAATGTCAGTGGCATGATGCATGTCAGCAAATGTCAGTGGCATGATGGTGAAATGTCAGTGGCACAGTGGTATAGGTACCGAATACAGTTCCGGTGAAACGCTGTCATGAAGGATGAGTGATAGGGTGACGCACAGTGAGCATGGAGGAACTACGTGACGTAATAATTCCCGAGTTTCAGGGGTGCATATTATTGATCACGAAATAATTGAATAAATCATCATCACATTAAAGCCCTGGGAATTGCTGTGATTAATGCATAGCTAAAAAAACCGAGGTGCCAGTTTTTCCAGACATGATTGAAGGAAACAGATAGGCCCCAACCGTTCATTCGGAGACAATGACGCACTGAAACAATCGTAAAGACACCGGACGCTATAACTACCTGAAAGTGATTGACGTGTGACGGACCATAATTATGCAGTGCGCGTCGACACAATAGGCTCCTCGCCGGCGGAAATCGGCGGGCATACACGCGGGCTCAGTAGAACATGACGCCGGAACCGCACCACACCACACAAATTACCCTGCCCACAGCCGGCATGGCTCGTCGGCGGTTGACACCCGTGACCCGCGCAACACCCGCCCAGCGGTCGCATAAGGGTCAGTGGCGCCGCCGCAGCGGCCACAAACACAACCGTACGAGCATCCGAACAACTGCACGACGCAGAAGCAAAACACGCGTCATTGCGCGAACAAAGGTCCGCCGCCACTACCGGCGGCGGCGGCGGTGACCTCGCGACCTTTTGCCTTGCCGCCGCACGCGGACGAACCTTTGAACATTTATCGGCCGCCGGTACACGACTGATTAAATTTTAACGAGAAAGGTTAACGAGGAAAACAGACCTGTTTTCGGCCGGCCGGCACGCGGCGGTCTGCCCGATCAATACGGAGCGCTGCGTCCCGTACGCTCGCCGACGCCAGCTGCAGGAGGATCATTTCCGGAGCGCGCGGGATGGTGTCTTGAACTTCCGGGCGCCGCGGCCCCGGTAACGACGCCGGTCGCGGCGAAAAGTCGCGGCACGTAGCGCGCTCGCGCCGGATGGTATCGACGGCGTCGGGCGGCTCACAGCACGGGGCGGGCCGCTTGATTGAGGTTCGGCGCGTTTGGCCAGGACGTTGGCAGCCGCCGCCCGGTTCACCGCGAAGTGGCTCCGGCGCAAGGGGTGATTAATGTTCGAGAGTCCAAAGGCGCCCGCACTGAACGTCGGCACAGCGTTCGTTGCCGGCGCAATCGGCGGCGTGTTCAATGTTCGGGCGTTCGAGCGTTCGGTGGCGTGTGCTATGTTCGGGTGTTCAGGTGTTCCGAGTTTTCGGTGGCGTGTTCGAGTCTGGTGGAGTGTTCGATGGCGTGTGCGATGCGTTCGCTGAGTGTTCGATTTTCGGCGTGCCCTCTCAGAACACTTAGCGAGCCAGTTATAGGCAAGCGCACGAGACCGGCATCAAATATTCCAGCTCCGCGCGTCGCCGAAGCCACCAACAGTGCACCGCCGTGCCACCGCTAACACCGCGTGTGTCGTAAAACCGTCCGCGGACTCAAGAGCCGCGTGCCCCCCCCCCACCTGGCACCATCGATCCAACAACAGCCGGCGGCGGCACGCGGCACCCGCGCTCTCGCCGGCCGAACCTGGCCGTCATCGCGGCCGAGAGACGAGCGGCCGCCGCCGCGATCGACGCGACGATAGGCGACGCCGACCGCCGGAATGCACGCCGCGGCGCGCCATTAGCGGGGCGGCGAGCGCGCGGAGCCGGCAACAGACGGATCGATGGGCCCGGTCAGACGATGTGAAGACACTCGGCCGGTCGCGGCGCCGACGGCGTGTCACGTGACGCGATGGGCGCATGAGACAGTTGGTTTGTGCGCCGCTACACGCACAGCGAAGCCGGCGAGCCCTGGGATCTCGGATCGAACCTACCGCTGGCAAGCTATCAATTGGTGAATCAATTGGCAAGCCGCTTTCATAGCACGTTTGGTGCTGATTGTTTTACTTGCTTAGGGAAATAAACGTCTGCTGCCCAAAGCTAGACGTCCATCTAGATCCTTGTAAACAATTTAAATATCTAATATCTATTCATGAGAACCAAATCACAACACAAATTGGATGCACTAGAAACACTCAAATTCAACGGTTATGCCGGTTGGGCGCCACGCCATGTACGTATAATGTACGCGTCAAGCACATATTTAGTACGATCATAAATTTCTGATAATTCTGCTGCAAGATTTAAAAAACTCAACCACAAAACCACCTCCCACGGACGTATTCGGAGCTACCACATTCATCCGGAACAAGGTTTTCAGGGTTGCATATTTAATCCACCATTTTTCCAGCAAACTCGTTGCTGTGGATTCCAAACACAAAATGTATCTTTTCCGCGCGTGTTGATCCCCCGCGACCAAACCACCCGACCAGAAAGTCATGTTCGACGGCGAGCTCAATCGCGCCGAAAGCTCAGGTACCCATTTTTCGCCGCCAGCACGTTTCCAGCATGATCCTGTCAGCGGCCACCAGCCGACAGGGGCGGATACAGGGCGCGGCGGCACCGGAGGCCCGCGCCCCCGTGACAACTCCTGGATCCGCCCCTGTCGGCCGATCCTCTTGACCACAGCGGCCGACAACGCCAGCGGGAATCGACGGCGGCCGGTCGCCGCGCCGCTCGTCTCCATTAACAGGTGACCAGCGACGAGCCGTGACGCAGGTCGCTCGCCGGCCCGCGCCGCAGCGACACCAGCGGCCGCCGCGTAAACAGCGGCGCCTCCATTAGCCGCCGGCGGGCAATTAACACGGCCACCGACGACAGCGTCTGGTCAACGACTGGCCGCCGTAATGACTTGGGGGAGGGGGGGGGGGCAGCGGTACCGAGGGACAATCGTCGCTATGGCGTCTAGACCAGGGTTCGAATGGACAAGTTTCACGCAATGGGCTTTTGTTTGGGAACAAAACGGTAGTAATATTTTCATAGGCAAAAATGAAGCATTTTTTCCTCACAGGAGCATTTGCGGCATAATTTAATATTTTCAGTTAAGGGTTGCCATCGTTTTAAAAACCTCGTAGCAATGGCGTCATACACAAGTAGTCTCGAAGCGGTCAAGCCCGAAACGCACAGGGAACCATACGTTGGATTTTTCCACGTTAAGTTTTCCAACCGACTCGCGTCATAGCTAATAAGGCGAGGGCTTGTGATACTGAAATGATACCAATTTTCACGAAAATATGAAGCCTGGAAGGGAAGGTAGCTGCTAAGAAATGACAAATTGAATGGATGCTTTGGCTATAAGCTATGGATTTTAGACAAGCCACACAGGTTTTCAAGTTGATTGTTTACATGGAATGTCAGGCATGCTGTGGAATTTTAATGAGTTTTTTTTGCATAGATATACGTTGTGCAGGTGTAGCAGTTCATGCAATCGATTATCAACAGGTATAGGCGGACATGATCAGCTATCTGCAGCCGTATGCTGGCATGATCAACCATACATAGGTGTGGAACATAATCAGTGATCAGTAGATGTAGACCAATGACCATCCAATGTCTTCCAACAGTATTTTGATGAAGCAGAGTGCGTCAGATACCCGTTGCAATGGCTGCCATATTTTTATGATGCTGGTGGACATCATGCAAAACTATCAAATGGAAAATCGATTGATACATTAGCTAGAACTTCCATTCATGTTAAATGGAGGGTTTTGATTTTTGTGTTGATTATTTGCATGGAATGTCAGATATATTATGGAATTTCAAAGGTCATTCTTGCAGGGAGACATAAATTATGCAGGTGTAGCAATTGATGCTCTCAATTGCCAATAGGTGCAGGCAGACATGATCAATAATACGTAGGTAGGTGTAGAGCAACATAATCAGTGATCAGCAGGTGTAGGCCAATGTCATACAACATCTTCAGCAGCATGGCCACGGAAAAAAACATGTATTCTTCAGACTGTTATAAGAATTACAACCGCCTACCGCTGCTAATTTGCGCTATCAGTATGGCAGGTGTGCTCGCTCCACCTTGGTGCTCAGCTTGCGGTATTTGGCAGCACAAATCCGCCTGAAATCCGACTAAGATGGTGTTTGGATGGTGTTCCATCAGCTTAGCATCGCATCCAAAATCACGTCTGCGGTACGTTGCACGTCCATGGTACGTCACACGTCCGCGGTACGTCACACGTCCGCGGTACGTCACACGTCCGCGGTACGTTACACGTCCGCGGTACGTCGCACGTCCACGGTACGTCACACGTCCGCGGTACGTCACACGTCCGCGGTACGTTACACGTCCGCGGTACGTCACACGTCCGCGGTACGTCACACGTCCGCGGTACGTCACACGTCCGCGGTACGTTACACGTCCGCGGTACGTCGCACGTCCACGGTACGTCACACGTCCGCGGTACGTCACACGTCCGCGGTACGTCACACGTCCGCGGTACGTCACACGTCCGCGGTACGTTACACGTCCACGGTACGTCACACGTCCGCGGTACGTCACACGTCCGCGGTACGTTACACGTCCGCGGTACGTCGCACGTCCACGGTACGTCACACGTCCGCGGTACGTCACACGTCCGCGGTACGTCGCACGTCCGCGGTACGTCACACGTCCACGGTACGTTACACGTCCGCGGTACGTCGCACGTCCACGGTACGTCACACGTCCGCGGTACGTCACACGTCCACGGTACGTTACACGTCCGCGGTACGTCGCACGTCCGCGGTACGTCACACGTCCGCGGTACGTCGCACGTCCGCGGTACGTCGCACGTCCGCGGTACGTCGCACGTCCGCGGTACGTCGCACGTCCACGGTACGTCACACGTCCGCGGTACGTCACACGTCCGCGGTACGTCACACGTCCGCGGTACGTTACACGTCCGCGGTACGTCGCACGTCCACGGTACGTCACACGTCCGCCACACCTAGGTGTGACCCGAACCTTGCGTATCTGGCTTGTGAGAATAGTAAAAATATTCCGGCTAGAATGAGCAGCAAGTGGAATGCGGGATTGGAGAGCAGTTATAAAAATCGATTTGATATACTTATCTATCACATTTAATAACGTAACCTGATCAAAAGATTGATCAGCTGATGGCAGTTCGGTGGATGAGCCGCCAATGGCATTTAGTTATCAGTGCGCCTGATGTGTCTCATATCGTAATTGAAAAGTTTGTCCAGAAGTAGCCAGCCGTACGTGCTTAGATACATACATACTTAGTTTCGTCAGTCACATGCATGGGAGTTGTTTTATATACTTTTGAGTTGGCGCCGTCCAATGTGCTCCCTCGATGGTGGCTTTGCACCCAATCATTTCCAACTTGAACATGGGTCCAAATGGAGTGTGCCCCATTCCATTTGGGCCCGCCCAAATTCATGTGCCCTTCAGGTATTGTTCCCACTCCAATAATTTTCTTAAATCAACGCCCGCGACCACATGATATGTACCACATGATGGCAGGCTTGATTTTCATGATCGGTGAAAAGACAACCAGTCGTTGATCACGAGTAGAATTGGTTGATCTTGGGGTGAATGTGCTTCTCAGGTTTCCAATTTTGGCGCACCTTTGAAGTTGCGCGACCGTAATTGATCTGGGGATAGCTCGCATTCCCAATTTGTTTTTGAAAGTTTCAGCTGCTTTTTACATCACTCAAGTGGCAAAGCCAAAGCCGTTTAGTAGGATGAGAGATCTGGGTTGGACGAAATCCGTTCATGGCAAGTCAGATCGGGTTCAGTGGCAACTTCTGTGGACGAGGCTGGGCGTGCTGTGGAGGGCATTGCGTCAGGTTGGGGGGGGGGGAAGTGGGGGGGAGGTCGGGCAGCCACCGCAGGTCGGGCAGCTCACACTGGACCGGAACACGCAACATCATGTCACCTGCCGACCCCTTGCAGCTGAAGCTCGGCGCACAGCGACTGGAGGCCGGCCAGGTCAGGCGAGCTTACATCACACGTACCAACTCCCTGCAGCTGAAACTGGGCGCACCGCGACTGGAGGCCGGCCACGCCACATCAGGTCAGGTCAGGCGAGCTCGCATCAGACACGTACCAACTCACTGCAGCTGAAACTCGGCGCACCGCGACTCGAGGCCGGCCACGCCACGTCAGGTCAGGTCAGGTCAGGCGAGCTCGCATCAGACACGTACCGACTCCTTGCGGCTGAGGCTGGGCGTGCTGCGGCTGGAGCTGCTCTGGCTGGGCGGCCGCTCGCCGGCGGCGCCCGTCGGCTTGCGCTCGTCGGCGGCGCCGGCGCCGACGGCCGGCCCGTTGCGCAGGTCGGCCGGCCGCGCCTCGCCGTTGTGGCGCGGCGACGTGTCGTCCGTGCCGGCCACGTCCACCACCAGGTCCTGGTCGCTCTTCTCGGCGTCCGAGTCGTGGTGCTGCCGGCCGCGGGCGGGGTTACGCGGCGCCGAGACGAGCCGATGGTCGTCACAGTGTGGACGGCGCCATTAGCCGTGAATGTGCACAAAGTGCGTCGTGAATCACCTAATAAACTGGAGCCGATGGCCATGCGGATGGCCGTGTGGATGGCCGTGCGGACGGCCATGCCGATGACCATGCGGATGGCCATGCGGACGGCCATGCCGATGACCATGCGGACGGCCATGCGGACGGCCATGCGGATGCGAAGGGACACGCGGCGAGGAAGGACGAGAAGCCGCGGCGGGGATGAGTTTGGCTGCAGTCGGGCCGAGACGAGCAGCTTGCGCAAGGATCGCGACACTGCCTCGTGGACTTGAGGAAGCTCGCGGTGATCGGCCGGACACGAAGGAGATGCGGGGTGACGCCGCGGAGACGTGCAGTCAGGTGGACACACTTCATGCTGGAGATCACGTTGTCAGGCTGCAAACGACAAGGGTTTCGGATAACACACACATACAATCATCGCACCTGAACACACCAACTATGAAGGGCCAAACGAAGAAAAATCAGACAGATGTGAATCGCATTGCACGAGGTTGTCTTTGCGCTCGTCGAACACAAAGGCGATAACAGCTCGCGACATCCCACGTGTTTTGCTATAGGACACCGGCAAAGGTGGTGGTGCGCAGCGGTTGCAGCGGTTGCAGAACAGCTGATGCTGCCGCCGCTCGGTGCACAAAGACAACACGATGGGGGGGGGCGCACCGACTGCAGTGGTCATGTAGCTGGCGGTGATTGCGCCACGTCGTTATCGTTTATTATTTGGGCTTAGGGGCGCGCCGACTACGAGGTCATTTGGCGCCCAACCTCACGTCACGTCGTTATCGGCAGGGTAGATCGGCCTCTCTCCCACAAAGTGGAGAGGAACAGCATCTTCACATAGTCCGTGCGAGATAACCGACACACAGAGGGTGCTTCCTCCACTCCACCAGAGGATGATCACGTGACCCGCACAGCGCTCGCGCCGAGACCACGCGCTTCTCACCCCCGCCCCCACCATCCTGACAACGGGGCGACACGTTCGGCCGGCTGTTTACACATGGCACAGTCCCGCATTGAACAAGTGGAACGCGGAGCTTGTTTGTCGTGGCGCCGGGCTGAGGATCCGCGCGTGAAGAGCCGCACAAAAACGAGCCTCCACCCTGAGTAATCGCCCGAGCCGCGGAGCCTCCGAAAATAAACCGCCAGCGCCGCGCCGGCACACGGAGGTGGCCGTCGAAAGCGACGCAGAATGGGCTGGAACGGCGGCAACCGACCGCGAAACGGCGGCCACCGGCGGCCGTCGAGCCGACGCCGCCGCTTACGTCACGGCTGAACGGCAGCGGTGACGTCATACGTCAGCTGACGACGGCACGGACGTCGGCCGCCACAGCGCCGAGGAGCTGGACGCCGCCAGTGTGCGGCTTTCAGACCCGCGCGCAAACTTGTCGGACAGCTTGAGCACCAAGAAAAGGGGTGTTGAACGCTGGATACAAAGGTCCCGGGTTCAACGCTCGCACCGCTCGGACATTTCCCAATCCCGCGGCCCGCCGGCGAAACGGTGTGGGCGGCGCCGATTTGCAATTGCATAAAGTGCGTCGTGAACCACCCGATAACAAGACAGACGTGCCACTTTTCAAAGCATTCAGCTCCTGCCGACCAACGGTATACAGACTTCCCTCTTGGGCCAGTTCACTCTATCACCGTGACGGCGCATCGCACGGGAAGAACCAAATGGGTCGTGTCCCCCCCCCCCACCCACCCACCCCCACCCAAGAGGCTGATGCTTGACCGACATTTTGAACAAAAATTTGTTTTTTTTTCTTCGGAATCTAAGAGCATTTTATGGCATAAAAATGTCTTAACAGGTCCGACAAATGTTAGCTGCTCAAATCCGACGATATTTTCGAAATCGGCGTATTTTATTAGGCCCCAAGTCAGGTTTCTGGATCCACCCCTGGCGCGTCCGGATATCACGCCAAACCACTCCGAACCGATGTCACGCCAAACCACGCTCCGATGTCACGCCAAACCACGCCCTAATATCATGTCAAACCACGCCAAACCACGCCCCAATTCCACGTCCCGATGTCACGCCAAACCACGCCCTAATATCACGCTAAACCACGCCCCGACGCCACGCCAAACCACGCCCCGACGCCACGCCAAACCACGCCCCGACGCCACGTCGGGCCACGTCCGGACGGTGCTGACGGACAGCAGGACCGACCAAGGTTGCTCCACCGGCAACGGCGCCCGGCTCGCGGCTGGCGACGCGGAAATGGCTCTGATGGCTGCATGATACGCTGAGGAGGAACTGTTCAATCCATTCGCCGGATGGCGCCAGTCGCGCTACTCAGCTGTCCGTCCGACTCCCGCCAAAACGTGGCCGGCAGTTGCACGACTCCCGCCAAAACGTGGTCGGCAGCTACACAACTCCCGCCAAGCGTGGCCGGCAGCTACACAACTCCCACCAAGCGTGGCCGGCAGCTACACAACTCCCGCCAAAACGTGGCCCAGTTCACGACTCCCCCAAAACGTGGCCGGCAGCTACACAACTCCCCCAAGCTGCCGGCAGCTACACAACTCCCGCCAAGCGTGGTCGGCAGCTACACAACTCCCGCCAAGCGTGGTCGGCAGCTACACAACTCCCGCCAAGCGTGGTCGGCAGCTACACAACTCCCGCCAAGCGTGGCCAGCAGCTACACAACTCCCGCCAAGCGTGGTCGGCAGCTACACAACTCCCGCCAAGCGTGGCCGGCAGCTACACAACTCCTGCTAAAACGTGGCCGGCAGTTGCACACCGGCCGCTGCCCGCCAACCACGTGAGCAGTGCCTACACCCACGCCTGTGACGTCACAGACGTTGCAAAGGAAGAGGTGGCGGGGCGACTGCCGGCGCGCACTCCAGCAGCGGCGCCAAGACGCACGCTGACGACTATAAACACGGCGGGCAACAGCCGCGGGATCCAATTCAAAGCCATCACGCTGTCGTCGCGGCAAAAACAGCCGCCCGCTGTTGCAACAGCTGTCCGGCCGATGACAAGCAGATCTCTTTGCACACACCTGCACATGTGCACGCGACGATAAGGAAAATGTCCAGCCGGCGCGGAGCTAGATATGTCGAGCCGGCAGCACCATGGGATCCACTGACAATTCGGGAGCTTTTCCTTCGTGACCGCCGACTCAGTTCGCAGTGATAAATATTCGCGCTGCCAAACACGCTCCAACAGGGTGACTGGCGTTCGAGACGCAACGCGCAGAAAAACAGACCAACAAATGGGTCACGGACGTTCCAGAGCTGTTTTTTTTTGTCAGCCGTTGATCAGATTCGGCGCGTCCCAATGACACCCGCTAATGAGGCAACGAGTCGTTCAACGAGCGAACCAAACGTGCGGAAATTTTAGCCACGTCCGCGTGCAGTGAACAGCCTTCGTTCTTGCGCTGGGCAATCACGTATCACATCGAATTACGACCAAAGTAGCTGTCTTGACAGACAATTAATGACTTCAGATGCTGGCGGGATTGATACCGGGAACAGTCAGGACAATTCGTGTCTTGTAATCGCTTTGGACCACTATCGATTTTGTTTCCTTGGAAGGCAAATTTGATTAGACATCGAATGGGCGGCCGGCACACCCGCCTTCACCGAGCAGGACGTCGGAGGTCCCGAGACTTTCCCCCCCCTACTAACTTAATCTGCTTATAAAATGCAAAACACCATCGATAAAACGATCACGTCGAACTGTACCTACTTGTACACTGTTCGGATAGTAATAGAAATGTTAAATAGGTAAAATAAGGTCAGATCACACGGTGTCTCCGCGTCTATTCGGCTACTACCTTGGCAAAAAAAACATGAGGATTTTCTTAGAGCACCTCCCATGCCTGGCGAGGGTCAAACGAAATTATCAGATTAACGCTACATAAAACATCCTCTGTAGCCAAAGCAACGCAACAGCACACCTTGGCTTCCAACTTGCACACCACCCACCGCACAGCCCTGCCACACCCTGGACTCCCACCTCGCGTTTGATGTTCTCCTTCCGGCGCTTCACCTCTGCGTCGCGGTCGTCGGGGGTCCGGGAGCGGGGCCGCACTGGCTTCTCGCGCTCCCGAACGTCTGGCGACACGGAGCGCCTCTGTGGGAAGGTCAGCAGGTCAGCAGGTCATCAGGTCGGCAGGTAATCGGACACGTCATGCAGTCATCACAGTGGCCGACAAAGGCCGCAGTTGCCGAGTCAGCCAACTGCGGCAGAATGTCGGCCGCCAGACGACACGTCTCCACAATAGCCAGACACCACAGCATGTCGCGCCATCAAGTGACATTAAGGAGACTGCGTCACAAGTCAAGGGGGCGGGGGATGGACCAAATGGGGCCATAGCCTACCACCCCTCGTCCTTCCTGACGGAGCCCGTTGGGCGTCGAAAGCTAGTGATTTGGGTTTAGAGGGCGCATCGACTACAATGGTCATAAGCGCAATTGGGCGCCGAAAACGGTTCACATTGAGCTTGACGGAGGAATCCCGGGAGTTCCCGAGGCCTAGCAGACAACAGGATGGGGGCCCAAAAAATAATCGGCCCCATCGTCAAGTTCTGGTTACACCCTTGCCTGTCCCTGTGTTTCCATTGCTTCATTACAGGACAGGACCACCAAACAGGACCAGATGGGAACGTTTGCACGACGAAGCTAGTGCCATCGTCCGCAGTCACGTCAGCTCAGTTACATCAGTCCTGTCAGTCAAATCAGTCACGTCAGCTCGGTCGAAATACTCATGTCAGTCAGATCAGTCAGATGAGTCACGTCAGCGCAGTCAGAGCTCTCAGTCATGTCAGCCAGATCAGGGTGCGGACATTTCTATCAGATCCGAAGTGAAAATGTCACCACGACCGTCCAGTGCCGCGCGTCCAAACAGCTAGTCAGAGCGACACCCAAGCAACCATTGAGCCAACACGCCAGACGAGCAACAGCCGCCAACACACACACCACGCTCACACTTCGAAAAGCTGCGTACGCCTGACAACGGTCCGTACACCTCGGACCTGATTGATTTGCGCTGCAGGGAGCGCCGACTACTCGGTCATTTGGCGCCAATGTACACCTCACTCACACAGCCGCCGAGCTACCTCCTTTCAACCAGCCTCTCGCAATGCGGCCGCCCGCTGAACATCACCCGCCACGCCCATCAAACACTCGTCGAGACCACGGGGAAGGGAGGAGGCAGTTAGTGCACGTGGATTTACGTGCGGCCCGATCGTCGTGAGACCATCGCGCACGACAGGCAGCGCCGGGTTCGGCGGGCGTCCCCGGTCATAATCATGGCAAACGGGCGGACGCGGACAGCGGACGTTAATGGAGCCCTCGGACGTGACTGAAGCGGCGGCCGAGGTGCTCATTAAAATATGGCGCCAATTATGGTAATGCGGCGGGCGGCGCTCGGCGCGTTCGTTGCCGGCATCAGACAGAGCAGCGCGCCATTACTCACAGCTGCTAACATGCGCGCCGGAAAACCCGCCGCCATCTAGATCTCGAGGTTAGACACTGTTGGACGTGGCGGACGCCCAGCACCAGGTGGACGCTGTACACCGTACACCCCGTGCTGAGCTTAGTCAGCTAGTTGGTTGGTTATTAGGGTTTTTGGGCGCATCAACTGCATTGGTTATACAACGCTCATTTAGTTAACTAGATATTTGGGCTTAAGGGCGCAAGGAATCGTGCTTGGCGAAAGGACACGCCCTTGGCAGAGAAATCATGAAGAAGGAACGAACCAAATTATAATATCAATATATATATATGTATATATATATATATATATATATATATATATATATATATATATATATATATACATATATATATATATATATCATATCTCAACTTAAGCCACATCATGGGCTAGCTGGATGTCTGGATGATCAAACCGACCTGTGTACCCAGGGTAGCTAGCTGACTTGGAGAGCTGCTCTCCCGGTCGGAGGGTCATGTGGATGCCAATCGCACAGAATTCCGTTCGGAGTCTTGGCGCACCTCACCACACGCGACATACCACACGACCTGACGTGTCGGGCATACCACACGCGACATACCACACGACCTGACGCGGTCGGCATACCACACGACCTGACGCGG
Organism: Ashinkailepas kermadecensis; assembly: GCA_034440615.1. Classification (NCBI taxonomy): domain Eukaryota; kingdom Metazoa; phylum Arthropoda; class Thecostraca; family Neolepadidae; genus Ashinkailepas; species Ashinkailepas kermadecensis. Next base: position 81,107 of record JAOTOM010004802.1, on the reverse strand, counting down.
TCGGCATACCACACGACCTGACGTGTCGGCATACCACACGACCTGACGCGGTCGGCATACCACACGACCTGACGCGGTCGGCATACCACACGACCTGACGCGGTCGGCATACCACGCGACCTGGCGTGTCGGCATACCACACGACCTGACGTGTCGGCATACCACACGACCTGACGCGGTCGGCATACCACACGACCTGACGTGTCGGCATACCACACGACCTGGCGCGGTCGGCATACCACACGACCTGACGTGCCGGCATACCACACGACCTGACGCGGTCGGCATACCACACGACCTAGCGTTCGGCATACCACACGACCTGAAGTGTCGGCATACCACACGACCTGACGCGGTCGGCATACCACGCGACCTGGCGTGTCGGCATACCACACGACCTGACGTGTCGGCATACCACACGACCTGACGCGGTCGGCATACCACACGACCTGACGCGTCGGGCATACCACACGACCTGACGCGGTCGGGCATACCACACGACCTGACGCGGTCGGCATACCACACGACCTGACGTGTCGGCATACCACACGACCTGACGTGTCGGCATACCACACGACCTGACGCGGTCGGCAACCACACGACCTGACGTGTCGGCATACCACACGACCTGACGTGTCGGCATACCACACGACCTGACGCGGTCGGCATACCACACGACCTGACGTGTCGGCATACCACACGACCTGGCGCTGCAGCGAAGTGCTACATGCGGTCGTGCAGATGCCGAGACAGCGGACCAACAGCGGAATAGCTGGTGCGTATCTGCGCAGGGACCGACCCAGAAGCCTGGCTTGGGGCCGGGGGAGGGGCAACCAATATTAACAAAAAGCTATCCGATATTCAGAAACTCGGATTTGAACAGCTGATATTCGCAGGGTCTGTTTATTTTTCTGATAAAATGTTCTTAGAATTCGAGAAAATGCTATTTTGGTGCAAAATACAGGCAAGCATAGGCCTCTTGAATGCATGGCCCCTTTGCCTCCCAACATTCTCCACGTGGTGGTGATCACGTGATAGCCGGCTCGAGTCCTGGAGTACCCACCCGTCCACCGAACAACGTTTCTGAGTGAACACACACACACACACCACTCCAGCCCAGCCAAACACCTCCTCACGGCTGTTTGGCATATTCTGCCATAACACCCATGCGCCTTCAGTGCCGTGAGGTCCACCGTCGGCAGTGTCCACACGATCACCACCGGCTTGCCCACACACCCCACCCCTTCTGTGTGCAGACGATAAAGTGCCGCCGCGCGAGCATCGATCGTCACGTGATATCAGCGTCACGTCACGTGATACGTGTCAGCCGACGGGATGGCCGGCAGTTTACACTGTGTTCGTGTCGGCGGGTGGGGGCGGGGGCGAGGGCGGGGTTGTTCCACACACGTCACTCGCCGGTCGCCGCCGTGTCAACACCGGCTACAGACCCGGCGCCGACGACACACACCGACGTACGCGGCGCGGCGGTGCGCCGAGCTCGCCGCCGGCCGAAACGAGGCCGCTGGTCGGCCGTCCGTAACGGCACTGCCGCGCGCCTCCACGGCCCCAGCCGTCGGAGACTTCTCTCCCCTGCCTGCTCATCTTGACCGCCAGCTCCGCTGCCTTGGTCACCGACAACCCAGCGGGGCTGCCTTGGTCACGGACAACCCAACGAGGCTGTCGGGTCACCAACAACCCGGCTGGGCTGCCTTGGTCACCGACAACCCGGCTGGGCTGTCGGTGCGAATGGCCAGCCAGTTCAGATGCTCATGGCCAGGTCAGATGACGTAGCTGGTGGTCAGGACAGATGACGTAGCTGGTGGCCTGCGTCAGCCCGGACCGCCGGTCCGGCAGCTCTGATGTCACCCGTTCGATTCCAACCCCGGAAGCCTTCGAGAGCTCAGTTTCAGCCCATCCGGCAGTCCACAACGCCACACTCACACGGGCCGAGCCGCTCTTTTCCACGATGGCAGCCGACGGTCATCACCACCGGCACAGCTGTTTCCAGTTCTGTCGCCGCCACGCAGCCGGCGCTCGTCAGACGGATCGCCAGCCAACAGGATCGATTTCTCCACGTGCGGTTGGCCACCGCCGAGACGAGACGAGACACTGGACACGAGCCGCCGCCGGCTGTCCGCACCGGCCTCTGGTCGTCAACGCGACGCCACCGGTTGGTTGGTTATTTGGCCTCAGGGGCGCATGGACTGCTTCGGTCATACAGCGCTCATAACAATGTTAGATAGACAGCTTAAGAGGATTGGTGCCAACAGTAGTACACGAACATTCGAAATACAGGCAGATCATTCCGAGCTTGGCGCCGCCAATCCAGCTCCGTCGACGGCGTCGCAAGTCACTTCACCTCGCCGAAACTCGAGGCCCTTCTTCCACGACCGCACCCAGCCCGGCCGAAACCACACTTCACCCACCCGGCTGGTGAAGCGTGGAACTGCGTGCCTCTCACGACAATGACACGCCGCGACCACACGGAAGCCAGCGATCGGTCGGGTGCCGCGTGACCAGTGGCCACGTCTCGGACCGCCGACGGCGCACAATCGTGTCGTCCGCTCCTGGGCCGACGCGGCGGCGCGCAGCGCCACCATCGTCACCGTGTAGACGCCGACGCCAGCCGCCGGCCCCGAGCGTGACGTCATCGGCCGTGACGTCACGCTCGGTCAGAAGCCGCGACGCTGTGGCCGACACGAGAACGTTCACACGGTGGTGGAGGGCGGCGGAAACGGTTGGCCGGCTGCGGTTCCGTCCTGTTGAGGTTGCGGCCCGGCTTTCGCGCGAGCCACGGACGGCTGGCGGGCGGGGTCCGCGAACGACACGGTCATCGCCACAATCCGCAATTTCCGTTCGACCATCTCGCCAAATCCGGTGGCGAAAGCCGCTCCGCTCCGGCTGGGCCGGCCGGCCGCGTTTCAAATCCCGATCGCCGCGGGCTGTCCGGTCGTGCGGCGGATTGCCAGCTTTTGCCGCCCGGCCCGACGCGCGTGTCGGGCCGGGCGGGTCGCCACGCACCACAAACCGGACGCTCTAATGACGCCAATCGTCGGATTACGGGGCCGGGCCGTCGTAATTAGCGCGACTACAAGCTACTCCGGCCACAGACAGGAGGCCGGCCGGCCCAACGCCGGCTCCACGCCGCTCGGCAGGCGGGACACTTGTCATCGCCCGCCTCCGAGCCGGCGCCTGGCCGCCGCACAGGTGCACGGAAGCCGTCCGCATCAGAGTAGGGCGGACACAGAAGCGCACGGAAGCCGCCCGCACCTCAGTAGGGCGGACACAGAAGCGCACGGAAGTCGCCCGCACCTCAGTAGGGCGGACACAGACGTGCTCAGGAACCACCCGAACTACCTTGAGTATCACACGATAGCCCGCACCCCGGGTACCATCTCCACACGACGACGCCGGCACCCCGAGTATTATCTCCACACGCGGGCGCGCAACCAGGATGCTTCGATGAGCAGGCGTAAAACCCGTCAGGCTGGGGGCGGTGTGATTAATGAGGAGGTGAAATGCTGACCAAAAAAATGTAAGCTATTGGGGAACGAACTTTAACATCAAGTAATACAAGAATGACACGCAAAGCTAATTAAACATATACGTACGAAACTGAAATGAAATTAACGATTGAAGATCTATAGAAAAGACGCAGAACTCATTGGAGAGGAGCACGGCCTGCAGTCACGCTGGCTCCCCGCAGCCACGCCGCCGTCGACAGGTGCGCGCTGCCCGGTGTACATCATCGGCGCCGACGCTACCACGTGACGGACCCAAAGGTGAACCAGGCCGAACGAAGGTCTGCTGGGACCGACCCGAAGACGTTACGGCCGACTGAGAGAGACACACTGTCGGAAGTCGACCGAGAGACACGCGACTGAGCGAGACACACTGTCTGAAGTCGACTGAGAGACACGCGACTGAGCGAGACACTGTCGGTAGTCAACTGAGAGAGACACACTGTCGGAAGTCGACTGTAGGATATGGTGGCGGCGCGCCTTGGGCAGGACTGAAAGAGACTACGATTTCGGCGCACAGGGGTGGTTATGGCCGGCACTTGGAGTGGGTCTGAAACGGTCGGCAATTGGAGCGAATATGAGCCGCGATTAGAGCCACTTAGCAGGCCGCCGTAATTGTAAACGACAAAGCAGGAGCACTGGCCGGCGACCATCACCGTTGGAGCCCGGCGGCTACTGAGCCGTGATGACCCGCCGCCGCGTGGACCCGCCACCACGTGGAACCACGTGCCGGGAGGCCTCCCCGGCTGCCACGTGCCCGCCACCCACCGGCGCGGCCGCGGACGGGGCGAGTGATAGGTCGCGTCACCCTCCCACAGACGGAGAGGCGGGCATGAGGGGGGTGGAGGGGGGGGGTCGGCGCTTTTTGCGCACTAAGCCGGCGGGATCGCTCAGAGGGTAGGGTGCGCTTTGTGAGGCGGCCGGGCGGGCACAGGTGGCTGCGACCGGGCCCCGGCCGCCCCGTCATCTCCCCCCCCCCCCCCACTCCCTCCACCACCGCCCGCTCCCCCGACGGGGGCGGCGGCGACGGCTGGCGGAAACAGTGTCGAGGGCGGTGACAAGTGGCGCCGTCTGAACAAACAGCCGGCCGCCGTCTGCCTGCTTATATCCCGGGAGCGGGAGTGGCAGGGGAAGGGGCGGGGGACGGTCGGCCGGGGCTGGCCGTACGTGCCGCGGCGGGGGGCGTTTCGCCGGCCCTCCGGTCGCGGCATTGTCGCGTGAAGAATGGCCGTGGGAACGGGCGGTGACGCCGCGGAGAGCCCCGGCGGCCCGCCTGGCTCTACTGGGTGTGACGTGACACCCGGCCGGCACCGGCAGTGGTGACGTCACGCTCCCCCCAGACGGTTAGTCGTCAGTGGTAGAATAATGGTATTGTTGGTGTGTGCCAAGTCGATAAGAGGACGGTAGGGTGCTGAAATTGATAATAAAACGATGTCATATAAAATGTTTTACTGCCTCATTCTCATTGAAACCAGCAGGATACATTGAATGACGCATATTTTCGTTGTTTCTGAGAGTAACGATCTCTTTACTATCAAAAATTGGTGTGGACATTCAGAAGTGAAAAGAGGCAATAGCCATGCACGCAACCAGAGCACTATCCACTATGATGCACTACCACGTAGTCAGGGGTGGCACTACATGTACTTTTGGGAGGGCTCAAACCCTCCCAAAAAGCTGGCGTGAGCCCCCAATAATTTCGGATTTTAGTATGGTACCATGTGGGTGCGTCCCCCCCCCCCCCAACAATTCAGGTCCTACCGTTGCTTTCATGCATCGAACCCTCCCGTTAATTTTGGAGAAGTTCAGCCCTTGACCGTAATAATGAGCAGGTGTGTAATACTTGATTCTGACTGACATCAAGAAACACGATGGCGAAACTTTTCGGGAAGCCGATTCGCTGTTAAATTATTGGCAGACTCCACCCATTATCAACAAAAATTATCACCCGGCGGTGGTGATATCACTTCTAAGGGCGATTCTAGAGGGCTCAACGGGGACGTATGAGGTGTGGGAAGATGGGGCACGAAGATCGGTCCAACGGCTCACAGAATATTAGTTCATCGCCAAAAACAATGCACTTGAAGTATGTCATAGCTTAGATTTGTAGCAGTACGGTATGCATTGAGACCAAAAATGACATGTCAACATGTTTGTTTACAACAAGGACAACCCAGACTGGGATGATGGTAGAAACTACCATCAGCAAAAGCTAATCTTCCTCCTGAACCGAGTTTCCTGACTAAAACCACTATGTATTATCGTCACGAGAAACCCTGAATATCCCATAAGCCAGACGTAAATCCTACACGCGATTTCACTTACCAAGCACAGCTTGCTGCTGTATCAGGGGCCCGAGGAAACCTCATCCTTATCCGGGAAACCTCAGAGGCCAACCTTATCGGGGAGGATCAACAATTACGTCACGGATTACAGGCAGTTACCATGCCTACCCTCCACGATCCGCGGATAATACAGCGCTTGGGATTTGCCTCCCGACAAAAAATCTGAGGAATTGATTACGCGCGGTACATAATCTTCACTGGACGGTGAGTGGTTACAGCCATGTCGTCCGCCTCCAACTGCTGTAAAGGCGCATGGCTTCCAACTACATTGGGCTGGCTACATTGGGCTGGCTACATTGGGCTGGCTACATTGGGCTGGCTACATTGGACGCATGGCTACAACCACGCCACCTCGGAACGCTCTGACGGTGCGCATTGGTGCATGGCTAGACGCTTTTCACTTGTGAATGGCCCGAATTTGGTCATTGTCTCGGTAGTCGACACAGCTGGAGCTCAGTCGGCCCTGGAGGCCGAAGGCGGGCAGTGTACCGGACCGGTGGCGGCACGTTGCGGTTCTGCGACCCCCGGAGGCTCCCAACGCCCGTCGGCTGGCAGTCGAAGCTGTGTTGACAACACGCTTGGTCACCCTGTGACCAAGCGTGCCACAACACGCTGTGGTGACCAGTGGCCGGGGGAAGGGGGAGGGGAGGGGTCGATTTCGTCTGGTCACGTGCGGTCCGACAGACGCGCCTAAAAACCCGCATCGCTGACGCGTCCCGCGACGGAACAAAACGAGGAAAAAACCTGTCGCGACGGTCCCGGAATGCATTTCGAAACGAATCGATTTCAAACCGATGCCCCTACGGACCGGTTTGTGCGGTCGGAAATGGACGGGCCTCGCTAAACGATCGGACACGCAATTAATCACAGCCGAGCCGCCTCCACGAGCAGTCTTCAGCGCCTTTCGGGGCCATCCGAACACCGGACCCAGAACAGAACTGTTCGCCTGACAGGAATTAACAGACGTAGGTGGGCTGTGTGGTAGCTGACAACAAACGTAGGTGGGCTGTCGGGTAGCTGACAACAGACGTAGGTGGGCTGTCGGGTAGCCGATAACAGACGTAGATAGGCTAAAAAGGCACCACGTCCAATCTGCACTGTCAAGTCTGCCCTTGGACATCCCCACGCTGTCTCTGGGTATCCTCCGTCGTCCCCACACCATCCCCACTTCCATACGTGTGAAGTCGAGGGTGCTGGACCGGCTCGGAGCGCATTTAGCATTACGCACATGGCTCATGTTAAATATCATGGATCTTAAATGCACCGTGGACTCAAGTCTGACGACGAGTGTTCTCCACCGGTGCGCTCATCCCATTCCTGCACGGGTTCCGCCCCCGGACGGTCTTCAGTTCCGCTCAGTCTATGTAGACTGTACAGTTCCTTTTAGTCCGTGTACAGTTCGGCTCAACCATGCAGCCCCGTCCAGGCACAACCTCACGTGCCTGTGCAGCCTCCTCGCGCCTGCACACCCGACTCCGACTGACGCCGCCGTCACCACACCGACGGTGATTGCGGGGGCGGCCGGCGCACCAGGGGCGCGACGGGCGCCGGGCGACGGGCGCCACAGGGCGTGGCCGGGTGACGGTGAGCAGGTTCCGGCGGCCGGCGTCGTCACCGACGCACCTCCAGCGCCGGCCAGATCCCATCAGCCGCGCCGCCCTATTCAATGACTGATCGGATAAGGGCGCGCCGCGCGCATCGCTCTCCCCTCGGCGCGCCGCCGCGCCGCCGTTCCCGCCAAATTATCCCGCCGTCCCTTTTTACACTTCACTTCGAAACTGATTTACAATGCGTCGCCGACGAGGGGCGACGGCGAACGGGGAAATTAGAATTATAGGCCAATCTATCCCGAGTCGCGGCCCAGAGGGGTGGCGGACGAGGGGAGCGACAGGGGAGGGGAGGGGAGCGGAGGGGGACGGCGCTATCACACGGCGTCAACAGCCGACGGCCTCCCCTCGCCGGGCAGATCGAATCTCCCCCCGCCGGCGCTCCCCTCGCCTCGCGCGGTCCGCGCGTATTAGTACCAATACGCCGGGCAGGTGACCGTCCGGGCCGCCACTTCAACAATGGAGGGGGGGGGGGGCATTCATGACACTGCGGACCGGCGCACACAAACACACAAACAGCGGCGATTATACGGTGGCAGCGGCAGGCGAGCGGCCAAGGCCGGCCGGGCAGCTGAGATTCGGGCCGCTCGACATCCAGGGGGGGAGTCGGACTCTGCTCTGGGCCCTAATTGATCCGGCTCGGGTGTGGAGAGGCCCTCGCTGAACCGCCGCCGAGTGATCCACCGTCGGCTCCTCCGAGCTGCCGCGCGGTAATGCGCACCTTTCGTGCCCGCCGGCGCCCCGCCCGCCTCCTCTCGGCTGCAATTACGCCGACCGTCGCGGCGGACGGGGCCATTTACCGGGGCGCCGGCGGCACGGTTTTTGCGATCTCGCACCGTCTGCCGATCGTCGCGGCCGCTGATGGATTACGCAGTCGTGCGGGCGCGACGGCGCAGTTCGCCCACCCGCCGCGCGGCGGCGCCACCGTCGCCCGGCTAATCGCTCGCCGGGCGACCGCGCTTCAAATGGCGTGAGTCATTTTACAGCATAGCTGGCCGCTGTTGTACACGGCCGACTGGGCGGCGGCGGGCGGCGGCGGCCGCCGGCTGGACGGACCGGGCCGGGCCGGGCCGGACCGGTCGGCCGCCGCGCCCTCTCGCGCCGAGGCCGCACACGCGGCGCGGAATACTCGCCGGAGCGCACATTCTGCGCGCATGTCGCGCGTTCACGGCCGCTGCCGCCGGCGCTCGCGAGAGCGTAACGACGCGCGAGGCGGCCGTGGAATGCGTGAGCGTCGTCGGTGTGGGGACGTGGGTGCCTGCACTGGGGACGGGCTACTCACTGCTGCAGTCGGTTTGCGCCCCTCTCTGCAAGCGATCACAGCACGCACAACGTGCTCAACACGCCGTTGAACGGCCGCACCTCTTCGAGCATCCGCGCCAAGGACGGCAACGATGGGCATGGCCCAACCAGCTATTTGGGCTTTAGGGCGGACCAGGATTGACCGCCTCAAGCGGCACACCGGGACGTGAAACACCGGCTGCTTCTCAAGCTATCATGTTCGCTGCGTGGCCAACGCAATCGATGCGCCCCTAAGCCCAAGCTATCATGTTCAGGACATGTGCCGGAGCATGTCACGTCGGTGAAGACCGGAACTCGGAGAGTGTGAGAGAGAGAGAATGTGTGTGAGATCGTGAGAGAGTGAGAGAGAGAGAGAGATAGATAGAGAGATAGATAGAGAGATAGAGAGAGAGATAGAGAGAGATAGAGAGATAGAGAGAGTAGAGAGAGATAGAGAGATATAGAGAGATATAGATATAGATATAGATAGAGATATAGATATAGATATAGATAGAGATAGAGATAGAGATAGAGATAGAGATAGAGATAGAGATAGAGATAGAGATAGAGATAGAGATAGAGATAGAGATAGAGATAGAGATAGAGATAGAGATAGAGATAGAGATAGAGATAGAGATAGAGATAGAGAGAGAGAGAGAGAGAGAGAGAGAGAGAGAGAGAGAGAGAGAGAGAGAGAGAGAGAGAGAGAGAGAGAGAGAGAGAGAGAGAGAGAGAGAGAGAGAGAGAGAGAGAGAGAGAGAGAGAGAGAGAGAGAGAGAGAGAGAGAGAGAGAGAGAGAGAGACAGAGAGAGACAGAGAGAGACAGAGAGAGACAGAGAGAGAGAGAGAGAGAGTACGTACTACTTGTGCAGTTCGGTAGCCAGCAGTAACAGCTGCCGCCAGACGAGCTGCTCCTCCCGTCTGTAGGCACAGGCCACAGCTGTAGTTAGAGCACGGAGGGACACGGAGGAGCACAGATGTCATCGTCAGAGGGCAGGGACACGGAGTTAGTTATTTGGGTTTAAAGGGCGCATCGACTGCAATGGTCATATAGCGCCGGAGGAGCACAGATGTCATCGTCAGAGGGTAGGGAGCACAGATGTCATCGTCAGAGGGTATGAAGCACAGCTGCCATCAGAGCATAGTGAGAGAGAAAGGACGGGGACACCGAAGAGCACACCCGAATTCGCAGAACGGAGAACACAGAGCAGCGCAGATAGGAACACAGATGATCAAACAGAAAAGGATCAAACACAAAGGATCAAACAAAAACACAAATAATCAAACAAGAACACAGATAATCAAACAAGATCACACAGATGATCAAACAGAAGAGCACGAAGGATCAAACAAGAGTACAGAGCACCGCACAAAAGAGCACGCAGGATCAAACAAAAACAGAGGATCAAGCAGAAGAGCGCATCCGTCGCCGAGACACGGCATGCAACAGCGCATTGGGAGCACACAGCGAAGCACGAAGCACGAAGCACGAAGCACGAAGCACGAAGAGCCGCCAGTGGGCATCAGCTCATCCGGAGCACGAAGCCAGCAGGGCAGCTCGACCGGAACGTTTCGAAGATACGCGGCGCGAACATATCAAATGGTGCAGGAAGTAGGAAGCGTGGGAATACGCCGGCGCGGATGGTGGGAAAGCGCCTCGGGGCGCGCCTCGATGGTGCGGATCGCGCCATCGATGGAGACAGGCTGGGAGGAACAGGCGATGGAGACAGGCTGGGAGAGACAGGCGATTGAGGAAGGCTGGGATGGACAGGCGATGCAGACAGGCTGGGAAAGACAGGCGGTGGAGACAGACTGGGAGGGACAGGCGATGGAGACAGGCTGGGAGGGAGTGGCGGGGAGCGTGTCAGGGACGTTGAGCCAACGGGAGCGAAGGCGAAGGGCTGAGGCGAAGGCACTACAGGCGAAGGCGCCGTAGGCGAAGGCGCCGTAGGCGAGGCGAACACGCAGATGGGTCGGGCGGCGAGAGGAAACGACGAACACACAGATGGGACCGGCGGCAAGAGGAAAAGGCGAACACGCGGGTGGGTTGGGCGGCGAGAGGAAAAGGCGTAGCCAGAAAGACGAGAAGCGTGACGAGTGGCGGACGAAGAGAGAAAAGCGAGGAATAACAACGCGGGTAGATCAGACAAACGAGAGAAAAACACGCGCCGCGACAGCAGGCCAGGCACATATCAGATAGATGAAGGAGATGACACAGCAAATAGGCGAGGGGAGAGAGACAGCGAGACAAAAACACCCGGGCGGCCGGCATGACACAAACCAGCCGAGAAAAAGGCAGCAAGAAGAATTAACAAGCGAGGCTGCATAGCGGAAAAAGCCGGTGTACGTCACCGATATCTACATACTCGAGCTGCTGCAGCTGCACCCACACACACACACACACACACACAACAGACCACGCGGCGTGACTAAAATACGCGGAAAAGAGTCAAACAAACCACCCGTCAGGCACCAGATGCATACGGATAACAGAAACACCAGATGCGCAGGCATAAACAAGACCTAACGAACAAAAAGTCGGCCGCCGGTCGTTGGAACAGGCGTGTTCCGACTTGCAAGAGGCGCTCGGCGTTCCCCGGTCATCGTCGGCTTTGTGCTGACCGGGCTCTCGGCGATAAATCACGGTCAGGCCACATATCAGCGGCGGCGGCGGGCGCATTGAATTGACCGGCGGGTGCCGCCGAGAGGGGAGGCGGGCCCGCACAGAATCGCGGGAGGGCGCCCGATAAGATCCGCGGTCGGGCCGGCCGCGAGTGACGTCACAAAGACAACACGGCGCCGCGGAATTCCAGCCATGTTTATCAATTATTTGGTGGCGTGTAATTACGCTCGGGTCCGACGAGTCCATCACCGTCGCCCGGGGGAGGGCGACCGCCGACCACGCTGTAATTCGCCGTCGCCGCGCCGCCGGCGGCGGTCGGTGTGGGAAACAGCTGTGGCGGTGGCGGTCGGTGTGGGAAACAGCTGCGGCGACGCGTCGCCGGTGGCGGTCGGTGTGGGAAACAGCTGCGGCGACGCGTCGCCGGTGGCGGTCGGTGTGGGAAACAGCTGCGGTGGCGGTCGGTGTGGGAAACGGCCCGTTCCGCCGTGACGACGGCTCCAGCGGTGTTGACAGAGCCGCGTCTCGCGACACGGCACTCGGCGTGGTGCCGGTGTCCGATCACACACACCCGATCCCTTGTGTGTGTGTGTGGGGGGCTGGCATTTTCTCAGCTGGCCAGTAGTTTGAGCCGAGCCTCAGCCCGCGATCTAGTTCCACCGATGCCTCCATGTGGGCATGTAGGTCGAGCACGTTTCACCCGCGACCGAAGGCGCGCATCTCCGGGCGATGCTCCACCCGGTCGGCATCTCCGGGCGATGCTCCACCCGGTCGGCATCTCCGGGCGATGCTCCACCCGGTCGGCATCTCCGGGCGATGCTCCACCCGGTCGGCATCTCCGGGCGATGCTCCACCCGGTCGGCATCTCCGGGCGATGCTCCACCCGGTCGGCATCTCCGGGCGTTGCTCCACCCGGTCGGCATCTCCGGGCGATGCTCCACCCGGTCGGCATCTCCGGGCGATGCTCCACCCGGTCGGCATCTCCGGGCGATGCTCCACCCGGTCGGCATCTCCGGGCGATGCTCCACCCGGTCGGCATCTCCGGGCGATGCTCCACCCGGTCGGCATCTCCGGGCGATGCTCCACCCGGTCGGCATCTCCGGGCGATGCTCCACCCGGTCGGCATCTCCGGGCGATGCTCCACCCGGTCGGCATCTCCGGGCGATGCTCCACCCGGTCGGCATCTCCAAGCGCCGCTCGGACGCCGCCGTGGTCGCGCCGGTTGTCCCGCGTGACCGGGTGCGGCTGCGACGCCGCCCCCTATCGGCGTGACGGCCGCCAGCGTCACGTCCGGCGCGGCTCGTGACGGCCAATTAGCCGCGCGCCGCTGCGGCGTGACGCCGTCACGGGCGACGGCCCCGGCGTGACGCCGTCACGGGCGACGGCCCCGGCGGCCCCGGCCGGCCGACTTGTTACACGGCGGCCGACCGCTGATTTTCCGGTTGGTTGGCCGCCACGTCCTGGCGGCGGTTCGTCGGAGACGACGCAGCCAGCATCGGCCGCCCATGCTGACCGTCAGCCGACGTCGGCCACCCGGCCGGAGTGCACGGCCTTTGCGGGGAAATGGACACCGACGGCGACTGAGCTGGGAAGGCCACGGTGGGAGCAGAGGAGGCCGATGTGGCCAGTGTACGACACCACATCAGGAGAGGAGTGTGGGCACGGCCACGTCACAGTGGGGCACGGAGATGGACCGTGCTTGCACCGATCATGAACACAGGCACAGATCATGAAGATCGGCGAAGAAGTGAACATACAGGTACCGGTCATGAACGCCGCAACAGGCCGATCGTGGGCCGAGCTTAGCCGCACTTCCGCTCTGCAAAAGCACGGGGAAACCGACAGAAAAGGCTCACGCGATTTGTGTTTCACAACCGGCTGGATCCCCGCGTCACGCCGTCGCGTCACACCGGGGCAGCGCTGTCACATCGAGCCCGTCGTCACGCTCACCACACCACCACAGCGGCGCCGCCGTCACGGCCGGCCGGCGTCACGGGCCGCGCGGACCGTGACGGCGGCGGCGCGCGGAACGCGACCGGCGCGCCGCGCCGACCTTGGCAGCGGCAGCAGCAGCAAATTCGTGTAAATGATGACTTGATTACCGAGCGGGCGTCACGCGACGGGTCGGTCGCGCCGCCCAGCCGCGCACCGAGTCGCCGAGCCACCCGAGTCGCTGCACCGAGCCACCAGCGCGCCACCAAGCCAAATCACCGAGCCACCGTCGAGTCACTGAACCGAGCCACCGTTGAGTCACTGAACCGAGCCACCGCCGAGCCACCGGGCTACCGTGTCGCGTCACAGAGCAGCCGCTGGGCCGAGCCTCCGGGGCGGAAATACATGGAGGAAATGGAAGGACAAGATCGACTAGGGGAAGAGGGCATATTAAAACTTGAAATTATTGTGGGTCAAGACAACATTGGGGGCGGACCCAAACCCCGAAATGTACTAAATTGATACCCATCTGCGTGTCAGTGTGTGCACCTTTAACGCACTCGGCTACACGGTCAGGGAGACGTCAGAGACGGTCAGGGAGACGTCAGACGGGGCTACACGGTCAGGGAGACGTCAGAGACGGTCAGGGAGACGTCAGAGACGGTCAGGGAGACGTCAGACGGGGCTACACGGTCAGGGAGACGTCAGAGACGGTCAGGGAGACGTCAGACGGGGCTACACGGTCAGGGAGACGTCAGAGACGGTCAGGGAGACGTCGGGAGTATGTACGCCCGTCGTTCCATCCATCTGAACTCTGTGTCCGTCTGTGTGGCTGTACCCTGTCTACATATATGCACATCAGTACTGTGCATTCATGCATATGACCGCCTGTCTGTCTGCAAGTCTGCAAGACCTTCACGTGGCCGAAGGTGCGTGTGTCAGTATGCAGAGGCGCGCTAGGTGGGGCGCCCCCCCCCAGCAATAAAAAAATGCACTAGACAGAAAATATATTTTGGGATTGCTACCAAGCAAGACAGCAAGGATTGCTACCAAGCATTTTCGGCGCGCTTCGCGCACGGAAATCGTCTTCCATTTCCTGACTGTTTGAGGTCGGGTACCCGTTACCGAAGTCCTGGCTGCGCCCCTGCCCGTGTGTTTGTGTCGGCGTGTGTATATACATGTCTGCACATCCTCTGACAGGCGTTCTCCGTCCTTCGTCCGGACGTCCTCTGACAGACGTCCTCTGACAGACGGTGCGTGTGTGCCCATGCCGTGTCTGTCTGTCTGTCTGCCGGACACGTCCACCTGAAATGCTACGTCCAACATGTTCACCGCCGTAGCTCGACGCGCCCTAGAGCCCCAACAACTAACCAACCGCCGTGGCTGCGCGTCGCTTCATACGTCTTCCGTTCGCCTCTCTTCGTTTCATCTCCAAGCATTCCTGGCGTCCAGTCTCGCGCGAGTCGGGCGAGGCATGCCAGTCCACCCAGCCACACGATCAGGACCACCTCGTGGCCACTACCCCCCTCCAATGTCACGCAGCCGTGACAAACGGACGCCCCTCCGCTCCCCTCCCCTCCCCCATTCCAGAAGATACCATTGCTGCCACAGTCCCGGTGCGGGCCTTGTTCGACCCCACAATCCCACTATCCAATATCCCCCATGGCAGCACCAGCCGGCCACTTCCCCACCCCATAGACACCTCACCCCTCCGTCGACACCCTCGCTCCCCTCCCGGCCAGCGGCGGGAGGACAACAGACACTCAACACAGGGGAACTCTGAACGGTGAACACACACCGGCGCCGGGTGGTAGTGATGCAAATCCGGCCGGCCGTCGGCTCCGCCACGAGGGGCGGCAGAGGTGCAAACCGACCGGCTGCGGGGCCGGGCCCAGAGACGGGCGCGTCGCACGGGTCAACGGGGGCCACGTCCCATCGGACTGACTGCCACTCCCTCCCCTCCCCCAGATGGAGACAAGTCACGTCCCCCCTCCCACCCCACCCCGGCCAGTTCCGGCCGAGGCCGACCAGACAATGGGCCAGTGTCGGACGGGCGGTTTTTGCCGCGCGCCGACAGGTGTCCTATCAGGCAGATCGGTGCCCGCCGCCGCCCATTGTCTGCGGCGGCGCGCCACTGTCCGCCGCCGGCGCGCCACAATAAGACTTTTTCTGGCGGCGCGGCGCGCTGGGCCGGCACTGGCGTGCTGCTAATCTACTTAGCCGTAATCAAGGCGCCTGCTGGCGTGCGACGACGCCGACAGGCTGACGGGTCAGGCGGAGAGCAGGCTGACGGGTCAGACGGTCACACAGGCGGAGATGCAGGCTGACGGATCAGGCGGAGAGGCCGGCTTACGGGTCAGGCGGTCACACAGGCGGAGAGGAAGACTGACGGGTCAGACGGTCACAAAGGCGGAGAGGCAGACTGGCGGGCCGGGCGGTCACACAGGCGGAGAGGCAGGCTGATGGGCCAGGAGGAGAGGCAGGCTTACGGGTCAGCCGGTCACACAGGCGGAGAGGAAGAGTGACGGGTCAGACGGCCACACAGGAGAGGAAGGCTGACGGGTCAGACGGTCACACAGGCGGAGAAGCAGACTGACGGGCCGGTAACACTGCGGTAACACAGGCGGAGAGCAGGCTGACGGGTCGGGCGGTCACACAGGCGGAGAGGCAGGCTGACGGGTCAGACGGTCACACAGGAGAGGAAGGCTGACGGGCCAGACGGTCACACAGGGAAGAAGGCTGACGGGTGGGTCAGGATGAGAGGAACCCGGATTTGTCAAGCGTTCAGTCAGGCTGAGAGGTGGAAGACATGTCCGGCAGGGAGGCAGCCTAAGGATGTAGGCGGATGTACCGATGACCGATGAGTAAGCCAGGAGTAAGCACGCTGACGGGTCCAGCTGACGTAAGCCAGGCGGCAAATCCGGCTGTGAAGTTGGGTTTACGGCCAGCAACGCAGAGCAGTCGGGCGGTAAGCCGGGCGGCGAGACAGACTCGGGCGTCGACGAAGAGGAAACCCAAGCGGCCGGGTCAGACCAACTGAGCAGTCACGCCGGTATTAGACCCACCAGTCAGGAAGAGATGTAGACGCAGGGGCAAGCGGCGAGCAGGGTGACGAGCCGACACAGGCGGCGATGCCCCCCTCCCATCACGCCGCGTTAACCGGACAACCACGCGCGTCTGCGTCTCGCAGTTGCCACCGGCACCGGCACCACCATGGCACCGGCCGGCACACAATGGCCGGAAGATGAGCACCGGAACGTGACGTGGCCGAGCTAGACCCCGGGACGCAGCCAGCACGTGCCAGAACGACGGCAACACGCTCAGAGACCCCCGCAGACTTCAAAGGCGAGCGACGGCGCCGCACGAAGCTCGGGAACCCCCGATAGAGCTGAAACCGTCCCGAAGGAGAGCTGTGGCACTTCATATGAGAGCCGTAGCACTTCATAGGATAACTGTGGCACTTCATAGGAGAACTGTGGCACTTCATAGGAAAACTGTGGCACTTCATAGAACTGTGGCACCTCATGACAAACATGACCGAAACTGACCGGAAAGTATAACACACGAGTTCCTGATGCCAGTCAACGTCAAATCATCGTCTCCGACCTGGAATATCCACAAAATTTCCTCTCCAAATTCAGGATTCCAAAACATAAATACCCCCTGATCCTGACCGACTTCAGAAGCGGCAACAGCGCGGCACAAGAGTGGGAAAAACAGCCGCGGCTCGTGGCGTTGTCAGAGCCCGGCCGACACCTCACACACACCGACACCGACACACGAGTAGACTGCAAAACGCGGCCGAGCGACAGCAGCGGAGGCGGAGAGAAAGTTCCGGCCGCGCTTTCTGGCCGTGTAGGCGCGCCTCGCCCAGCCCTTTGTTGTCTCAAGGCGTCTCTTCTGCACGGCGGCAGAGCACGCCGAACTCGGCGCGCGCGCGCGGACGATCCTGCCGCACGTCACCGGCCGACCGAAGCCGGCGGCGTCCGCACCGCCGCACCCCGCCCGCCTCCCGGAGACGATCAATCGCTTTCGGCGACGCGACCGTGACGGAATTCCGCCGGTCGCGTGGGTGGGCGTGGGTGGCCGCGAGCTGACGGCCGGACAGACTGTGGTGCTCGAAACCCGAGCCTGGCGGCGCGGGGACACCACACCGCATGTCCGCCCGCAAATACTCGATGCCCATCGACGGGCAAGTCGTGACGGGCTTACGCGCCCATGCTGCGCACTCGCCGGATTTGGCGCATCCCGTTTTCCTGCACATTAATGCGGGATTATTGATATATTTACAGGCGGTTGGAGTGTGCAAAACTTCCAAAGCCAAGAGGAGGAATGATCGACCTCGCCTACAGGCCTCTACGAGTCCAAAAGTATTCACGGAAGAAAAAACAACCACCAAGCTCTCACCACAAAAATGACAAGAACGCCCAAATCATTATCAGCCGAGGAAATCACCGGGTTCTGATGTCTTCCCATAGAGAAGGGCCAATTATCGGCACTTGGCGGTAACAAGTGGAAGTCGTACTGAGCGCAGTGTGGGAACTGTGAACCCGGCCGCCTTCGACGGCGGGACGTGTGCTGACGTCACGTGCTGACGTCATCCACGACCCACACCGGTTTGGGTGCCCAGATGATCTCTAGTCTGATCACATTGGAATGTACCGTCTCGGTATGCGTGACTGTTGGCACACTTTTCGATTCGAGTGCTTGGGATAATGCGGAGGAACCACTGAAAGGACGGCAGCTGCGCACTTCCTTTAACGGCACAGTTTAGCATTAACTCCTATGACCTACATTGCGAAGGAACTGACCACAAAGCAAGGAATTGCGTCTTTCCCGCTGGTTTGATTTTCCATCACTGGTGCCTGCATTGCACTGTGCGGTGTCCAGGGCTAGACTTACGATTTGCGATCTTGGATGTGCAGAGGAACAACACATCTTCGTGATCCAGTTAGGAGAGGATAATGTATTTTTTAAATCTTTGTAACATAAGCAATTATTTTTTTGTATTTCTAGTGAGCGTTGGTATTTCGGTAACAACCATTCATTCATTCTCAACCATTGTCAAACAGCTCCTCCAGGACGATAATTTTACCGGAGAAGATGATCTCCCAGCCAGCAGTACAGCCCACCCCGCCGCCCCCACAGCCCACCCGACAGCACCCACAGCCCACCCGACCGCACCCGCAGCCCGCCCAGCCCACTCACCTGTCGCTCCTCCTCGGCCATCGCGGCCATCCGCTTGGCGGCCAGCTCGGCCTCGTGGCGCACGAAGTCGGGCTTCATGAGCGGGTGGGCGGCGAAGCCGGGCAGCGCGGCGCTCGACACGGCCGACTGCAGCAGACTGGCAGACGCCGCCAGACTGGTGGGCGGCAGGCCCGGCATGCCGGGCAGCGCGTGCGGCGGCACCGGCAGCGACGGCGCGTGCGGTCCCAGTGCCTGTTGCGCGTGCATTTGTTGCTGGAACCGGCGCCGCGCGGGGTTACACAGTCATACAGTCTCGATGATGATGAATTGATGCTCAGGGGCACGTCGACAACAAGGTGAGCTTGTGCCCATAACAATGATTAAATGGAATCTAGAATGTTATGTCCTTCAAATCAGATCATAGTAAAAGTAGAGTATTGGTTATCATGGATGATATACAACATCAAAGTTTGCTTGTCGAAGGAAACCAAAGATGCTACTGGACCCAGTAGCATACGCAAGGAGTTGGTGCTCGCTCTCATACAGTCATGAAGTGATCAGACTTAATAAGAGCCACAAGGGCTCAACCAGGTTAAGTCCGTAAAAGGAGGGTACCATAACCCTGGCAAAAAGACACTTTTCACCCCCAACCAACACCACATCCCTAATTCCAAAGAATACACCCACCAACATCCCCCCCCCCACACTAATCAATGTGTGGAGCGCGCCGACGTCGGAAGATCGACGATTTCCCGGCGGATTTATAGCGTACGCTCTGGACACAGCTTTATATATAGCGTACGCTCATATTTGTACATAGCGTACGCTCTGGACGTGCGCTTCGTGTGGCTTTGTTTTCCGTTCACGTTAGCTATTTATGCTTAGGGGCGCATCAACTGCTTCGGTCATACAGCGCCCACGTTTTCCGTTCAGAAACAAAGCGATGGCTATCAAAAGTAGTTATAAAACTCCTACGCTAAACACGCAACCCGTCTGTCAGCTCATTTGCGTTGTACAGCACACGCCACGGTTGCAGTCGTATTTACGGTCACATGAGTGGAACTCGTTATCGACGCTGTGGCGTGCGTGGCGGCGAGGCGTCCGGGCGTGCCGCCGGCCAAAGGTCACATTCCCGACCTGGCACTCGCAACTCGCCCGTGCCACGCCCAAATCACGGCCCGTTAACGAGCCGCCGACACACACACACACGCCACGGACTCGCGGAGCGGGCGCCGGGCGGGCAGGTGTCGCCGCCTCCCCCCCCCCCCCCCGGTCGCCTCGCACTCGCGCCAAAGCACACAGATGAGTCGGGCGGCGCGCGCGGGGCAGCCGGCGTCGCCAACGCACACATAATAGGCACACAACGGCCGACGCGCGTCGACGAACACCGAGAGGCGCGCAGCGCAAATAGCACCCCTCCCGCCCTGCCCCCCCCCCCCATCCCCATACACAGTCAGCGCAGCCGGGCTCGTCCTCGCGGCCGGAGTAGCCGGAAGTGGTCGGCCGGGGCCCCGGCTGGCGACAGCCGACAGGCACCACCGCACCGCCACCGGACGTGGGCGGGCCGGTGGCAGCGCCGACGTTTATGCGGTCACACACCACGCCCCGCAGAGGTGTGTCAGGTGCGCGCGGGACGTCAGCGGCCGCAGCAAATCGCTAGTCGATGACAGGACATGGCCGGCGGCAACGGTAACCCAATACCACAGACACCACACATCCATGTCATTGTATGTATGTATATATACATATATATATATATATATATATATATATATATATATATATATATATATATATATATATATATATATATATATATATATATATATATATATATATATATATATATATATATATATATATATATATATATATATATATATGTATATATATATATATATATATATATATATATATATATATATATATACATATATATATATATATATATACACATAAATACATGCATACATACATTGTATGTATATGTATCTATAGTATGTGTGAGCGTGCGTGCTCATATGTATGCATGCAGGGGCATAACAGTGATAGGAAGAGTATGGAGGAGGGATATTTTCATGAGGGAAAGATGCACTCGCCGATGAATTGGAGTTTAGGGGCGCGCCAACTGCAAGAGTCCTTTTGCGCCCATAGGGGGTGCACTCGAAAATCCTGCCTTTTTCTAGTCAGAGGAGACGCTGCCAGAAAGCGAGGGAGACCAGATTCCCCATCTAGAGACGAAGTCAAGGGGTAGGGGTCCGGCGCCTGCCCTTCCTTAGCACCCAAAAATACACCAGATCAAACGATAAATTTGGATATTTTCACCACGCAAAAACCATAAACTTTCGACGCGCC
This sequence comes from Ashinkailepas kermadecensis, assembly GCA_034440615.1. Taxonomy (NCBI): domain Eukaryota; kingdom Metazoa; phylum Arthropoda; class Thecostraca; family Neolepadidae; genus Ashinkailepas; species Ashinkailepas kermadecensis. The sequence continues at coordinate 60,259 of JAOTOM010004802.1, read as the reverse complement.
GGAAGCTTTCTTTATTGAGTCACATTTGTGTTGTGCCCCTCCCCCTCCCTTAAGAAAATCCTGGCTGCGCCACTGCCCCCCCCCGCTAGCTACGCCCATGTATGTATGCATGCGTGTATTGCATGACGGAGCCTCACACGCAGTCTTGAAGCTCGACACAGGGACTGTTAGTTAGTTATTAGGGCTTTAGGGCGCATCGGCTACATTGGTCATGTAGCGCCCAGCCGACTATGCTCCATTTCATCAGTCCTGCGCCGTTTGTTTTCCGGTCCAAACTGCCCGCCCGCCCCTGAAGCGCAGGCCGGCGCGCCGCGCGGCTTTCACGCGGGCCGGGCGCGAGCACCGCACCTCCGTTCTCACACACGCTGACGGCACAGCATACCGCCGAAGGCGCAGCAAACCGCCCGAGGCGCAGCAAACCGCCGCCGCCGCCCGGCCAGGAAAAACGATGCCATCGCGCCGTGCGGCGCAGCGACAATTCCGGCGCGCCGACACCCGTCGACAGCGGAAAGCGGCGCTAATTACATTCATTGCGGCCGATAAACGGCGACCAACATCCTGTTGCCGGTCGGCCAGGCGGCCGCGATTTAGTGGCCGTTACGGTGCAGGTAACTGGCGCGCGGCCGGCCGCTAATGGCCGCTTATCTTCTCCACTCGGGGAGCGGCGGCGGCGGCGGCAGGTCGGACCAGAGTATGGTCCAGAGTATGTTGAACAACGGTCGGACGCCGCCGCTCACTGTGCACGCTCACGTCGACGGAGACGGGATGGGTCAATTGACAGCTGGCGGTGTCGTGGTGCGTGGGAATCTGGTGCTAGGGGCGCATCAACTGCATAGGTTATACAGCGTGTCCTGGGGTGTGTGCGGGGGCTGCGCCGTAGTTACTTCGCAATTGTCCTGGGGGCGTGCTGGAAGGGCGGCGGTGATGGCTGAGTGCTTTATGGTGCGCCAATTGCCGGGTCATTGTGCGCACATGCGTGGGAAGTGTGTCCTGGGGCTGTGTGAGGAGGCTGTGCAGTGAGTATTTCGGGATTGCCCTGGGGGTGTGCTGGAAGGGTAGCGGTGGCTTGGCGCTTCAGAGTGCGCCGAATGCGCCGCCACTTCGTGCACTTGCGCGGGCAATGTACCATCGGGGTGTGTGGGCAGCATCGTCTGGGGTGTATGTGGAACACGAATGTCGTGGCGTAGTGTCCTCGGTTGTGCGTGGGGATGCTCTGGGATGCATGGGAGTACGCTCCGCGATGTGTGGGAGGACGCTCTAGGAGGCGTGTGAATATACTCTAGGAGGCGTGGGAATACACTCTAGGAGGCGTGGGAATACACTCTAGGAGGCGTGGCAATACACTCTAGGAGGCGTGGGAGGATACTCTAGGAGGCGTGGGAGGATACTCTAGGTGTGGGAGGATACTCTAGGTGTGGGAGGATACTCTAGGAGGTGTGGGAGGATACTCTAGGAGGCGTGGGAGGATACTCTAGGAGGCGTGGGAGGACGCTCTGTGAGGCGTGTGAGGACGATGCCAGCAATGGCCCTTGTCGGCAGCTGCCTACTGTGGGGTGGGAGGGGGAGGTTGCAGATCCATTAGCGTCGTACTTTGCTACGCAGGTGGGCACCGTGCTTTCAGTTTTCACTTAATAGCCACCGTTCAGTGTGTGTGAAAGACAGGTGACGACGGAAGGCCAGGAGTGGAGAGGAGAGAGGTGGGTGGGAGGGAGAAGACTAGAAGGGAGAAGTGAGAAGACTAGAATAGAAGAGAGGAACGGGGAGGGGATGGAGGGAGAAGAGAGGGGGTGAGATAGAAAAAGGGGAAAGAGAAGAAGGGGTAGAGAAGAGAGGGATAGTGAAGAGGGTGATAGAGATAGATAAGATTGAGATAGAAGAGGGTGAGAGAGTACGGGGGAGAGAGTATAGGGGATAGAGAAGATGGGAGAGATAAGAGGGGGAGAGATAAGAGGGGAGAGAGTAGATGGGGAGAGAAGATGGGGAGAGAGAATAGGAGGCAACACTTGAGACGGCTGTACGAGCAGCTTGCCCACTCTTCCATTACCAGCTCATACACTTGAGTGTGCATTTTGCAGCCGACTACAATATTTTGTTTTAATGTTGCAGCGGACTCGCCGACAATCGGCGGTCATTTCACCTCAGTGAAGACGTGACGCGGGTCTCATTGACACCGCCATGTCGTCCTCACCCAATCACAGTCCGCCACTGAGTCCCGCCTCGGTGGCCGTCGTGCCATCGATGGTCAAGTGGCTGAGTGACTGGCGGTCGGCGCAGTTTCTGTCCCCCCCCCTCTCCAAGAATGGTCGCCGGATGCTGACCTCGCCGCAGTCAAGGTCGCGCGGCGGCGCCGGCGGCGAGCCTGGCGCGGCCGACGCAACTGGCGCGCCAGAGTATCGCACCATCGGCGGCCATTGTGGCGACCCGGCCGCGGCGGCGATGCTGCATGCACGGCCGCACGTATCTGAACTGGACACGGTGTCCGACACGGACCGGCCGGGCGGGGGGGGGGGGACACGGTCCGCGCGCGCCGCGCCGATCAAGGGGTGTCGCCGCACAGCGCCGGTCTGTAGCGCAGCTGTGCGCCCGGCGCCGAAAACGGTGCTGATTCGCGCGCGGCCGCCGGCGCGCGCGGCCGCGTGGCAGCATCTGGCAGCCGCCGACCACGCGGCTGCCGGAGAGGCACGCGCCCCACCACCCACCCACTGCCGGCACCGGCCACGTCCCGGCCTCGCTGACCGAACAGACTGTCCGCAGGTCATATCGGGCCGCACCCAAACCACCGCTACACGTTCACATTCGTCTCGAGTCATAAGCGTCAGATGCAGGGAGTAGAACATTCGCACGTAAGTTATTTAGTTATTAGCGGTTTGGGCGCACCAACTGCATTGGTATGCAGCGCCCACTCGCACCGAAGATCAATCTGAAAGTCCCATCTGAACATCCAGTATGAGGCATTTAAGAGCTATCAGTCTCATTCCATTGATGCACCATTTGTCTCGGGCGATTCACTTCACATGACCCAACATGCAAAGGAAATACAGGAACGATGCAAAGGATATGTAAGGATGTAAATGCAGCGTGCATCATCAGGCCAAATATCGTAATACGCTTTCCATAATGCGTTGTTTACCACCTACAAATACGCGCACATTTGTACACCACGTGACGGTACGACGCTCGGATCTTCCACCCTTTGCCAGTATCCGACTCCCGGACCTCGACTCATCCAACGTCCTTGACAGCCAGGACCCCGCCAGTGACCATCCCTGCCGATACCCTGCTCCAACTGCCCGCGTGGCAACTCGCGATTGTCACGCACGCCCCTGCCACCACGACCACGACCTCCACCCCTGGCTATCAGCCCTGTGCGCCCCTGCCACCACCACCGAAGCCCCAACCCCTGGCTATCAGCCCTGTACGCGCGCGTACCAGGACCGCGCCCAAGGCGCCGTGACCGGCAACTCACTCCGATGATCTGGCTACTCCACTACGCCCAACAGGTTACCCCCCCCCCTCCCTGCACCGCGCCCGAGGCGCCGTGACCGGCCACTCACCCCGATGATCTGGTTCAGCTCGGCCATGGTGACCTGCTTGGCGCGCTCCACCGCCGACGCCACCTGCTGCTGGTGATCCTGCGACAGGAACGGGATCACCTGCGCCAGGATGGCGTTCAGCCGCTTGCAGATCTCCGTCTGAAACGGCAGCCGGTCAGCCGTTGGGGTCGGAGACGCAGGTCGCCACAGGGGTCACACCAGCAGCCAGACCATGTCAGGAAGAGGGGGAGGATGTCGGGGACGGGAGACACGCAGGTCACCACAGGGGTCACACCAGCAGCCAGACCATGGGAGGGGACCATGGGAAGAGGAGGAAAGATGTGGAACCACCTCCCTGAATTCGAGCGGCTCCCAGTGCTACTGAGAAGAGGTGGGTCCTTCCGTGTGGCGACTAGAAAATAAAACTGTTTTTCCCTTAAACATATATAGACTTTCACAAATGACAGCACCACTTGAACATATTTGAGCGGGAAACCTACACTGCTTGCTTCAGGACTGCCATCAGCGAGGCAGAATATGAAGGTATTAGCTATTGCGTGTAAGGAAAATATACGACCTTCAATATACCAGGAGGTGCTGAGTTGACATCAAAAGTAACGTTACGGATTATACTTTATTACTGAACGTTTCGGCCAGGGGCCATCGTCAGGACACTCCTGACGATGGCCCCCGGCCGAAACGTTGAATAATAAAGTATAATCCTTAACGTTACTTTTGATGTCAACTCAGCACCTCCTGGTATATTGAAGGTCGTATATTTCCTTTACACGCAATGTCTAAAACCCAGGAGCATCGAAGAGCCATTCTTCGTTGTATTAAACGGTATTAGCTATAGCAATTAATTCAACCGAAGAAAAGAAACAGGAAAAGAAACCGGAACAAAATAAAGTTTGGGACAACAGCTTTGGTGCCATACACCGGTGAATGTGGCGTGGAAATAGAGTTATTGGTTTTGCATTCTCAAGACAGATCGTCTTGTCTTTGGACTATCTCGGGTCATAAAACGAGAAATGTTATCTTAACCCTCACCGTAAGTCCTTTTCGCTGTACGCAAATGACGCATAACGCATTACTCCAACATAGCACTAAGACACTGAGCCTCGAAACACCTTATCGCACCGTCGCTTTCCCACAACGCAGCTAATGGAAACCGATGGCTCAGATCCCCGCAGAACTGACGAGCCCAACAATGTGGTCATGACCACGGCGATGGTAATTGCCCGGCCCACATCCGGGACAAGGGCGGACCGCCGGACACATTACACAGGTGACAACACCGCGAACCCCACATCCATCTCCGAGAGCGGCGCCCCATCTGCCAGATCGGAACGCGCGCGCCCCGCTTGTTCTCTCCCGCCGCCAGATAGCAGGAGTCTGGAGCTGGCCGGCCACGGCTCAGCCTCCACCACCATCACAGAGGAGGGGGGGGGGGACATCGACGACAACTCCAGACCGGCCTGGCCGGCCATAGCACACCGTCATCACAGAGCAGGGGAACACCGACAACACTCCAGACCAGTCTGGCCGGCCATAGCACACCGTCATCACAGAGCAGGGGAACACCGACAACACTCCAGACCAGTCTGGCCGACTGAGGCTAAATCTCTCCAGGTTCCAATTCCAAAACTACCCAACCGCCAAGTTCGCTACGCCAAGAACTGCCAAACTTCCGCCAAACTGGAGCAAGGCCATCGGGTAGGAGCGCGGAGCCTGCAACAGATAGGAGTTGGCCAAGCAATTAAAACAACTTAGTTCTCATCCTATGTGGCTCCAGATTAACCTGAGCTCAAGTTCGTTTAATCGCTGAAAGGCACGAACAAATCCTGACTGTTACAGACTTTGTGCTCCTGCCTGTGCTCTGCGGTGCTCCAGTCCACTCGAGTCCTCGCTCGAAGAAACAAAGGCGAAAATCTGGCAGTTTTTGGCGCAGCGAACACGGCGGCTCGGGCGTTTTATAATAGTTCATGGGATATAATTCCCACCACCACCACAGATGAGGGGGATATGGACGACACGACTACACACCAACCTGCTCGCCTGGGACGGCTAGGCGAGCAGGTTGCTCTCCCATCGCCTAGGTCGGCGATTTACGCCGCGCCCATCGATCTCGTTACACCGTCCGCTCAATCTGACCGGGCTGCCAGCAGTGCGGCGCCGAGCCGACACCTGAGTCGTTGTTTGGCAATTGACACAGACAGCGCATCTTAACCGAGACACACGACCTCCACCTGCCAGACATCTGTCTGGGTACATATCGTCGACACATGCACACCGGGGCCGGTCGGGTGTATTTGTCTGTGCTCAACGTGTGACGGGCTGCCATAATGGAGCTGGACGGGCTGCCATATTAGCACGGGACGGGCCGACATATCGGAGCGAGTCCACGATCGAGCGATATGGAAAGCACACCGACGCGAGTCTGTTGTCAAAGATTGGAGTTGGATACCGGGTGTCCGAGGTAGGGAGGGACGGCGGGCATACGGTAAGGTTCGGGTGAGAGTGGAACCTCACCCAGAGTACGAAGGGCAAGGTCCCAAGCGGGTGTGGGTCTAGGCTATCGAAGATGAGACACCCGATGTAAAGTGTACGAGCTGGAGCGCACCTGGCATCAAAGGTGAGAAAGACGGAGGAAACAGAACAGAACAGAACAGAAACAGAAACATAAACAGAAACAGAACACAGAGTCAGAGTTCCCAGTGACGGAGACGCGACGCGCGATCGAAATCACAGGTCAGAGAGACGGGCACCCGACGCCAGATCCGAGGGTCACGACCGGCAGAGGCGGTCGGGTAACGGTCCGAGCGTCAACGTCACCAGACGCCGAGCCCGACCGAGGCGGCGGCCGCGGTCCGCCGGGCGGGCAGCGGCGCGCGCCGCCGCTGCTTGTGTCGAGCACACAGCGAGTCGCCGACGATGTTTGAGATAAACATGGGCCGCGCGACGACCACCAGCCGACGAGCGTTTGCACGCGACACACACTCACCTGTTTGTGCATTTCGACGTTCAGGCCGTAGGACATTTCGTAGTACTGAAACGGACCGAAAGGTGGCGTCAGCGGCAGAGGACCGGCTCGGAGGGCGCGACCTTTGACACGGCGTGTGTTTGGACAGTTTCCGCCCGCCGCATATGGCAGCGCCGGCCGCCCGCCGGAGATTAAGACGAGACGACGGCTTGCGGTGCGCGCGACGCCGGCGCCGGGCATTTGTCGGCCGGTGTACACGCCACGGAGCCATCCATCAGCCGAGACATGAGCCAGACATCATATCGGCGGCGACGACAGCCGCGAGCAGGCACAAACATGCACCCGGAGCACAAATATGGGCCCGGAGCACAAATATGCACGCATGGAGCACAAATATGCACTCACGGAGCACAAATATGCGCTCATGGAGCACAAATATGCGCTCATGGAGCACAAATATGCGCTCATGGAGCACAAATATGCACGCGTGGAGCACAAATATGCACCCGGTGCACAAATATGCACCCAGGAGCACAAATATGCACCCAGAGCTAACTGTGCATACGATACGGACGTGACTTGGTATCTCAAAATGTACGTGGAACCAAGCACCCGATCGAAATTTGTTTTGACTTCAAACAGAGCTTTGACTTTCTGAATGGACGTCCGTAAACTATAACTGCATTCAACTACATGGTTTCATCCAATTTTTACAATACTTAATTATCAAATTATTACCGTTAAAACATCTGCTACCAACTGCTGTTTTTCTTATCATATCCTTATTTTTTTGTGTGTCATTGTCGACTTCTTTCGAAGTCGTAGATGCTGTCGACTGAGCCTATGCTCTCAACTCTACGACAACTTAATCTCCGGACACTGCGACACGGACGTTGCTGTTGGTCTCACAACGGTCTCAGTGTAATACGCTCGAAATCAGAAACGCAGCCAGCATGATCTCAATGGGGATAAGCCAACGCTAATGGCTTTCAATGAAAAGGGGGAATAAACAGGCTGCAGGGGGAAATTCACTCCCTCCGCGTGGGCACCCTTCTTGAAAGCCCGTGTCATTCCCAGTGAAGGCTACGTCACCGCAATAAAGCAGCGGCCTCACATTCACACCGGGTGTGGTGGAGCTTGGGAAAATGGGCCGATTGGCGGACACCACGCCACCACCGACGGAAGTAACCATGTGTTTATCGCTTATCAAAGCAACGTTACCGTTTTGGTGGCCTAGCCATGGCATAGTTTTCAGTGTGAACGCCCACCGACGCTTAATCGATAATAGTCATAAAGTCAGTGTTCAGACTTATAAGAGCCACAAAGGCCCACCCAGGTTAAGTCCGCAAAGGGAAGATACCACAACCCTGGCAAAAGACACTCCACCCCAGCCAGCACCGCATCCCTGATTCCAAAGAATCCATCCACCAACATCCCACACACTCATCGATGCCTACCTACCTTACCTAACCAGCCCTATTCACTCGATCCCGGTGTAACACATGTGGCTTGAGTGCCCTACCAATAATTGTCAGACTCCATCCATCCCTGCTTAAAGGGGCCTGTACAGTGGACACCTATTTGGCACAAATATCACTCACAAACACCTCGCGTTCTTCAGCTGTCAGCGCACGCGAATCAGCGGCTGGGGGGGGGGGGCGACGAACCGTCAACGTACCATGACGTAGTGCCGCTGCATCTCCGTCTTCTCGCTGGCCAGCTTCTCGCACTCCAGCTTCAGACTGAAATCGCAGAGCCGACCGTCAACGAGCGCAGAGCCAAGGCACAGAACCAGAGCACAGAGCCGAGCGACCAGTTCGGGTTCGGGGGTGTCGAACCCGAATTCGGATGTCGAACCCGGACTAGACAGACCCAATCCGGATTTGGGCACTGAGTAAGAGTGCTCAGCGATGCTCAACACACGAGCCGAACAGTGTCGTGGATCACCACAGTGTTGCTGGGCAGAGTCCGATCGGGCGGTCCGATATTCACGAGGTAACGGAAGGTCGGCTTGAACGGACTCAAAACGTGGCCCGAGTTCGCACCACGCATGTTCAAGTCGTATCTGGCAAACATCTGGCGACAAAGTCGTATCTGGCAAACATCTGGCGACAAAGTCGCATCTGGCAAACATGCCGAGGACACCTCTGAACGCCGAGATGCACTGGCATAGAGTCCTGCCTTCCTCGCGGAATGCAAACAACAGCGACATTGTCGATCTGACGGCCAGCTCGCTTGTCGATCTGGCCGTCAGATCGACAAGCGAGCCGGAAAGTCGGCAGAATCACAAGCGCACGACGAACCGACGCCGAGCTGGAAAGGCCAAGCCCTCGACGGCTGCTTCTTTAAACGGGACGTCACACGGCAGTTGATTCTGTTCCCGACGGCTCCAGTCAGCCCGTCACCTGGGCTTCACGGGCCGCATCGGCTTCCACGGCCGCGTGGGGAAAATCGACAGCTTCAGCTTCAAGGACAGCCGGCCGCCCTTGGCTCCATCTGCCCTGTCGGCCGGTCGCTGCCACAGCAGGTAGCAGTGCAACAAGACGAGGAAGTGAAGCTCCTCCTCAGCTGCTGCCGCGCACCCGGTGACCGACACTCGGCCGCATGTTTGGTTTACGAGGCACCATGTGTCCTAAGTATCCCAGTGGCCGAAACTGTTCGCTGCTAAATGCAGCCAGTAGGAGATACGTTAAGAACCACGGACACTGTGGTAGGTGTCCACTGATCTATATCACGGCTGACCAGGGTTGTAAATGAGGCCTCGTCTTGGATGTTGTCATGCAGTAAAATGTCTTCTCCGGGAAATTATCTACTCATACATCATATCCACTGCAGTGTGGTACTGGCGATACTCATACGTGATACTGGGTCTGCAGGAAGTCACTGATACCTACGCGTGACACTGGGTCAGTGATACATTTTTCGTGAAGTATGGTGGAACATACCACCTATTGAACACTGAATCACATCCTTCCCAAAGAAGTATCGACATCGCTCTCCCTGGTGCACACTTGTGAAGTCTTCATGCCTGGTTTCTAACAGTATCCCATGGATAAATACCATGTTTATGCTCACCATGGTGTATCCGACATCGTGATAACGCACATCCTGTAGTGCAATTCCAGGTAGAGATATTATTTATGATTTGCTATGCTATACAAAACCAGTTTCTAGCATAGTGGTGGTGGATTTGTGCTTCAGGGCGCGTCGACTGCGTTGGTCATTTTGCGCCCATAGTTTCTAGCATAGGTATTTATGTCATCGTTGATATTGGCATCCCCAAATTAGGTATCTTAAGACACTCAAAATGGGTAGTTACAAGTACGCGATTTCCTCAAAACCGGGTTTGAAGGACTGAATTACTTGAAAGAACATTATTCCCATGGTGATTTCGACATCCTGCTGTACTCGTTTCAACATCTCACACCCAATGAGATGATTATTTTACACTGCACTGGGTCCTCAGGACGGTACTGATACTCACGCGTGATACTGGGTCTGCAGGAAATTGAACTCCTCCTTGATGCGGTCGCACGTGTCGGAGATGGTGAACTTGAGCTGGCCGGGGGGCTGCGGCGGGCCGCCCTGCAAAACCGTGCGTCACTGGTTCGGGTGTATACAGCCACACACCCGCCCCCACCCGCAGCATTCGTAGACAGAACAACGGTACCGACACCGACACCTCCGCCAACAACTTCGCCAGCAGTCGCCGTGAGCTCCGGCAACCAACGATCAACAAATGAGCCGGTCAAATCGCCCCGTTAGTTATTTATTATGGTTTTTGGGCGCATCAGCTGCATTGGTTATACAGCGCCCATAACGAACCTATTTAAACTGTCGATCCTAAAAAAAATCATAGTGTGCAAGCTTGCTTTCGTACACGGGATTAGACAGGGGAATACATAGCATGGAAGTTTACCTTCAAAAGGAAATGGAACTGACCAGAATTGACTGCTACCGACACATCCTCCAGAACGTCACGTATTTAGAACGGCTGTGACTATCCGAAGTAATACCTATAAACATCAGAGAGCTGAGAGCATGAGGTTAAGGTGTGACGAACTGAAAGGCGCCCTTGGCATCTGGGGCGCATGGGCGGCCCATCGCCGCGAAAAATATATCCGTGCGCTGCATACGTGTGTCAAATATCCCCGTGCCGGATGCAGCTGGCGGCGTTCACTTACCGCTCCGGGGGGCCGCGGTGTGGGGTACATCATCCAAACCCCGCTCTGGCCGCTGCCTGGTGCACACGCGTCGCCACACCGCACACGCTGGCACTCTCGCTCGCCGGAGCGTCGACCGGCGACAACCACACCTGCGCACAGCTCTCGCAAGACTGGCGACCGGCGTCGCGGCGGCCGGTGCCAGCTGACGGCCGGCTCGGCTCGGCCAATCACCGACGAGTCGCCGGCCGGCCACCCCACGTGGGGGGAATGGCGCATGGTATTTTTACATTTCTAATAGGGATTACGGGCCGGTCGATGTCCAGCCGGGTTGAGTTGCGACCGACATGATCCGACAAGGAACTACTTGATGGTGCAAGCCAAATCAATTAACAACAACGAGAGGCAGACGTTTGTGTGCATCAGGTAGCGGCTGGGCCGGATTTTTGCGAGCTGTCTCGTCGCTGACTGTTTACACAGATCGTGCCCGTCCGTTCACCCGATAGCTGCGATGCGCTTTTTCGCCCCAGACCTGAGATGATGTCGGTCGTGTTGGGCACCGCGGGGCGTGCACGGGCCGCGCCGTATTTGCCCCGCTGATCACCGGCTTCCAGCTTCCTGACATGCGCCGGTCGCTGAAGCGGATTCAGGCTCGGCTTTCACATCGCAGGACAGGCATACGAGGCCATGGGCGCATCGCCGATGCACTTTGGCTTACAGGGAACAGGGAGGTTGTTTGGGAGTGCAGTTCTCAGACTGGGATGGAGATAACGTGTGCATCGAGAGGCGAAACGTTTGTCAGTGTCCTGCAGCTGTCGTCAGACATGGAGATCGGGTCAGAGAGGTTTGTCCTAGTGCAGCAGAATTCCTGCTCCTCAAAATAAGGCGACCGGGATGTTCATTTGACCGCCGTACTATCTATTGTCCTAAGCCAAATGGAGATGGGGTAAGTGACATGCTGTATAATATCCTTGAACTTTCAGTGTTACTGGGAATATTTTATCAACCCCCTTTGGTGGACCTTCCAGATGAGATCATACAGGTGAGTGTCAAGGTGAAGTCAGTCATGCAGTCTTCAACGTAGTTTTCTGACACTAGCCGTCGCACGAATGTAAGTTTGTGCATCAGTATTGTTCGTATAAAAAATACTGATATAAACAGTGTTTGTGCAGTTTGTATAAACAAACTTACTACTTAGTAGGGACGTGTATTTCTGAAAATTATCAGGGGAGGGGGCACAATACATGAAGGCATGGGCGAGCCCAAATGGATTGGGGCGGGGCACACTCCATAGGGTTCCATGTTAAAAGTTTGAACTATTGCGGGCGCAAAGTCAACATTGAGGGGGGAACTTGCCGTCTCAAAAGCATGCAAAACAACACTGTCTAATGATACTTAGTCTAGCACTGCGTAAGTTCCCCATGCTACTTAGTCTAACTCCACGACGCGAACAAAGGTAATAGCGGCGGATCCAGTCACGGTCAAGGATCAGGAAATATGCGGTGAACGGTTGGAGTTGAAGATTTTCTAAGCAGATTTTGGTCACGAAAGGGTAATAAGTCTCACTAAAGCAAAGCCACTTATCCCCCTCATCCACTGACAATTTTGAGGACAAGATTCCTATATTTTAAGATGAAAAATAATTATAAAAGATTACCAAAATCTCACCTTTGCCAGTCAAACTCCGTTACCCTCATCACATCAGAAAGATAAATTATAAATCAACGTGCAAAAGTTGTCTGCTTCAGCCATTATACTTCGCAATAAATATACCGAATTTTATTCTTCTGAACGTCTCCATATATGCACTTTCTCATTTGCTTCGTCGTCTGCTTATGCACTAATATTTAGCTTTTACCTGCATCTCGTACGGCATACTTCCCCTATTGAAACGATCAATAGGGGTATTGATAAACCCCTGTTGAGACGAGGTCGTGTCCTGACCCACGGGTATCACTTTATGAAGTTGGTTGGTGGAGGAAAATGAACTCGTTGATGGACAAAGCTTCTCCGACGTACATTGTATCTGGTGTGCTCCCGTAGGCCCAATAGTTAAGCTTCAGCCTGATTGGGAGGTGGGGTCAAAGCGATGATTGATGTTGGGAGGTGGGGTCAAAGCGATGATTGATGTTGGGAGGTGGGGTCAAAGCGATGATTGATGTTGGGGGGTGGGGTCAAAGCGATGATTGATGGGGCCAAATCAATGATTGAGGGCGCCAGTGCCCCCCCCCCCCTCTCCCACACACGCACCTTAGGATATACAAAGTGACACAACCGCGCTGACCTAGACGTGCCATAGCTTCCTATCTTCATGGACTGTCCCGCTGTTTATGACATAATTCATCAATTTCCATAAAGTATGCTAAATTTCAGAGCACTATTTGAAAGAGCTTAAGCGAACGGCAAGTTGAGAGTTGAGTTGAGTTTGGAGGGCGCAAAGTTGAGTTGAGACGGCAAGTTCCCCCCTCAATGTTGACTTTGCGCCCTCCAATAGTTCCAAGCGAAGAGTCTGGCAAACTCCCGTGGTTAGATTGCCCTCTTCCCCCCTCACCGCCCTTCCCCGCACCGCGAGGGTCACATTAACCCCAAGATAATTGAGGAAAGAAGCATGGCTAAGGGAGAGGGAACAAAGGGTAGTATTAAACGGATGGAAATCTGAATGAATGGATTTTCTGAGTGGGATGCCACAGGGCTTCGTTCTAGGTTCACTTCTCTTCATCATCTTTGTGAAGTAAAAAAATTAGTCGGGGCTGAGGAATATGGTGGTTAACTTTGCTGGCAACATCGAACTGTAGGAATGGCTTACAACAGTGATGGATATTCAGCCAGACATGGATGACCTAAAATTGGGCTGAGTAATGACAAATGCCTTTCAGCTATGGTAAGTGTAAGGTTAACATCAATTTGGGGTCTCGAATGGGGCATTCGGTTATCCAATGGGAGGTAGTGAACTGGACGCCTTTGAAGAGGAAAAAGATGTAGACGTGTTAGTTTGAAGTGACTTTAAAGCAGGAAGGCAATATAACTAGGCTATGGATCATCAAAAGGGGGTGCTAAACATAAAAGCGAGGCAGTTGTGAACAAAAATGCACCTTGCCCATGTGTGACACAGCTTGAATATTCTGCACAAACATGGAGCAATGCTGAGAAAGAGAAATAAGCATGCTCGAAAGAGTGCAGCGCTACTTGGCTTATACCTGCTGGAGAGAGGCCTGTGGCATTAGATATGCACTCTCTCAAGTATTGAAGATTAAGGGGTGAAATTATTGAAATGTTTAGATAGCAAAATGGTTGGATAACGTCAATCTGAATGATGTTCTTCTATTTAGAGAATCACACAGGTCTATCAATTCAGGTTAGACAAGTCAAGGTGTAGAACAGTTAAACGCCAACAAGTCTTCAGTCGGGAAGTGGTCGACCAATGGCACAATGTAATATGTTGCCTGGTGATGTAGTGGGTATTCCTTCACTAAGTGTAGTTACAAATAGTATGCATCAACTCTTTAGGACCAAGAATAGCTTTAAATTATATGTTGTGCACTAGGGAAATGGGAATTGGAGTGGACGGAGTGTGATTGATCATAGTAGGTGCCTTAAATCATGCTAATAAATAGGAAATTATGCTACATAGTAACATAAATACATGGCGGTGGATTCGATACCTACCTTGAGGCATGTGATGCTTAAAAGATTATCCATGGAGTCACAACGGGGTAGATGGTTTCTCTAGAACTAGATCGATCAATTAATTACGTCCAGGAATCGTATTTCCTCATTCTAATTTGTGCAGTGGGGGTTAAGAATTGGGATGAATCGGGTGTGGTTGATGCTGCCTTGGTGGAAAATTGCATGCATATTCAAGGGCGCTTTTCCATTGATTGCAACAGGCTTGAAAGCTTTCAGTCGTGCTTTCCCATAAGGTTCTATGTTAACACGCGCCCTGGAGGGCCTCTCGAAAATTACGCCACTGGAGGGCGATTCAGCCCCCTAAGATCTCGGCTCCTATTAAAGCTGGAGGAACGAAATTCGCAAGGTGGATGGGTACTGTAGCAAACTCTATTGTGTGCAAATTTCATGCCTTAGGTCAACATCTTCAAGGTAAAATGAGGTCACATTTGTCAAAATGTTCTTGTTTTGCGTGACTTGGCTTGTCATTGTTATGAATCGCTGTGATTGAGTTTAAATGCTCCAAAATGGGCATAAGTTATGTTTTGGACATTACTAATGATGCAATAGAGATGCTATACACGGCATTTGACCTCAGGTCACCTATATAGCAGCACTTTATTAGGTCGGTTACCTGTTCCAGTTACCGGAACCGGGCCGCCCGCCCAACTGCTCCGTCGGGCAGCTCGGCGCAATCGGCTTCGCGAAGAAAGGAGTGAAGTACATGAATAAATGAAACGCAATGACAAACAGTACACAATGACAAACAGTAGTGAATTTATGACAACATTCCAGTTGACCAAGTTTGGTTCCATTAACCTGTCTTGAACTTGACCTGACTTGACCTCGGTGACCTAACATGACCTTGAAACTATATAGAATATCAATATACATCAAACAAGTCGCTGGTGTTGCCAAGAACACTTCCCTTTTGCGGATATACGGGAAGCGCATCAGCGCCGATTTTTGTGGTCTGGCGCTACAAATTTTTGTATTATTTAACGGCCCCTAACTCGATAAATTTTCGTCCGATTTCCATTTTTCTTGCTTTAAACGACGCGCCGGTCATTTCTAAGCAGGTACGCAAAATAGCGTATATCGACCGGTAAAATCTGGAGTTATGTACGAAAAACCGGAGGGGCGGGCGGATTTCGCCCCCCCCCCCCCGTCCAGTGCGCGTGTTAAGCTTCTGGGGTGTTCGGCAGGTATCAGTGATACACAGGCATCAGTTATATGCATATATCCGAGATACATAGGTATCAGCGATACACATGTATCAGTGATGCACATGTGTGAATTATATAGAGGTATCAATGATACACAAGTGTCAATGGTAAACATATTTCGGTGATACATAGGAATCAGTGATACGGAGGAGTCCATGAAGGAATACAATTGTCCACCAAGCTAGTAGGTGTCTTAGATTATGCTTATTCATCTGGGGAATTATGCATGTACATGCAATTATGCATGCAGTAACATGTGTACCTGGCGACAGATTCGGAGTCAGCCCCCGGGTATATGGTGCTAACGAGATTGGCCATGGTAGCACAGTGGGACAGATAGTGCATCTAGAACTCAGGATATAACATTGGTTGGGGTGTTTCAGTGTCTTTTTCCTCGTATTATACTTATACTATCTACCCTTGATAAGCCTAACCCAGATGAGCCCCTGTGGCTCGCATTAAGCCTCATGACTTTATGACTTTATGACCCAATATGCAGCTTCTTTAAACACCAAGATACTATGCTCGACACGGAATCTTCTAGGGATCAAACAGATAACCATAATTATAATTAGATACAATAATTAGGTTGGGAAAGTGGCGCATGAGATTTCCGGAACATCTATGGATGGCAAGAGGCAGGAGTGTGAAATTATGAAAAGCATTGGATGGGGTGAGGAATACATGGAGGAAGCACGAGGAACGAAATCAATTTGGTGGGGGGGGCAGCACAGCGGCCCTTATGATCACATGTTAAAATTGAAATTAATGGGGGGGGGGGGCTAAGCCAACATTGGGAAGAGGAGTGGTCCCAAAAACGCACTAAATTGAACCAAATTACAAGCTCATATTTGCTTGTGTTGCTGTTGCATTTTGATGAAAATATGCACAGAGAAAGCGGACATCACGCACACAGTTTTGATGGCATTGCGGTGCAAGTGAATCTTATCCCAGGCACGAAATGTGTACCACAGCTTGCGACATATCGAAGTGAAATGGCACCGGTGTGTGGCGATCGGCGATTTCTTGGAACGTTCCGGCGCGTCTGAGCTGAGGCAGCTGCACGCTTGATGGCATCGACATATTATCAAAATGGAAAAATAAAAAGCACTGCTGCAGCAACGACTGAATGGGAAATGTGGCCCATTCACCGCAAGTTCAGTTTCAGCTCAGCTGTCCACAAACCATCCAGTCATAAAACCAGACAACTTCTGAACAGCGTCCAGTGCATTGAAGGCTGACTCAACATGATACTTGGATGCCTCCACACCAGCAATGTTTGCAGAGCTTATGCAGGCGGAATCGCCCCCCCCCCACCCCCAACAACTGGAGTGGTGCAGTTTGTGATGCCTGGCACACATTTATCAGCCAAAGTTGGCAGACTCAGCGCTGGCCGACCAGCAGGTTCAGACGTTTTGATCAGCACTTCCTTCTTCCGCCATGTTTGGACCGTCACCAGCAGTTGCCAACACTTGCCGAAACGAGGGAAGAAAGAAAACGGATGCATGCGGCGGCACATACATATTGTGTGTATGTGTGTGTGTGTGTGTGTGTGTGTCCGCTCGTGTGTTTGCTTGTTTGTGACCGTGTGCGTTCATTTCTCATTTGGTTCCACAATAACAAGCTATTGGAAAAGGAACATTGGCTGAAAAGGGATCACCAATGATTAGCACGCGCTGGTAACGCTGAAATCATGGCTGACATCCGACGGCAATCCCAAAAGAAAACTTGTCAATATGCCTAATTTCATAAGTGAATCAGCAAAACAAGCGAACTAACCTTCACCGTCCTCATGCGCGTTTACGGCGCATCAGTAACGAGAGAAGTCTTGTACACCTGACTGTGTGCGCATTCGGCGAATTACGCCTGCAGTGAAGACGTGCTATGCAGAGGACATTGCAATTGTGGATGCTGGAGCCAGGAACAACGGATCAGGGTGGGGTGGGGGCTGCGTCCCCCACTTTTCAGACTGGGAGACGGTTCATTATTTCCCTCACCCACACACTTTCGACCAAGGAGGCCCAACTACATGCGAGATGTCATAGGCCCCGAGGTCCCGAAGGACTCCATGATTGCGTGAACTTGATAAGATTCACCAGGGACAGTGGCGCATCCAGGACTTCATCCAGGGGGATCAACAAAAGAGGGCCTCTCCCTACTTAGAGACCTCCACTTCTCAGAAACTGCTCGGAGTTCGGCCACTTTATGTTCAAAGTGCCCTATGTATATACATATATATATATATATATATATATATATATATATATATATATATATATATATATATATATATATATATATATATATATATATATATATATATATATATATATATATATATATATATATATATATATATATATATATATATATATATATATATATATATATATATATATATATATATATATAAACATATATATATATACATATATATATATATATATATATAATATATATATATATATATATATATATATATATATATATATATATATATATATATATATCTATATATACATATTTATGTCATATATAATCTATATATACATATTTATATATTATATATATATATATATATATATATATATATATATATATATATATATATATATATATATATATATATATATATATATATATATATATATATATATATATATATATATATATATATATATATATATATATATATATATATATATATATATATATATATATATATATATATATATATATATATATATATATATATATATATATATATATATATATATATATATATATATATATATATATATATATATATATATATATATATATGTATATAAGTACCATTAAGAGCTACCTCTCGTCTGGCATTTACAAGCACTTTTGGCACCTTCTCGTTGTCATGGCACCACTTTTGGCACCTTCTCGTGTTCTTTGACGTTACAGCAGAGCAGCAGTGATAGAAGGTGCGACAGCGGTAGAAGCAGCGGCAACGGCGAAGACTCCAACAGCAGCAGAAGCGGCGACGACGGAGACAGCGATGGCGGCATCCGCACCAGCATCGGCGCCAGCGGCAGCAGCAGATGTGGCGAAGGCCGTGCTCGCGGCACCGGCGGTAGCAGCAGCGACGTCAGCGGCAACAGCAGCAACGACCACCGCGGCGGCAGCAACACCAACGGCAGCGACAGGGGTGACGGCAACGGCAGCAGCTGTGCAACAATTACACTGTACTACAAAAATCAGATGACTTCAAAATACTGCATCGATGAAAGAGCGCTGCAAGATTGAATGAAAAATCACGTCAAACCTAACCGTAGCGGTACACCTTCAAGCTGATTAAACAAGACAACTGCTAGAATCACGAAGAACAACTTGAACAGAGAAACTAAGACCCAATCGATTAACGTAGTGTATGAATGCAGGTGTTTTTACGAAGGTTGCAAACTTCGCACCGCGAGTGGCCATACGACGGTGGCCTACGTTGGCCATACGACAACTTCGCTTTCAAGACTTCGCTTTCAAGACTCCGCTTTCAAGACTTCGCTTGACCTGCCACCTCCAGTCTGCCGTTCGCCACCAGCACGCAAGACACGTCCACGGCAGACGACCTACCAGGCAGGAGCTAGTCGAAAACACCGAGGTCATCGCCCGCCAATCGAACGGGAGGAGACTGCGTGTTATGGAGACTGTTGTCATCCGAGAACGACTGGCTCTCCCTAACACTCATAGTGATTGTCAAGAGGATACCTACCCTTCGCGATGTTTGCCCTGATCTTAGGGCTGGCACCTGACTACGTATGTGGCAATGACGTGACGCGTGTTTACGATCTTGGTGTTTTTAAGCAGAGTGCAGTTCTCGATAGCGCACGAACTTAGCACTTAGAATGTTGAGAAATATTAAGGATATTTAAATGCCATTGTGTGACCTTTTAACGTTAGCTTAGGGTCTTACCTTTTAGCTTGATAATGTCCAAAGAATCGATGAAACGCCGCGAACTGTAAGAATAATATTGGTCATCTGATAACCGAACTGAACAATGACATCAAACGTAACGTTAGACAACACGAGAAGCTGTAAAATAGCTGCTAAATGCCGGATGAGCGGACGCTTGCAATCATACGTGCATAACAAACAGATGGCCTCCGAATTAACATGATGTATATATATATATATATATATATATATATACATATATATATATATATATATATATATATATATATATATATATATATATATATATATATATATATATATATATATATATATATATATATATATATATATATATATATATATATATATATATATATATATATATATATGTGTGTGTGTGTGCGTGTGTGTGTGTATGTGTGTGTGTGTGTGTGTGTGTGTGTGTGTGTTCATTGTCATATGCACTGACACAAACAATCGTATCTAGCTTGCTGTTTATTGCAAAAATGAAAAGAGACATAATCTAATTGTGAAGAATAACAGCACAGCAACAACATACGAGCTCAAAAGCGTCAATGCAGTCTACTCTTTCTCTTGCACTCATGAGGATTGTAGTCCCCACCCAGTAGACCACGAGCAACAATGACGTCACTCTCAAGACGACTGACGATGCACCTCCGTGACGATACACCTCCGTGACGATGCCCCAAAGAACATCTTTCACAATGTCATCACGCTCTTACTCACTCAACAACATCTCACACAAAACAGTGCGATTGGAAAGTCATGCCGGGACCCGGTTCGCTTGTTGATATTGGAGGCGCCGTGCTTACGGGAACGCACCCCAGCATTAAGTCGGCTGCTCAAATCGTGTGTGACACTTGGCCCGCGGGGAAGCCAGTGAGTATACATGGCGACGAGGCCGAACACAGTGCATGTTGCTTACAATTATGTACATCAGTATAATAGTTGAAAATGTAATGCATGAAGTAAGATGTATGGCGGAAGGCAGAATGTAATTGTATGCCATGCTTTGCAATGAGAAATACCTTACCCGAGAACGCAAACGATTAATATGCTGATATGATTCACTGGTATGGATGAACGATGTGATTGATTTTTCAATTATGCGTGAAGTTTTACTTTGCTGCGTGGAGCGTCAATTTGGAAATTAATTCGGCGGTTCGAGGCGTGAAAAAAAATGTATAAGATAGCAATGTCATGTGATCATATTATATTCAACCCACCAAGCGAACGAAAGGAGCAAGTGCGATTCATCAAACGACTCCAGGAAAAAATATATCGGAAGCACACTGTGCCAAGGCACTACCGAACTCTTTTTCACTCACCAAATCTCGGGGTCCAGGTCCTTATTGTCAGGACATATTTTCAGATTGAATAGGGAAAATGGCAACTTAACATTAGAAGGGTATGCATCAAACCAGGGTGGTCTGGATCCCCCCTGACCCACCCTAGATCTCCAGCTATACGCAAGGTTATCGCACTTAATTACATTTGTCTACGAGATAGTATGCATATACATATATATATATATATATATATATATATACATATTCCCCTGATGTACAATAGCTGCCTTTCGAAATTGCACTTTACCTGCAGTGAGCCCGAGATGACCACTAGTGGGTCTCAGTACACTGCTATGTCTTGATGTCTGTATGAACTGTTCTGATCTACAAGTGATCATTTTGCTGCACGCATAGGTTGAGGAGGTGGCTGCACAAGTGTCCGTCGCCACCGCCTCCTGAGCCGTATTTAGTGCTGGTGCTGGAGCGACAGGCACCGCTACTAATGAAGGGCACATGTCCGGTGCAGTAAGAGAGGAAGCATTGCCTTGACCACGCACAATCACTCGAATTTAAGAGGAAAATATGGTTAAATGCGTGAGAAAATATGGCACACCGCGCTGGCGTGGCTAATGCGAGACCTGCAAGCAAGATCCAGCAGTCCGGTAATGAACAGAAAAACACAATCCGTTAAGCTGGCAACGAACAACCAACAAAATAAATCCAATTACGGAAGATAAAGGAGCACCAACACGTTTATAATGAAGGCGTAAATAATATTGGGTTGTGTAAATATGCAATTACTCGTCTCCATGGTCACCATTTGCTTCTTTCTGTTCTCATGCTCAGAAATAGTTTAGTGGGCAGGGTGTTCATTACAAGGGCGTTGCTCACATTCTTGCGCTTTTTCAACACCTTCACAGAAACTTCCTCAAATTTTGAGGGAGTCTAATCTCGTCTCATTTTGTTCTGAGGCTCACAATGAGACCTGGATACCAGTCTGGATAATAAGTGCAAAGTTTCGGGAGAGAGGAGGGTCTAACAACATGCCCGACCACTGTAGCCCTGTCCAAAATAACCAAAAGTTGTAGAAACTTAGCCTACACAATTTTTTCCCATTATTTGACCCCAGTGAAGTGGATTGGCACCAAAATCGACAAATTTTAATGTTTCCTAGGGGTGGACCAAAATGGATGAATTTTCGCTTTTGGTTATCCTGCCAAATATGCGATATATTTCGCTTCTCGAAGCTGTATCTCGGCAACTATCCATCGGATCGGATCGATTTTAGGCTTAAACGAAAGCGTACATTTGGTTTTACAGGGAACATACCACACGGAATAATTTTCCTCACGATGTGCTCAGCAGTGGATATAAATGCTAAGAATTAAGTCAATTTTTAATGCTCCCTCTATGCAGTGACTAATCCCTGGACACCACTCGTGTATTTTTTCCATAGGCACCTCTGGTCATGATTAAGAACAAAATGTATCCACTTGCGGACACTGGCAGGTCCAGGGGGGGCATTGCCACCAAACCGCCGAAATTTAGTATAAAAAAATCCACGAAAATGCGATTTTCTCTAAATCTAATCACACTTTATTCGAAACTTGTATGCTTAAACCACCTCACACATCGCAAGCAACCCAAATACGATGAATTTTTAAAGATCACATGTTTTACATTTGCCCCCTCCCCAAACGACTTGATTTGGCCCCTTCTGGATCCGCCAGTGCTTGCGGATGCAAGATAGTACATGTGCCCGTTGTCTGCGATGGGTCGCTGTGTCTCATCTTGCAGCCTGCTGCCACCCGAGATCCGCCGCTTCGGTTACTGAGGACTGAGGAGTCTTGTGACAGCAATTCGTGGCGCCGTTATCGCACGGCGGTTGGCGCTGTTGCGGTCTGCTCGGTGTCAGTGTTTGCGCTAACGCCGTCAGTGAACGTGTGATCGTGTGCGCGGCAGAGCGTTGGTGGTGATCATCAATACGCTGCAGCAGTCTTGCCGACATGGAAGAATCACAGCCTTCAGCCATGAAGACCAGGAGCGGAAAGCGCGCCCTCCAACCGCCTCCGGTGGGCTCAAGGAAGAATCCCAAGGTTGCAAGCTCTAAACCCGTAACGAGTCATGCGACAGACTATTATCTCGTGGGACAGCCGATACATTCGCTATCCGGTTCCAAGCTTCCAACCACGAGGCAAGCGCTACAGTACTTTTTCCATCTGAAAGAAAAAAGTGGCTCGAGTGTTTCAAACTACGATCTGTTTAAGCTAGTCTCGGATAGTGTGGCAGCTTTCTGGCACATGGCTCGCATTAAAACCGTGTGGCCTCACCATGGTGTAAAAATGATGCAGACGCTCTGGGGCGAATGGAGAGAACTCAAGAAGCACAGGAACCGACCTGGTGACGCCGGCGCCAGACGACAACGCTTTGTGGATTATCTTGACAAACTGTGGGATATTGGTGCGCTGGATGCCATAGAAGAGATCCGAATGAACAGGATACTAACTCAGCAGCAGAAAGATGAGGATATAAAATTATACCACGATCAGCGCGCGGAAAGGCTTGGGACCATGTCTGGACAGGACAAAATATTCCAGAACAAGGCAACTCAGCAGAAAATAAGGAGGGACAAAGAACATCAACGGGAAACAGTAGATGGCCAAGCAGGGCATGTGACATCTACCGCCAGCCCAGCGCCGTCAAGTGGCGACCAGACATCTTCTGACGAGGACTGGGAGCCAGGGCCCTCCCAAGGAGCGGCGGAGGAGGTCCGAATTTTAGCAGTGCCAAAGCGGATCATGGAGAATGAAAAACTGACTTCTGCTTTGGACCGTCTGAAGATATCTCACGGGGCAGCAACCGCGGTGATAACAGCATTCCTACAGGCATGTGGAGCAGACGTGGGCGATTTTGCTGTTTCTCGGTCAAGAGCACGACGGAAACGGATAGTGAACAGGTACAAGATTTCTTCGGACATACTTCAACAGGTCAAGGAAAATCCTCCTCCGCACGTGGCAGTGCACTGGGACGGCAAGCTCACCAAAGATAGATACGGCGATGCCTTTGAAGCCCTGGCTGTCGTTGTGTCCGGCGCTCCCGATTTCACCGAAGGTAAGCTCCTTGGCGTGCAAACGCTGCAGAACACCACAGGCCAGGTCCAAGCAGAAAACACGTATAGTATGCTGGATCTTTGGGGACTTACGGGGAAAGTCAGAGCGCTTGTTTTTGACACGACAGCAAGCAACTCGGGATGGAAAAAGGGCGCTTCGAAACTGCTTGAGGACATGCTTTGGAAGAAGGTTATGTACTTGGCCTGCCGGCATCACGTCGCTGAACGGGTGGTCAGAGCAGCTTGGGAAAATTTGTTCGGAAAATCACACGGCCCTGACACAGCTGCACTTACCGATTTCAAGGAAGCATGGACACGACTTGATAAGTCACTGGAAAAAATCATGACACTAGAGATTTCAGATGACTGGCTGAATGAAAAGAAACAACTAGCCGCAAAGGAACTTCAGGCATTACTGACAGATAGCGTTGGCGGGAAACATCTGCCCCGACAAGACTACCGGGCGTGTGTTGAGGACGCTCTTCTCATTCTTGGAGAGCATCCACCATCTTGCAAGCGTCTGCGCAAACCTGGACCAACTCACAAGGCTCGCTGGATGGGGCAGGTTTTGTACGCCCAAAAGATGTTTATGCTTCAAGATCAAATGCAGTACACTCAGGAGGAGCAAGAAGCTCTACGACGAATGAACACATTCCTGTCGCTATTCTACGTGCCGTACTGGATGGCTGCTAGTGTAGGCGCTGGCGCGCCTGTCAACGACTTGGAATTCGTCCAGAGTATGATGGATTATGCACTTCATGACCACGCAGTGGCTGCAGCTGTCCAAAACAAGATGAAAAACCACATGTGGTACCTGGTACCGGAAACAGCTGTCTTTGCGCTCTTCAGTCAGCACCCGCTAGCAACCACTGCGATGAAGGAGGAGCTAGCAAGCAAAATGGTGGCTGTGGGGCCACCAGACGACTTCCGTCGCGGTAGGCCGGCTATCAAGTCAGTCAATGTGGACAGAGCGAGTAAGATGGCTGATTTTATTACACCGGACTCCTACTTCCTGTTCAGTCTGCTTGACTGTGGTCACTCCTGGATCCACAAGCCCGTGGATCAATGGGAGGGCGATGAAGACTTCAAAACAGTCGAGGGCTTCGTGCGATCCGTTAAAGTCGTCAACGATGCAGCCAAACGAGGAATTAAATTATCCACGGACTATGCGGCAGTTCTGACCGATGACGATGGTGAACGGCAGATAATCCTACAGGTAGTCGAGCAACATCGTCAGCAGTATCCAGACTTTCAGAAAGGAACTCTGAAGGCCTAAGTGATCGCTCGCGCTGAGCAGTTAGTGTGACATCGTCTGAGTCGCGGTGAATCAGCTGTGTTTAACTCACTTGGACGACACAGTATCGTCAAATCGTGAAGAAATAGTAGGACGCGGACGTGACAAACTAAGTTACAATATGCCCAATAAATTACGGCGTGAACCGTTTGTTTCATTACTGGGAGCAACCGAAAGATCGGACATTCGCTTTGGTGTTAAGTACAGAGATACGGCTGATGCAGCTTCGTGGAACAAAGCACCTGAAGGGAGCAATACAACGGTGGACCAAACAGGTAAGTTTCATGCGCTTTCATCAATTTCCCTCATTTACTGGCAGGTGTGGTTCGTGTTTCCTGTCCTACATTACCTAAGCCAAAGCAGTTGAGACAGATTTAAAGTGCAGCATAGGTGATCGGTCGGAAGTGTTGCGTCGCGATAGAAAAAGTCAATTAGACGTATTCATTTTGGTATTTTTGTATCTTTCTGTGGAAACCCCTGTTAAGAACAGGAGCGCAGCCAGGATTGTCCTAAGGAGGGGGCAAGGTAATGCTGAAGGGAGGGGCAAACTGTTGCTGATGGGCAGTTCCAATGGTAAAATCGGCCATAAGGGGAGGGAAATTGCCCCCTTTGCCCCCCTTTGGCTGCGCCCCTGGTTAAGACCCATACTTTTTGTCAGTCTGTTTATCAAGCTGATACTGCTCTTTCGTTTGAGACTAAAATAGATCCGATCCGATGGATAGTTGCCGAGATACAGCTTCGAGAAGCGAAATATATCGCATATTCGGCAGGATAACCAAAAGCGAAACTTCAGCCATTTCGGTCCACCCCTAGGAAACACTACAATTTGTTGATTTTGGTGCCAATCCACTTCACTGGGGTCAAATATTGGGAAAAATTGTGTAGGCTAAGCTTCTACAACTTTTGGTTATTTTGGACAGGGATACCGACCAGCCATGCTAAACACACGGCATCCTGCAAACTGGTCCCTTTTTTTGCTTGACCGTCGTCAACCCGGTCCAAGATCCAAAGCGAAGAAGCTGGTATCGCTGGAGCGGCCGTCATCTCAACTACCGCTGGGCTGATTTTTTCCACCATCGGTGGAGCGGCTGTGGTTGCTGGGGCAGCTGTGGCCACTGAGACGGCCGTGGCTGCTGGGGCAGCTGTGGCTACTGGGACGGCTGTGGCTGCTGGGGAAGCTGTGGCTGCTGGGGCACCTGTGGCTGCTGGGGCAGCTGTGGCTGCTGGGCAGCTGTGGCCACTGGGACGGCTGTGCCAACCACAGCCACAGGAAATATTTTAGCTCTCAAGGGATCTTGCTCATCGTTTTGGGGCCCTCCTAGCCTCAGGAGTATCTCAGTCCTGTCCTCTTTAGTTCTCAGAGGCCATTTTCATCTCTGGGGGCCTTTTGCTTTTTGGGGGGTCCATGACATTCCTAAATAGCCCCGCCGAGCTCTCATCTTAGGGACATTCCAGTTCTGGGATTGGCCTTCATAAGTCTTCTTCAGCTCTTATGGGGTCCTGTTCATCCCTCTCGGGCCCTTTCGAACCCCAAGCGCATCCAAGCCCTCCCTGGTCCTCAGATATCCTGTGTATTCCTCTGGGTCTTCAGACCTTGTTTATTCCTCAGCTGTTCGGGGTCCCTTCTAACCGAGACGGACTCTCCAGCTAGCATGGTCATTCTAGCTCTCGGGCGGCCCTCTCTTGTCTCCACGGCTCTTGCCAGCCCTGAAGGTGGATGTCTTCAGATATCAAAGGCTTTTGAACAGCCCTAGGCCTCTCCATAGGTAGACGCCTTCTTTTACTTAGCCTGCACACATTAAAAAAAGCATAGCCCTATCGCCTCAAGGAACTTGCTCTCAAAGTTGTTCCAAAATATTGAGGAGGCCCATAAGCTAATTTGCTTGATGGACCTAGGAATGTTTTCATTCAATCACCATTCGAATCACATTTCATGGCGGAAATGCCGCCACGAACTTCTTGGAGAAAAGACTAAGAGCGATTTTTACTCCTCTTTTGCATTACAAGTGGGGAAAGTAAACTTAAGCAACCACCCACAATTGTGAGTGAATAAATTTGAACACGAAAGGATGCAACAAAAGAGGATGTTTGTATGCTCTATGGTGACGAACAGGGGCGCAGCCATGATTTACTTAAACCCCATTCATAAAAAAAAGAATTGTCATGAACGGAGGCCGCTTTCGTTCGCGCAGCAAAGCAAGCAAAGTCCTGCCCTCAGCTCAAATATACTTTCACGTTCCTGGATCCAGGCGCACCAAGAGATACATTTTTGTTTGCCTTTCACTGCCCCAAAAATGAAAAAAATCGGTGTTCTGGAATCTGAAAATAAAGTGGCAGAAATTCGAGGAGTTAGATTTTAAGGATGCTGGGAGAGAGGCGGTGTATGATCCATTGGGCTTCTCCATTATCCAAAATCCTTGGTGTGCTTCTGTTAGGGCTCCACCATTAAAAAAAAAACTCCACCACTTCACCATCCACCCACCCATGGACACATGTCACGGTCACATGGACATCACATGGACACATGTCACGGTCACATGGACATCACATGGTCACATGGACATCACATGAACACATGTCACGGTCACATGGACATCACATGGACACATGCCATGGTCACATGGACATCACATGGACACATGTCACGGTCACATGGACATCACATGGACACATGTCACATGGGCCGCACCGCAGCCGTGGCCGGGAAAATCCTCGGCAATGATTAAAAACAACATTACGTCTTCTCGCGTTTTCCCTTAGTTTTCCTTCACCATTCCACCGCTGTGGAGGCTGCATTGCCAGGGCAGGTCAGAGGGTCAAAGGTCGTGGCGACGACATCGACCGCAGTCGACTCCATTGCGACGCAGCACGCGCAGACCATCTGACTCGCCAGAGCACTTCCGACGCGCTGGCGCCGGCATGTGGAATGCGATGCCGATTCATCGGCACTCCCGAGCCAACTTCGGAACTCCAGAGCCGACTTCGGTACTCCCGAGCTGATTTCGAGACTCCCGAGCTAACTTCAGGACTCGTGAGCCAGCTTCGGAACTCCCGAGCCGACTTCGGGACTCGTCAGCCAACTTCGGGACTCGTGAATCAACTTCGCCACTCCCGAGCCAACCTCTGGACTCCCGGGCCGACTTCGACGCTCCCGAGCTGACTTCGGACTCCAGAGCCAACTTAGAGACTGCCGAGCCAACTTCGGCACTTCCGAGTCGACTTCAGGACTCGTCGGCCAACTTCGGGACTCGTGAATCAACTTCGGCACTCCCGAGCCAACCTCGGGACTCCCGGGCCGACTTCGACGCTCCCGAGCTGACTTCGAACTCCAGAGCCAACTTCGGGACACCCGAGCCAACCCAGCACACCGCCGTGTTGAACAACCTCGCAACACGGCCTGCCGGCGTGTCTGCAGACGTGCGTGTCGGCTGTGGGCGGCGACGTTGGCTCCGGCCAGCGTGCGTCGTGCGCATTCCCCACCGACGGGCCGGCTGGTGTTTACAGAGTCCGCGCCGGCAGCCGCCCAGACAGACCTCGAGAGCTCGCCGCCGGAGAGCATGCTTCCGCCCTCCGGTAACGAGTTCTGCTGCGCCACATAAATCAGGTCGACGCCGATGAGGCCCGCGTTCGGCTGGCTTCGAAACCGACAGCGACGTGCCCTCCCGAACCGATCGACTGAACTTGGCACTGATTGAAACAATTTGCATCAGCTGGGAATGGGTGGGATCGACGGACTTGAGACGCGATGACGTCAAACTCGCTTGCCGTTTGCGCTCGAAGAGGTCGCGCGGGTTTGAGCGCCGGCCGGGGCGACTTCGGGGTCAGCTGGCCAGTTGTTGGGGGAAACGCTGATAGTTGTTCACACGTGACAGAAATAACTTTGTGTGCTCCCTGATTCACTTCATGCAGACACAGCTTTCTTCGATATGCCGCAACCATGTTGGATTTGTAAGCGGGATTGTGAATGAACAGTATTCTTCTGCAAAAGAGCACGTTTTCTCTGGATATATAATGAGTGTTGGAGGCCAGCTAAAATCGCGCAATGTTGGGCGCTAAATGATCACGTTTTGGTCGAAGCGTCCTTAAACTCAAATAACTAAAATCGCGCAATGTAAATTGTTCTGCTGAGAGAGCCAGGTGCAGTCTCCGAAGTGGGCAGGCTGATGATTGAGATTAACTCCTCCCCTTTACCTCTAAAACACAGTGTGTTCCAAGCCATGTTTTGTGCGCTGGTATGTACATACCTTGGCCATCCAATTTCGGCACTGTTTCCTATCGCTTTCCTACCGCCTCTTCAACTTCGTACTAATTTCGCTCCGGACAAGATACGAAGACTCGGCCAGGGTATTGATGTCCATGGCAAACGGTCAATTTCTGCTGGGTGCCCATTCAAGTGAGGTCAAATGGGTCAATGTTCGGGTGTTCTCAGGGGTTTTCTGGTGTTCTCGGATGTTCTAGGGTGTTCTCAGGTGTTCTCGGGTGTTCTGGTGATCTCAGTGTTATTGTTATCGCCGTAGTGTTCAGTGCTTGATCGTAAATGAAGTGCAATTTCGTGATTTAACATGAATGATAAGCATACTGCATTCGTGAGGTAGCTCTGTGTCATGGAGCAAGGTCAAGATCGGGGAATCAGGTCACCATGAATTACGAAGAAACACGCCATGAGAACGGGAACTTCGATTGGTGAGATATCGCTTAGTTGCTTCCAGTGCCCAGTGCGTCTTTCAAGATGTGCTTACAAAACATGCCAACCATCATTGCTGTACTGGGACCAAGATTATTACCTAGTACCAAGATGTCATCAGTTCCACCTGCAATCGAATATATGAACTTCATTCAGCTTCGTACTGGTTTACAGATCGTAGCTGTAAGTTCATTCAATTGGCTTACAGTGCGCACAGTGTAAAATCATGTTGATTTTATGCTGATTTTGCTGATGTTACGATCATGCAGCTTGTCTGCAGTTTTGCATACCGATCATGCTGATTCCTCCGCTGCCTTCCGTTCGGCTTCAGTTGGTTCTGACCGGACGGACGCCCGCCACCCTCTCCCCATTTTGGATGGGTTCCAGGCACACTGAAGCACCGTAATGCTGCTGTGTGTTTCAACAGACACCGGCGCTAAGACCTTGGCGTCCCAACAGTTTCTAGAAACTCGCGACCTTGAAATGCTGAGCTCGGTTCCCCGGATCTCCAGGCCAGCAGTGAATCCGAGTCCGCGCCGCATCAATTATCCATGCGATTAGCTAGTGAAATAAATCAGACCGTACGAAGGCAATAAATCACACCGTAATGCCCTTCCTGCACATGTGAGCATCTTGAAGTGCTTGGCATGCACAGTCAAAATTCGTCGCTCAGTTGATAAATTGATGATGGTCAAAACCGAGGCGTAACATGGGAAACTACTAAGCAGGGACGGCTTGGCATTGCCGATGATATTTGTCGTGAACCACTTTTGGCGATGTCTTTGGTAAAGGGCTGTGGCCACACAAGGCAGTCGCTGTGTCTGTGTGCGTCACCGCTGCTCGGCCTCTCGACGGCCAGCGATAATGACGTTCACCTTGTTGACGACAGTGTTAATACGCTATCATCGATGGACACACCAGATGTCAGATACCAATCTGTCACACGGACAGACAGACGGACAGGACAGACGGACAGGACAGACGGACAGGACAGACGGACAGGACAGACGGACAGGACAGACGGACAGGACAGACGGACAGGACGGCAGACGAGACAGGACAGACGGACAGGACAGACGGACAGGACGAGACAGACGACAGGACAGACGGACAGACAGACGGACAGGACAGACGGACAGGACAGACGGACAGGACAGACGGACAGGACAGACGGACAGGACAGACGGACAGGACAGACGGACAGGACAGACGGACAGGACAGACGGACAGGACAGACGGACAGGACAGACGGACAGGACAGACGGACAGGACAGACGGACAGGACAGACGGACAGGACAGACGGACAGGACAGACGGACAGGACAGACGGACAGGACAGACGGACAGGACAGACGGACAGGACAGACGGACAGGACAGACGGACAGGACAGACGGACAGGACAGACGGACAGGACAGACGGACAGGACAGACGGACAGGACAGACGGACAGGACAGACGGACAGGACAGACGGACAGGACAGACGGACAGGACAGACGGACAGGACAGACGGACAGGACAGACGGACGGACAGACAGACGGACAGGACAGACGGACAGGACAGACGGACAGGACAGACGGACAGGACAGACGGACAGGACAGACGGACAGGACAGACGGACAGGACAGACGGACAGGACAGACGGACAGGACAGACGGACAGGACAGACGGACAGGACAGACAGACAGGACAGGACAGACGGACAGGACAGACGGACAGGACAGACGGACAGGACAGACGGACAGGACAGACGGACAGGACAGACGGACAGGACAGACGGACAGGACACAGACGGACAGGACAGACGGACAGGACAGACGGACAGGACAGACGGACAGGACAGACGGACAGGACAGACGGACAGGACAGACGGACAGGACAGACGGACAGGACAGACGGACAGGACAGACGGACAGGACAGACGGACAGGACAGACGGACAGGACAGACGGACAGGACAGACGGACAGGACAGACGGACAGGACAGACGACAGACAGAGACAGACAGAAAGACAGACGACAGACAGACGGACAGGACAGACGGACAGGACAGACGGACAGGACAGACGGACAGGACAGACGGACAGGACAGACGGACAGGACAGACGGACAGGACAGACGGACAGGACAGACGGACAGGACAGACGGACAGGACAGACGGACAGGACAGACCCCTCCACACGAGTGCGCATTCCCCATGAAAATGTCTGTGCCAACTCCTGAACGACATGCCCCCATCGACAGGCTTACAACCTACCTCCTGCTGATGGATAGCCTTCCCCACACCGACACGATCAGAGTCGCACCGACTATGGTCACAAGACGGCCGCCATTGTCGACCCGACCCGACCCGACCCGACCCGACGAGACCTGCTCTGCGCGGCTTCTGCGCCGCCATCCCGACCCGCCCAATCAGCGATGTGTACACAGCAGACGGACACAGCAGACTGGCACAGCAGACGGACACAGCAGACTGGCACAGCAGACGGACACAGCAGACGGACACGACAGACGGACACAGCAGACGGACACAGCAGACGGACACAGCAGACGGACACGACAGACGGACACAGCAGACGGACACAGCAGACGGACACAGCAGACGGACACAGCAGACTGACACATCAGACGGACACAGCAGACGGACACAGCAGACGGACACGACAGACGGACACAGCAGGCGGACATAGCAGACGGACATAGCAGACGGGCACATCAGACGGACACAGCAGACGGACACAGCAGACGGACACAGCAGACGGACACAGCAGACGGACATAGCAGACGGACATAGCAGACGGGCACATCAGACGGACACAGCAGACGGACACAGCAGACGGACACGACAGACGGACATAGCAGACGGGCACAGCAGACGGACACAATAGACTGGCACAGAAGACGGACACAGCAGACGGGCACAGCAGACGGACACAATAGACGGACACAGCAGACGGACACGATAGACGGACACAGCAGACGGACACAGCAGACGGGCACAGCAGACGGACACAGTAGACGGACACAGCAGGCGGACACGATAGACGGACACAGTAGACGGACACAGCAGACGGACACGATAGACGGACACATCAGACGGACACAGCAGACGGACACAGCAGACGGACACAACAGACGGCACATCAGACGGACACATCAGACGGCACAGCAGACGGACACAGCAGACGGACACAGCAGACTGACACATCAGACGGACACAGCAGACGGACACAGCAGACGGACACATCAGACGGACACAGCAGGCGGACATAGCAGACGGACATATCAGACGGGCACATCAGACGGACACATCAGACTGATACATCAGACGGACACAGCAGACGGGCACAGTAGACGGGCACAGCAGACGGACACAGCAGACGGACACAGCAGACGGACACAGCAGACGGACACAGCAGACGGACACAGCAGACGGACACAGCAGACGGACACAGCAGACGGACACAACAGACGGCACAGCAGACGGACACAACAGACGGACACAGCAGACGGATACAGCAGACGGCACAGCAGACGGGTACATCAGACGGACACATCAGACTGATACAGCAGACGGACACAGCAGACGGGCACAGTAGACGGGTACAGCAGACGGACACAGCAGACGGACACAGTAGACGGACACAGCAGACGGACACGATAGACGGACACAGCAGACGGACACAGCAGACGGACACAACAGACGGCACATCAGACGGACACATCAGACGGACACATCAGACTGATACAGTAGACGGACACAGCAGACGGGCACAGTAGACGGGCACAGCAGACGGACACAGCATACGGACACAGTAGACGGACACAGCAGACGGACACGATAGACGGACACAGCAGACGGACACAGCAGACGGACACAACAGACGGCACATCAGACGGACACATCAGACGGCACAGCAGACGGGTACATCAGACGGACACATCAGACTGATACATCAGACGGACACAGCAGACGGGCACAGTAGACGGGTACAGCAGACGGACACAGCAGACGGACACAGCAGACGGACACAGCAGACGGACACAGCAGACGGACACAGCAGACGGACACAACATACGGCACATCAGACGGACACAACAGACGGACACAGCAGACGGATACAGCAGACGGCACAGCAGACGGGTACATCAGACGGACACATCAGACTGATACAGCAGACGGACACAGCAGACGGGCACAGTATACGGGCACAGCAGACGGACACAGCAGACGGACACAGCAGACGGACACATCAGACGGGCACAGTAGACGGGCACAGCAGACGGACACAGCAGACGGACACATCAGACGGACACATCAGACGGACACAGCAGACGGGCACAGCAGACGGGTACATCAGACGGACACAGCAGACGGACACATCAGACGGACACATCAGACGGACACAGAAGGGTACATCAGACGGACACAGCAGACGGACACGACACAGCATACGGGTACATCAGACGGAACACAAACGGCACAGCAGACGGACACATCAGACGGACACAGAAGACGGACAGCGGACGGACACATCAGAGAACTAGACCGAACAGCAGACGGACACAGCAGACGGACACGGCATACGGACACAGCAGACGGACACAGCAGACGGACACGACGCGGGCCATTCGCGGACCAAGGCGTCGGGCGGCGGGAGGCTGCCGCGGCAGGGCTCGCCCAGGGACGTCACTTGTGTCCAACATTCGGGCTGCGCCGGGGGCAGGAGCCGTTGGCGGCCGACAGTGGTCGTTGGCAGCCGGCAGGAGCCGTTGGCGGCCGGCAGGAGCCGTTGGAAGCCGGCAGGAGCCGTTGGCGGCCGGCAGGAGCCGTTGGCGGCCGGCAGGAGCCGTTGGCAGCCGGCAGGAGCCGTTGGCGGCCGGCAGGAGCCGCTGGCGGCCGGCAGGAGCCGTTGGCGGCCGGCAGGAGCCGTTGGTGGCCGGACTGGCCGCCGCCACTCGACCGCTGTTTCTTTCAGTCGGCGGCCGTCCAGCACTCGTTAACAACAGCGTGGTTACAACAGTCGCTAGTGATTACAGCGCTAACGAATAGGACATGACAACGAAACATGAAGCCAGCGAAGAGTTTCTTTCAACTATCTCTTCTTCTCGAGCTGCGGCACAAAGTTATAATTGACCTCTAGATTATAATACCGGGCCGTCACTCCTCCCTCACGCTGCCAAATCACCGCCAACTTCAAAGCAAAGCCAGCAAAAATATGTCACGGCACATTGATTACTGCTCGCAAAGCAGTTCCAGCCGTTCCGACGTTCGATAAACACGTGCTCCGCCGTGACGCACGGGGGAGATGGCTGAAAAACAGCCGGTGGGAGAGCCTCAGAGCGTGCCTGGCGAGCCCGGCAGCCGCGGGAGCGCCCGACCGCATCTCATCCCATCAGTTCAGAGCGAGATCGGCGGCTCCAACCGCCATCGGAAATCCATTTCCCGGCCGCAATTACCTCCGCGGCTCGGCCGGCGAGAAACGCGGCAGATTGCTTCACGGTGGGAAGGCAGCTCCCCACGGCAAATGTGAAATACTCGGGTTGACAGCAGAAGTGACGGTCGGCGGAGCAGGGGGGGGGGGGGGGGGGCGCTCGGCGTGGCTTGTCCAGCGGAGTCGTGTCATATTGTGCTATGGTGACATGACGCTGGAACTCGTAGCCAATCCTCGCAGCGGCGGCGTGCCGTGCGGATGGGTGCACTGTCTGCGATGCGACGCGATGCGACAGTACATCGTCAGCGTCAGCAATTCCTGCAGCAGCAGCGGCGAAGAGCTGGCGACCACGACTTGCTGCCCGATGCGAAGTGCTGGAAACGCAGCAGCACACGACCAGCCAATCTAGCCGAACTGACGAACAGCGAAGACATGGTGCGAAACACATGGTTATGCGACGAAACACATGCGAACACATGTTCTCACCAGCTTTGACAGCTGACAAAAAATATTCTGAATTGAACCTACCTTGAAACCATACTGTCACCACCCCTAGTGTGCTGGGAGTGGGCGTCACCACCGCTGGGGTCCCTGGGGTCTGGACCCATCTGCACTTGGGTTTAGGTTCGCTTGTAATGCTTTTTGTAGTCATGCAAGGTGCACGATGACATACACCAGTGTTCTCAGCATTTGCTTGTGGTTAAAAGACAGGTCACACGCAGGCGACGATGGCCTCGCCCCTCTGGCTTGGAAATCGCTCCTGAGCCCTGGAGTTTACCCCACCCGGGGATTGCCGTTGATGGCGCCCGTGTTGCCAACAGTATGCTGTTAGTAACACGAGAAGGGATTCATTCACTCAGGTGGATTCATTGTGAGAGCGGCTGCTGCACGGTGGGCACGCAGTTGGCACACATCACCGCCAACAACACCGCCTACAGCACCGCCTAAAGCACCGCCTACAGCACCGCCTAAAGCACCGCCTACAGCACCGCCAACAACACTGCCTACAGCACCGCCTAAAGCACCGCCTACAACACCGCCGACAACACCGCCTACAACACCGCCTACAACACCGCCTACGACACCGCCTACAGCACCGCCGACCACACCGCCTACAGCACCGCCTACATCATCGCCTACAACACCGCCTACAACACCGCCTACAACACCGCCTACAACACCGCCTACAACACCGCCTACAGCACTGCCTACAACACCGTCTACAACACTGCCTACAACACCGCCTACAACACTGCCTACAACATCGTCACACAGAGGGGGGGGGGGGGCATCAATCACCACACTCCCCTCGTGACATACAGCCGAGATACAACTCCACCACAACATGGCTAGAACTTCCGTACGGCGTTCGGATTTGATTTGATTTCAATCGGATTGGGTACAACTTCCACACACACCCTTGGACTTGGATTGGACTGAGGGTTGATGTCGAGGCTCTAGTGTTCCTTTTGCTTTTTTTTTTTTTTTCGGTTTTTTTTTTTTTTTGTTTTTTTTTTTTTTTTTTTTTTTTTTTTTTTTTTTGGGTGGTTTTTGGGTTGGTGTTTTTTTTTTTTTATATTTTTTTTTCTTTTTTTTTTTTTTGGGGGGGGGGGGCGCCCCAAAAGGGGGGCGGCTTCTAAGCAAGCACCACACGTTCTTAAAAATCCCCACTTCACTTCACATATATGGGCAAATTCAGTTCGCCGTCTTGGATTGAGCTAAACTCAATTGAGGTGAAGGGGGGGGGGGGCGTGAACCACATGGTGTGAAACTGCGCTGTGGGTGAACCACATCCCGGTGAATCACATCAGACGAAATGTCTCGAAATGGCGGGTGGGTGGCCCGGGTGGCGGGTGGCGGGTGGGTGGCCCGGGTGGCCCGGGTGGCGTGGGTGGCGGGTGGCGGGTGGGTGGCCCGGGTGGCCTGGTGGCCCGGGTGGCGGGGGTGGCGACGTGGACGCAGCCGCCACCTTGTCGGCCAGGCGGCGCCGTAAGCCGGCTCGGGTGGGCCGACTGACGGGGACTAATTGGCGCTTGCCAGGTCGAGACAGGCTGGAAGGCTCGGCTGCCTCCCAGATTAATAGCGGCCGCCCGCCGGTGGCGCGTTTTAACGAACCCGCTGGTTAATTGACATATAATTATGTTGATAGAAGCGCGCCCAATGAAGCGAGTCGTCGGACGATTAATGGGCCGCCCGGTTGAATCAGATGCGGTGTCGGGAACAATAGAAAGCAGGCAGAGCAGACGGATAATTGCAGTCACTGACAGGAGCAGGTGTCCGTGCCCGACCTGCGACGGTGCGACAGCCATCGGCCAGCTACAGCTCGTGGAGTGCGGTGATAATTGCCGTCACTGACAGGAGCAGGTGCCGTGGCTGGCGGTGGACAGCCATGCCAGACACTCGTGGAGGCGGTGCGGCGACCTGACCAAGGAGTGGTCGGTCCGAACCGGAACCGGTCCGAAGAGGGTGGCCGGACGGACCTGGAACCGGCCCGAAAAGGGTGATCGATCTGACCTGGGAAAAGTTGCTGGGCATCAGCAGCGAAACGTGACACGTGATTAGGAATCGAGGCGTGCTTTTTTGTGCGGGATAATATAGAAAACGGTGACCAAAGCCGACATTGGATCGTTGCGATCTCTTCTCGGCAGATACTCAGACCGCTTTGGTCGTCGTCGAGGTCTGCCGGCAGCACGGCGCTACGGCGAACGCGTCAGCCTTTTGCGCTGCTG
Source organism: Ashinkailepas kermadecensis (assembly GCA_034440615.1). Classification (NCBI taxonomy): domain Eukaryota; kingdom Metazoa; phylum Arthropoda; class Thecostraca; family Neolepadidae; genus Ashinkailepas; species Ashinkailepas kermadecensis. The sequence goes on along the minus strand of JAOTOM010004802.1, from coordinate 22,200 downwards.
CCGCGCAGTGTGCCAACTGCTCTCGGCCGTCGAGAGGTCTCCGCTTCTGCTTTCCACGTGCATTTTGTCGCCCAAACTGCTGTGAGCTACATGTTTAGTTCTGTTGTTCCTATGCAATGGGGGCGCACATGAGGCAGGCGTTGCGATGTCCGCGCTATATCAAATTTGGTTGGCTGGCTGCTGCATGTGCATGTTGTTTTATGTGTTGTAAGCATCGTCTGTTTAGAAGAGAAGTCATATTCTACTAAGTATTAATTCGACAACCAGGACCCGTTAAGGCCCCAAAACAAAAATATTCACTCACAAAAGCAACAGTGAGAGACATGCATGTCCCATATAGGTACATAGCGCTTCCCACCTGCAAACCCTGCAAAACGTGACGAGCCAAAGAACATCAACATGCAATGCATGTCAACACCATTGCAAAAAGCTTCATCGAGATGCAGTCCGTAACAGTAATTGGCCTTAATATACTGGGGTAGTTAATTATTTGCAGCGCCATCGTTATAACAATCCTTATAATCGCATGAGCCCGCAATTACACAGAATTAGCATGCGGTGGAAAAGACCATATTTTTGTTGGCATCATCAAGCGTGACAAGCATTATTGATGATAGTTCCAGTCATTACACATGACTACCACCATGGCCTTCAGGCAGTGATTGGCGTGTGTGCCCAGACACGAGTTACTGGGAAAACTTTTCCTACCCCCTCTTGTAACTCCAAAACCAATGAAAGGATCGAAGTGAAACCAAGGCAATGGACAGCCCAGCAAAACGCACAAGTTCGAAGCTAACTTCGTCATCCTGGAAGTAACGAGTGATGTCACAGGTCTCGTGAAGTAAAGCAAGAGTTGAAATATTTCTGGAATATGCGCTAAGCTCTAGGAACTGTGTCTGAGAACATGCATGCCCTCAAAAAAGGACAAAAACATTCACTTGTGGATATCACAAGCATGCAGCAAACTCACGTCAGGATCAAATAAGATCATATGTGGCCACTGCGGATGTGCATAAACCTAATGCACCGAACCATGTTTGTCGGCCAAATTACGTGCTAGATAAGAACATCAATACCGTATAGTCGTATTTATAATTAAAAGCAGCTTGAGTCGTGATGCTAGTAGCTATGCTAGCATAAGCATGTAGGCAACGCTACATTAGCATGCCTCTTATTTGGTTATTTTCGTTATTCAGCTATCCGGTGCAATGGTCACCCATTGCATTGAACCCATTGCACCCATTGCACCCATTGCACCCATTGGGGCCACCCAAGTGCAATTGTGAGAACTGAAGTCGACTTCAATGCCTATTTTTACTGCATAAAACTAAAAACTAGAAATTTCAGTAACATTGTGAAATCATTCACCATGATACCTAAATCACCGAAAGGCGTCAGGAATGATGCTTGGTCGTGTTCTGCATCGTCGATAGGTGTAGAGTCAACAAATTATTACTTTTCCATTAAAATACACCCAAACACTTAACAATAAAATAATAAATAAATAAATGGCACTAAATAAAATCTGCTTACAAAGCGTACACAAGTGACATTAGATGAGGCCATGTGCGGGTTAGGCTGACTTGAATCCCGTGAAGCATGATAATGAAATTGGTTATGTAGTTCAGGGAGCAGAATTTAAGCGGTTAACTTTGCAGCTGATAAATAACTGCTCCGGGCTGACTATGAAAACTGCCAGTCGTTGAATATCCTCAGCCCCTGCACTGGAGCCTCCATCACGTCTGCGGAGTCAATTGGAGCCTCCATCACGTCTGCGGAGCCAATTGGAGCCTCCATCACGTCTGCGGAGCCAATTGGAGCCTCCATCACGTCTGCGGAGCCAATTGTCATCAAATAGGGAATGGACGATTTGCTCTCTTACTGTCGGCTGGAAACGGGTGTTCTCGCGGCTGCTGGATCACAATACAAAATAGAAGGATCAAATTGAATAATGGTATCAACACTCGCCGGGTCCGGGGAGGGAGGAGGGTTGGGAACCCCTCCCCACTCACGATTTTCGGTGATGGTGGCTGAATGTCGCATGCAGAGGAAACACTCTTTCAGTGCTTTCTTATGCATTTTTTTACGTATCTCGTACACACTTCAGGTCACGGTCACCAAAGATCATTAAACTGGGATGGGTTACAAAAAACGATGCTCGAACATTTCACACAACACAACACACACACACACACACACACACACACACATATATATATATATATATATATATATATATATATATATATATATATATATGTATGTGTGTGTGTGTGTGTGTGTATGTGTGTGTTCTTGGAATATGTAATGTCAGTGTCTGGCTGAAATCAAATGACATGGACCATTGTTCACTCAAGTCACGTAACTCGTGTGCTGATGGTGGCGGTATCATATGTTGATGGCAGCTGTATGAGAAGTTGATGGCGGCTGTATCAGATGTTTATGGCCCATATTGGATCGAAATTGTCGGACCCGAAAAAAGTTGTCGGATCGGATAATGATATTGCACCTCTTAAGGAACCGCAACTACTATTCAGTTTATAACTTAGACTAGTCATAAGTCATAAAGTCATAAAGTGTTAAGGCTTAGTAAGAGCCACAGGGGTCCATCTGGTTAAGCCTATCTAGAAAAGATACTAGAAATATACATACTCTCACCCCAATCAATCCCTTATCTCAAGTTCCTAGGGAGCTATATGTTCCAGCCTATCTAGCACCATTCACTTGATATTGCATAACACACTCAACAATTACAAACTCCTCCAATCATACCCATTGTGCTACCATAGCCAATCTCATCAGTATCACATCCCGAAGGAAGGTGCTGAATCCACTGCTAGGTACACCCTATATAAAGTTATAAAGCGTTTAGACTTAAGAGACCCAAGGGCACATCTAATTCAGTCTGTAAATGGAAGATACCCTAAGCCTGGTAAAAAGACCCACCCCAACCATCGCCACATCCTGAAGAAACCATCCACCAATATCCCACACACCAATCAATGCCTATCTACCCTAGCTATCCAGCCCTATTTCCCTGATCCCTCTTAACACATGTGGATTGAATGCCTTATCAATAATTTTCAAACTGCATCCATGCCTGCTTAAAGGGGTCTGTGCCGTGCACACTTACTTAGCATTAATCTCACCCCATCCATCACAAATTAGAACTCAAAAACAAGATTTTCCTGTCTAAAAAATTTGTCCACCCTACTTTTAAATACATTCAATGAGGAACTCCCCACAACATCAGCAGGCAGCCAATTCCACTGATCAACAACCCTTTGACTGAAGACCTGTTGTCGCTTAACTGTCCTACACCTCAACTTGTCTAACCTGAATTGATGACCTCCATGTGATACTCTAAACTGAAGAGCGCCATTAAAATTGACCTGATCTAGTCCTTTAACAATTTTGTACATTTCAATCATGTCCCCCCTTAATCTCCTATACTTGAGTGAGTACATATCTAATGCCACAAGCCTTTCTCCATATTCTAAGTTACCTATTCCACTGATGAGCCTAGTTGCTTTGCGGGGCACTCTTTCTAACATATCTATATCTTCTTCTAGATAGGGGCTCCATGCTTGTACAGAATATTCCAAGTGGGGTCGGACATATGCTAAGTACAGTTTTTTTCATGACTTCCTTGCTCTTATATATCACACTTCTATTAATGAGTCCCAGCATTCTGAGTGCCCTGTTCCTAGCTGAGATACCTTGTTTTTCTGCTTTAAGGTATTTTGAAACCAACACACCTAAGTCTCTTTCCTCTTCAATAACATCCAGTTCCCTCCCTCCCATTGTATATCTGAAAGTCTCACCTCCAGACCCCAGATGCATAACCTTACATTTGTCATAGCTGAAAGACATCTGCCATTGATCAGTCCACTTTTTTAGGTCCTCTAAGTCTAGTTGAATATTTCTAGATTGATCACAACTGTTAGCCACTCCTACCAGCTTGATGTCATCAGCAAATTTGAACACCCTATTCCTCAGCCCTACCTCAATGTTATTCACAAAGATGATAAAGAGAAGTGGCCCTAGAACAGAGCCCTGTGGTACTCCACTCAGAACATCCTTCCAATCAGATTTACATCCATTTAACACTACCCTTTGTTTCCTTCCCCTCAACCATGCTTCAATCCAACCTATAACTTTTCCAACAAACCCATGTTGCTGTAGTTGATGAATTAGCCTCCCATGTGGAACTTTATCAAAAGCTTTGTTAAAGTCCAAGTACACAACATCCATCCTGCTTTGATTGTCTACTTCTTTAGTAACATACTCCATGAACTCCAAAAGGTTAGTTAAACAAGACCTTCGAGATCGAAATCCACGTTGAGTGTTCCTTAAAAGGTTGTGCCTATCAAGATGAATCTGAACATTTTGTTTAACCAGATTTTCTAGCACCTTGCAAACTATTGAGGTCAAACTGACTGGCCTGTAGTTCCCTACACACTTCATACTTCCCTTTTTGAAAATTGGTACTACATTTGCGTTTCTCCAATCTTCAGGCACTTCAGAATATTCCATAGACCACCTGAAAATTATACCTAGGGGAACTACTAAAGCTTTAGCACACTCTACTAAGACCCTGGCATATATATCACCTGGTCCAGAAGCTTGATTAGGTTTTATGTTCTGCAACTGCTTTTCTACAGCTTCTGTAGTTATTGTAAGATCCTCTAGCCTATCACCTGTCATGGCATAAGATTCAGTTGTTTCTATTCTACCAGAATTCTCTTTAGTAAAGACTGATGAGAATTGCTTGTTTAGGGATTCCACAATATCACAATCATCAACCACTAATTCCCCATCTACCTCCAGTGGTCCTACACTACACTTTGTAGCCTTAAATTTGTAGAAGCAAAAGAATCTCTTAGCATTACCTGCCGAACATTCTCGAGCTAATTTGATTTCAGCCAGTCTTTTAGATGCCCTAACACACCTCTGACTACTCTCTGGTCATCTTTCCTTCGGAAAACCAGGGAAAGTGTGTGACTGTGGGAAGATGGGGGGGGGGGGGACAGCTACTGACTGATCCCATCATCAAAAGTGCAGGACCAGGTTCACCTGGTCGCCTCTTCCTGTAACGCCACCCTGACAACTGCACGCCACCAGGTAATCCCTGCAGCTCGGCACGCCAGCTGCGCTAACGTGAGCGCACCGACACGACTTCACCAGGCTGTGCTTCGACCGCCACAATGCACCGCACCTGGTGCCGCTGTTGCGACTAGACTTGGCCGGCCCAAGCTTGGCCGCCGCAGCGCAACTGTGGGCTCCAGCACGCTCGCGGCTCCGGACGTAATCGCATTAGGTCACCTCGGCCGTGGGCTTCGGCGCCTCCCGGGCGCATTGCAGCCAACGACGGCCGGCGTATTGCAGGCAGGCGTATTACAGTCTTAGCGGCGCTTAAAACGGGGGCTGTATCAACATCTGATACATCTGATACATCCACATCTGATACAGCCGCCATCAACATCTGATACAGCCGCCATCAACATCTGATACATCCGCCATCAACATCTGATACAGTCGTCATCAACATCTGATACAGCCACCATCAACATCTGATACAGCCGCCATCAACATCTGATACAGCTACCATCAACATCAACAGCTGATAGAGCCACCATCAACATCTGATACAGCCGCCATCAACATCTGATACAGCCACCATCAACATCAACATCTGATAGAGCCACCATCAACATCTGATCACTTCGGCGTGTGTTCTGTTCGCCGTCGGCGGCCGAGCACACGGCGTCACGTAGCTGCGGCATCTGTCGCCGGCCACCACGACGTGTCGAACACGACTGACAACTTGTCCGACCGCCGGACCGCTCTCACGGCGCACGCGAGATCGCGTCGCCGTCATTGGCTGCTCGAGGAACCGGTCTTGTCGGCCAATCGCGCCGACCGAAACTAATGAGTAGCCGTCCGACAGGCTGCGCCGCCGATTTTTGCTCGTTTCCCGTTGTCGTCGCAGGTGTCGTAAAAGGCAAATCTCGGGTAGCGCTGGCCAAGAACACACTGATCCGACGGAGGATGTGTTGCTGTCCACGTCACGCGTCGCAGACTGAGACGCCAGCCCGTGTGGATGGTATTTGGGGCATAATTCACTTGAAGCGTTTGCTCCAGTCTAGCAGCATGGTGTAATGAACAACGTTGTGTGTTGTTTAATTACACTATGGTAGCAGCGATGCTTTCTGTGTCGACAGTCGGAAAAAAGGCAATGCGAACTGAGCAGCACGTGTCGTTGTTGGTGCCCGCAATTTGGACGAAATTGTGCAACTGTGGTGTGTGTGTGGATGGTGGCTTCGGGAGGAGAGGTGAAATTTCGGTGTTGTTCGAACTGCTCCATCAAAGACCTGTTGCAAAGGCAGGTGGCCAGGGAAAATAGATGCCTGATGGGAGATCGAAGGATTACGGATGGGGAGACACCAAGATTGGATTTGACGATCCAGGTGGTTGAACTTTTTAATTAACATCTTCTCTATCTTTTAGCAGGAATCTTGGAAATGTGCAGGCCAAATATGGAGGCTCCTTGTAGATATATGCCGAGAATTGGGGCAGCCACGCTGTTTAACTACCCTGCGTTGGCCTCTTGCCAGGAAATGCTCTCATACCACATAAGCACCAAGCGATCTTGTAGTGATGACCAAAATTCCGAGGCAGTTTTCTCTGAACTGTCCCCATACTGTTCCGGTTCAGTGACCCGTGGACATGACTGACGTGGGCGACCGTACCATATAACCCGCTACAGGGCGATGCCCACACCCCATCACACCATCACGTTTCCTACACGTACATCACTCACGCCTCAAGAGAAGGGGTGCGGTGGACGACACCCGGTCGGAAAGGTCCCCACACATGTCGGCAATCCCATGGTGACATGGCTCACATGGCGCAAGTTTGCGCGGCTGGCGCCGGCCGCGGATAGTCGAAATATACCACGCGACCAGGGCGGTCGCCGCTCGCACCGTGTCGCCCGAGAGCCGTGTGTCGCTGCGACAGAGCCGTGTGTCGCTGCGGCCGAGCCATGTGTCGCCGCAACTGACAACCACCGGCGACAGAGCCGTGTGTCGCTGCGACTGCGACAGACGACCACCGGTGCCGTCTGTCAGTGAGCACATAGCCGTATGTCGCTGCGACAGACAGCCACCGGCGACCGAGCCGTGTGTCGCTGCGACAGACAACCACCGGCGGGGGTCGTCGATGTCCGAGGCCGTGTGGGGAGAGCCATGTGTCCTGCAACTACAACCACCGGCGACAAGCCGTATGTCGCTGTGACAGAAGCCACCGGCGACCGAGCCCCCGCGACGACAGACAACCACCGGCGACAGAGCCGTATGTCGCCGACAGACAGCCACGGCGACCGACCGTGTCTGCGACAGACAGCCACGGCACCGAGTCGTTGCCGCTGCGACTGCGACAGACAACCACCGGCGACAGAGACATGTGTCGCTGCAACTGCAACTGATAGCCACTGGCGACCGAGCCGTGTTGCGCTGCGACTGCGACAGACAACCACCGGCGACAGAGCCGAGCCGCGTTTCCCATTAGCTCAAGTTTCACCAAGCTTGAACACAAACATCATTTCCTCTCATGGTGTCCATTTTCATTTTGCATGTTAAATATCGGAAATTGGATCCGAAGGCAGACAGAAAGGCTCTGTGGGTGGGTACACGTTACTTAGGTACGGTTGTGGGTACACGGTACTCTCGTGGATAGGTACTCGTTCCAATTGGCGCCGACTAGATGATGCCGTGTGGGAGTCGCCAACGAGCGCTTGTGTGTTGGCGGTGTTGCTGCACCATCCACATGAGCTACAGCAACGGCTTTCCATTTCACATACATGGCTTGAAATTACATCCAGGGCTTTAGTTCCATCGACGTATGACAAAAATTAGGGTAGTGTCTTTTCTGGTCTAGTGAATTATGATTTGACGAATTGATTGATTATTTGGACTTAAGTGCGCATCTGATAATTATATATTTGTGTATGCGTTGGTTGCGAGCTAACTTGAAGTGGGAAGAATACTACGTTAATAGAGACATGTGTGCTCACGTTAATGATAATGAGATCTAAAAACTTCAAACAAAACTGTTCACGTTATTATGTGAACGTTTCGGCGAACGGCTTCAATCAGCATGATAAAGTGGGTTTCCTTGAATTGTTGATATCTCACTGTCTTTACCTGAAGCACAATAGGAAGGATATTTGGGTTGCACGCCACAACTGCCAAGACCGTGATTTATCATAGCCCTTGCTGGTGGGTCACGAAAGCATTCCACAGCCAGCTGAGGCTCGAATTCGTAGCAGGTCGGTTGGCAAGTGAAACCATTTTTCCGGCAGAACAAAAATCGGACTGCGCGCAGGTGCGTTAAAAACTTCCGGCCTCTAAAACACCCGGACCGGGACCAAAGTAACACTTTCCTGTTCACATATAATGTCGCACTGAGCAAAATCCAGCCACAAGAACGAGCCTTCCATGTAAACTTCACCAAAGTGCACTATTTTGTCCCACATGCGGCCCGATACACTCCAGGACCTGTCCGTGCAGGCGTGTTGCGCACGGTTCTCGCCAGGTTCGCAGTTCCTGTGAGTATCGGCTCCGCTCAGATGCTGATCTGCCTATTCCACCCATCAGCAGCTGGTCGAGCGTTTTTCCCGCGTTTATCCGGCGGCATTTTTGCCGGTGTAATTCTGCTGACTCGTGAGAGTTTCCCGGTCCGCGGTCCGCTTGGGACCTATTGAGCTCCGCGATCGCCGGTGAGCGTAAATCGCAGGCGAAAAAATACTACCCCGCAGCATACCATTCAGCCATGGTACCGTCATCAGACCATCCGCGTTGAGGTCGTCTGGAGGTGGTGCGGATACAGGGGCGGATACAAGGGCGGATACAGGGGCGGATACAGGGGGCGTGAGCCCCTCGTGGAAGGTGGTGCACCTCCGGCCGAGAAAAGGTGCCGTTCCGGGAAGACTTGAGTGTTTCCCCTCCCCTCACCGTCCAACAGATTTTTCAACTAGAGGCGCCCGTCGGAGAAGAATAGGCGCCCCTTGGAAGGGAAATGCGGCCTTCTGAGGGTAGAAGGCGCCACTTCAGTGGGTTCTGTTGCACCCCTCCCCTTCCCCCGCTAAGCGGATTTACAGCGGATGGCGCCCCTCCAGGTAACTTCGCAGTGGCGCCCCCCGCAAACGAGTGCCTTCCATGACAAATTCTGGATCCGCCCCTGTGTGGAAACGGGGAACGGCTCAGGTCTGGCGCCGCAAACGATGTCAATGCATCAGCCGGGTCAAAACACACGTCAGTCATTCAATTTTGGCGATGTGGTCGGCTGTACTCGGCCGAGACGGTTCCCGACGTGTCGAGACGGTTCTCGACGCGTCGAGGCGGTTCTCGAGGTGTCAAGACGGTTCTCGACGCGTCGAGGCGGTTCTAGAGGTGTCGAGACGGTTCTCGAGGTGCCGAGACGGTTCTCGACACATCAAGACGGTTCTCGACGTGTCGAGAAGGTTATCGACGTGTCGAGACGGTTCTCGATGTGTCGAGAAGGTTCTCGACGTGTCGAGATGGTTCTCGACGTGTCCGAAGGCTGAGGCCACCATGCAGGCACAATATCTGAGCGGGGTCGCAAACACCCTGCCTATTACTCACGGCAATTACACACGCGGATCTGAAGCCACTGTTCCCCAATGTATATCTGGTGCCTTTCACTGATATAGTTCAGGCATCAGTGAGCCGCGAGCCGTCGCAGGTTTTTACCTGTCGGCAGGCTGGCCAGCAGCTCCCGTGCGTCCGGAATGATCTCTCAAATATTGCCAACTTCTGTCGTCATCGAAGGATGCGGGCGTCGTTTTGCATGCTCTTAGACGTGCTTAAGCACCAGCAATATCTGCTTAAGTACTATCGATAATTACTCGAACACCACTAATTATATATATATATATATATATATATATATATATATATATATATATATATATATATATATATATATATATATATATAATATATATATATATATATTGCCTGCGCTCTTGAGCAAGCTTCTGGGTCAGCAAGATTGAGAAAAACCTCAGATAAGGTTTACGTGTCCTGAAGTTTAGCCAGGGTTTCCTGTAATGACAATTGGTGATATCGCAATCTATCTAGTTCGAAGGGACTCCCATGCAACGTCTATTTGCTTCTGTTTGTAACAGAGCGAGTCACCTACGATACAGAGAAGAATCAGAAGCTAAGGTTAAAATACTTCTCCCTAGATGTCGCTACCAATATACCAATGGATGAGTGTACCAGGCTTGTTCAGCGGCAGGATCAGATCTAGCAGCAGCACCAGACTCGGGGTCTCGGGAAGAGGGAAGGAACACGGGTGCTTTTCCAAACCCACTTGGAGGTTAGTTAGTTATTATCGTTTTTGGGCGCATCAACTGCATTGGTTATACAGCGCCCATGACGACTACTTGAAGGTTGAAGTCATCCTGAAGGAAGGAGCGAATACAGCTTGGGTGAGGGGCACGCGAGCCATGCCCCCCATGAAAAGATAGCTCCCTTCTGATCGGAAAAAGGCGCATCTGCGAGGGGGTTCGAGTGTCTCCACCCCAGCTCGACGGATTTGCAGCCGAAGGTGCCCATTCAGGTACTTTCATAGTGGCGAGGAAATGGCACCCCTTGCCAGGGAACGTGCTGCTGCGCTTGCTCTGATTTCTTTTGTAATCTAATCGCCAGTTATATGGGCTGTGTATACAAATAACGATTAGACGCGTTTATTTGGTTATTGTTAGATATTATCGTTTATAATTAGATTAGTCGCATCAGATTATATTAGTTCAAATTGGCTCATGGAGGCATGGACATTGAAATATGGATGTGAACCTCACTGACGGATGGAAAGGGAGGAGGCCACGCCACAGGGGCTATGCCCCCCCCCCCAGTGGCCGTTTTCACAAATATTGCACTGAGATGGTATTCTTACGAAATCCTAAACATACGCTAAACTGATACATTTTTTAACGCAGACTACACGAATGTTAGCTGTTCAAATCTGAAGTTCTTCGAAATCGGAGAACATTAAACAAATTCTTCCATCACCGGTTGTTCTGAATCCGCCCCTGAAGAGCGGGCGATGGGGGAGGGGCACGGCTAAGTAGAGGGTGGGCACGAACACCAATGCCCACACCCAAATGTTAGATTAGGTCCTGCTCCTTAACAAATGATGAGAATAATACTAATAATAATAAATCGTTCTACTGATGTAAATGAGTACATCCGCGGCTTTCATAATAACTTAGTTAACTTCGCTGTTCACGTACCTGTGAAGGGAGAAGAAAAAGAGGAACGCATGCGCGTTAGACATGTTTTAATTCCTCGTAAGATGGTCGTGTTGCGTCCCAGTTGAACCCTCGCCACGTCTGGGATCTGGGATACGAAGAAAGGATCAATGACGAAGTGCCACTTACATCTTATGCGCGAAATTTTCACTTATGGTTGAGAGCTATGTAGCAGCTGTGCAGTAGTTCTCTAAATGCAGAGGGTAGTTAAAGGAGCTCAAGGCTTAGGTATATCCAGCAAGAAGGATTTCAGCATGCACGAACATATTCTCCACCTTGGATTAAAAATGTCTTCATTTTTGTTCTTCTTTTCCTTCGCCTGATGCTTTCGAAAGAAAAAAACCTAAGTAATTTATTAACAAAAATATATAACTCATCATTAAAACAGATATGCTTCGAACCTCATGGAACATTTGAAAATGTATGGAATATATGTAATCGATATATGGAAAATATCGTAGCCTTATGGAGCTTCCAAACTACCGAGCGTGACATCAGAGAGGCCAGACATTTTCCGCGCGCCAGCCGCAACCAATGCCGGTGCAAAACCCGAACCGGCCGAGACTTCTCTCCGACAACATTTAATCTCAAGTCCCCACACGTAGAATCACCGGAACACCGCCCTCTTCATTTCCGCGGCAGGAAAAATAACACGCCCGTGCGATAACATCGCATTTCTCACTTCTGGTGCAGAAAACAGTCGGCAAAAAGCGGCGGCTGCAGCTGCCAGCCAGGCCGACGCGGTGGCCACTGGAACCTCCCCGAGTCTCAGCCATCACCCATCACCTGAACATCTAGAAAACAAGTTGTTTTTGCGTGGAGGAAGGGAAATGTAGTTCAATGGGTAAAGGATTTAATGCCGTGTGGACCCTTGCATTTTTTACCATTGGCACTTAAATTTCAGGATTTTTGTTACGGAGTCATATTATCATATTTAAGTTATTAATTTATATGTAAACTTCCGAAACATTTCACATCCACAGATAAAGTACATATTTCAATGATATGCTATTCATACTAGACGAAGTCATCAGCATTGCATCCCGGTGCTTATTGGCCGTCGTGGAACGGGCTATTGTGAGGGAACAGAACTTGAACATAAGCTACCTGAGTCATATGGCATGAGCCTGGGGAAGATATTCCCCGTTTTCCCTCACCCCTCCTAGATTCGCCAGTGGCTATCACTGTCCGGCCTTCGCTCGACCGACAACAGATTGGTTGGTTATTGGTTTTTACGGCACGTCGACCGTTGAGTCATATAGCGTCGCCAATCTCTCACGCCGATGGTCGCGGGCGAAGAGTAGCGACAGGTGAGATTCGAACCCACAATCTTTCGATTGTGAGACGAGCATCTTACCCCTAGACCACTCGTCCCCACCGACAACAGATTAAAGCAGCCGTTATTTGTGCACAACGAAGCGCTCTGGGCGCCGAAATGCGCCAACCAGAACACCGAAACCCCGAAACACCGGAACACAAACTTTGACAGGCAATCTGCGACGGAAGCACGATCCGAAGTCGCAGCCGGCCGACGCGACCCGGAGCCAGAGCCGTAGCCGGCCGCTACGAGGCCGCGCCAGCATCCAGCTCCGGCCAGTCTCGTTGTCCACGCCCGGATGATCGATGGGCGACGTCGACGTAGCCTGCGGCGAAGTCCGGCTGGTCGATTGCCGCCTGGATCGGTGGCCGGGCCCGCTGACCTGTGCACAATGATCGCGTGATCGCGTCACAATGATCACAATGATGTCGGTGATCGCGGAAACAGGTGCGCTCGGAGATCACCAGCAGCATCGGGATCAGCGTTCAGACGAGAAAAGAAAAAGAAAAAACCGTGAAACCCACCGGAGTCACCTTACATCGAGAGTGAATTATCCGTGTCATGCGGCACCAATAATACGAGTTCGATGAGCGGAAATAGTTGCTCGAGTCAGATCGTATCGCAGGTAATTCAGCTGTGCGGTCCGAAAAGCAAATTGGTGTCCGGTGAGTGTCTTGCGCTGTTTCCGGGGACGTCTGGGAGATTAAGCCGCTTGCTGAGCCCGCTCACGACTTCTTGCCGATGAACTCGTCATGAGTAGTGTATTGTCGGGTCTTAGCAAGTAGAAGTTCACATGAACGTCACCTGGAAGACTTCGTCTCGGCCTGCCTTGAGAATGCTGCTCGAATGAGAATGCTGCACCGTGTTTTTTTTTTTTTTGTTGGATTGTGGCTTGACGACGCACTCAGCAGCGGAGGCCATATGGCGTCGGCTGCCTCTCACCCTGGCAGGAATGGCGGGCATCGCGGGGAATCGAACCCGGTACCTTTGACGCGCCAGACGCTCAGCTTAACCACTGAGCTGCCGACGCCCCACACTGTGTTCTTGTTGTTGTTGCTGCTGCGTTTGACCAGCCTGCTACCTTGAGGTAATATCGGCTGTTTACGATGGAAGAGAAGTCTAGTTGAGAGGTCGTGGTCCGGGCGGTGCCGGAGTAGAGTGGGGGTGGAGGTCGGGTCATCGCCGTTTTGTGAACATTGCAAGAACATATCAGACATATCATACACTGCTTTGGGTCTTTTTTGCATTGTTAAATGTTTTTCCTCTGGTTTTGGCGTTTTTTTTCTTGTTTTTTTATTTTGTTTTGTTTTGTTTTGCTTCGTTAAATTTTTTTTTTTTGCACGTCATGGGTGGAGGAGTTGTTGGGATGTTGTTCAGTGTCGGGAGGTTTTGGCACGGGTGTGTGGTTTGTTGTTGGTAGAGGTGGCGTTTGTTTTGGTAGTTGCTCGTGTTGTGGGTGCATGGGTGGTGGAGGAGGTGTTGTCTGAACTGTTGTAGTCGTCGTCTGGGTCTGTGAGTGTTTCGAATTGGAAGCGTAGGTTTTTGCGTACTGCGTTTGGTGTTAGTGGTGGTTCTAATGGGCCTGGTTCGGGTGATGGTTTACGTGTTCCGCGCTGTGGCATTGGGGGTGGTGCCTGTGGTGAGTAGCATCGAGGTTTGTTCGGTTTTGGTGCTTGTGCGGTGTTTTGTGTTGTGGGTTGTGTCCTGATTATGCTTGTTGGGTCTGTTTGAGTTGCCTTGGTTGGTGGTGTAGCCGTATGATTTGTTTGTGTTTGTGTGGATTGCGTGGACGTCTTTTGGTGGTGTGTGGACTGCGTCGGCTGCTGGTCGTTGATCCACAACCTTGCCCGCGGCAGGGCCCAGCCCTCTAAGTGGACAAGACGGAGAATTTCCTTCTCCCTTGTCCACCGAGGGCAGGCCTTGTCCCGGGAGGCGTGGTCTCCGCAGCAACCGACGCAGCGTAGTGTGCCGCTCGTGCATGTGTTTGTGTGGTGTGATGCGGCACAGTTTGCGCAGGTGGGTGTTGTGTCGTGCCCCCTCCCCCTTCGAGTGTCCGTAGCGCTGACAGAACAGACAGCGTCAAGGGAGGGGTGCTCGTGGCGTGACTTTGTACCTAATGTAGCCGGCTTTAACGTGTGTGAGTGGCTGTCTGGTGTTGAAAGTGAGTATGAGAGTGTGTGCGTGTTGTTTGTGTGCTGGGGTGGGTGGCCTATAGACGGAGGAGATCCCTGGCTCGCGAACCTGAGAGCCAGTTCCTCCTCCGTCATCCAGGCCACCTCCCGTGCGTATATGGTGCCCTGTGGTGTGTTGAGATGTGCCGCTGGCATTATGGTGACTGGTATGTCAGTGGTGTCTGTGCTGCGTGTTAACGTGTCTGCGTCGTGGGAGTTATATGTCTGAATCAAAAGCGCCCCTGATCGGATTTGGCGTGCGTGTAGGGGCTTTTCTGTCCAACGGATGATTTCCTTCTCTACCGTCCAGGGGTCAAGGGAGCCCATGGGCTCCCCATCATCCCGGCGGCAGAGGAAGAAATCACCCGTCGGTGTGTTTGTCGTGGTGTCTGTGTACGTGTTGAGGTCGTGTATTGGTGTGGGTCGTGGGCTTGACGTTGGAGTTGAAGAGAGAAGGTTTACACTTGTTACAAATATCGGCGACGGCACCGTCGGACCAACCTGAAGTCGAGTATTGTAGAGTTGAAGTTGTAGAGTTGAGCTAGAAGTTCGTAGTGTAGAAGTAGGCGAGTTGGTGGCAGGCTGGTCGGGCGATATGCGGTCGGTTGGGTTGGACGGCCAAAATGGCGTCGGCGCATCTTCTCAGATTGTTCCTTCAAGGCTGCAGCCGCACGTATGGCCTTTTTGCTGCAGTGCAGCGGCTGGCTGACTGGTTGAGCAGCATGACGGTGCCTCCCCAGGTGGAGTCGGAGGCTTCCGAGGGTGGCGTCGGATCTGCCAAGGCGTCCAGCGTAGTCTCATATTTGAGTCTGCAGTGTTGGCTTCTGCGTTTTTTTTCTTTCTCGGCTGTTGCGATTCTTGGTGCTGGATGCCTGATGATGAATTCTGCCACACTGTGTTGTTCAAATGCTTTTTGAAATGAGCAAACCATGACGACGTTAAACCATGACAGATTCATACTGCGCATGCGCGAACAGAACGCAGCCCCAAGCAGCCACCGCCATGTTCATCTGCGGCGTGTGCATTAGGTGTCCCAAAAAACAACTTGTTGGCCTGCAAGCTGCCCAACCAAAACGGGTCTCTTTACACGAAACTAAGCTGACCAAGTTTGGTCCCCTCCTTAAGTTTTGGTCCCCCCAGCCCCTCAAAGGTCAGTGACCCCACCCCAATAGGGTGGAAAATCAATTTCATCGCACAGACCTGGGAGTGGGCTTATTTAAAAGCTTTCATTGAGCTGAACAAACTTTAATTTAGACAAAATGTTCGAATCACAATATTTATTGTTCTATGCGGCCATTTCAGATCCAACGCAACCGGAAATAACGAGCGGTTATCAGAGTAAGGCATTGCAGTGATCGCCGTGACTTGGTCTGTGAAGAAATGTATTTAGAAATGATAGAAGGGTTGTTTCGAGACAGTAACATACTATTTTCAGTTCAGTCCATTATTTTGACCTATTGACATATACCTATTGACATATATTTGACCTATTGACAACTCACAGTGGCACATCAACATCAGTATGCTATTGAACATACTCATCGTCATCGCCCACTGGCTGGGATGGTTTCAACCGCCCCACTGTTCAGCAGGCGAACATCAGCCAAGATCTGGCCCCACGAATGGTGCAGATCATGTGACGCGTCCAGGACTTCGGACGCGTCACATATCAGCACCATTCGGGCCAAGATCTGGCTGATGTTCAGCCGCTGACAACAGTGGGCTGGTAAAAACCATCCCAGCCAGTGGGCAGATGACGATAGTATGTTCGAATTAAATGAAATGCAGCAGTTGTCAGTAGGAATGACGCAGCCGAACGTGGTATTAAGGACATTAGGATATAGGATATAGGACATAGTGATATTGTTTTCAATTATATCAGAAAAATAAAGACAAACAAGGCAGCAGGACCCGATGGAATTTATGCTAGGGTATTGCGGGAAGCGAAAAGGAAGTGGCAATTCCACTTAGTATAATATTTTGTAGATCAGTTTCGCAAAATGAAATTCCAACAGATTGGAAAAGGGCAAATGTAGTTCCTATTTTCAAGAAAGGAGAAAGAGGAAAGTTGAAAACTATAGGCCAGTAAGCCTCACATCCCTAGTCTGCAAGGTACTGAATCAATTATCAAGGATAGAATAGTTAGTTTTCTGAAGGAAACAAATTGATTCAAGATACCAACATGGGTTTAGAAAAGGGCGATCGTGCCTCACAAATCTCTTGACTTTTTGAATTTTGCTACAGAACAATTTGATCAGGAAATCAGGTTGATGTAGCATATCTTGACTTTAGTAAGGCCTTTGACAAGGTACCCCATAAACGGTTAATGATGCAGCTTCAGGTCCATGGTATTGCAGGTAGCATCCTAAAATGGATAGAGTTGTGGCTTTCAGATAGACAGCAGAGAGTGATGCTAAATGGTACAAAGTCATCATGGCAAAATGTTCTTAGTGGAGTCCCCCAGGGGTCGGTACTGGGGCCACTATTGTTCATTATATATGTGAATAGCATTGAATGTGGCCTAAGCAGTAAGGTTTTGAAATTTGCGGATGATTTGAAGATCTTTAGGGCAATAACGGGGCAAAATGAGCAGGTTTTGCTGCAGAAAGACTTAGACGAGCTAGTGAAGTGGTCCGAAAAATGGCAAATGAAGTTTAATTTTGATAAGTGCAAAGTCATGCATGTAGGTAGGCAGCATATGAAGGCTCCATACTTGATGGGTGGCCAAGTACTATCTGTGACTGAGCAGGAGAAGGACTTAGGTGTTATTTTGAACACAAAATTGGGGGCATCAGAACAGACCAAAGAAGCCAGGAAGAAGGCACTAAGAATGCTTGGGGCAATACAGAGGAATGTGTCATACAAAAGTGAGGAGGTCATCAGGAAGCTTTACTGTGCATATGTCAGGCCACATTTGGAATACTGTGTCCAAGCTTGGTCCCCTAGTTATGAGAAAGATTGTTGGCTTTTAGAGAGAGTACAAAAGAGGGCAACAAAAATGGTTAATGGTATAGGCAACCTGAATATGAGGAAAGACTGAAGAAATTGAACATGTTTTCACTTAGATATAGAAGGCTGAGAGGAGATCTCATCGAGGTTTTTAAATTTGTTCATGGTCAGGAACAGGGATATCTCAGGGAAATGTTTGAATTTAACAGAAATGATGCAATTAGAGGTCATCAATTCAAAATTAAAGTTAATCACAGCAGGACAAGGTTAAGACAGTCTTTCTTCACCAACAGGGTAGTAGAACACTGGAACCAGCTGCCAGGAACCATTGTCAGTAGCAACACACTGAACATCTTTAAAAACGGCATAGACAATCATTATAAGAATAGGGGATTGTTTTCTGTATTCCAGGGAAGGTTGATCGACAGGGAGGAGTGGGAGTTGGGAGGAGTTTGTAATTGTTGACTGTGTTATGGAATAGCAAGTGAGTCTCTTATTAAGTCTAAATGCTTTATAACTTTATATAGGGTGTACCTAGCAGTGGATTCAGCACCTTCCTTCGGGATGTGATACTGATGAGATTGTCTATGGTAGCACAATGTGTATGATGGGAGGAGTTTGTAATTGTTGAGTGTATTATGCAATAGCACGTGAGTCTCTTATTAAGTCTGAACGCTTTATGAATTTCTGTGGGATGTGCCTAGCAGTGGATTCGGCACCTTCCTTCGGGATGTGATGCTGATGAGGTTGTCTATGGTGGCACGATGGGTGTGATGGGAGGAGCTTGTGATTATTGAGGGTGTTAGGCGGTAGCAAGTGAGTGGTGTTAGATGGGCTGGGATATATAGCTTCCTCGGAACTTGGGATAAGGGATTGATTGGGGTGGGAGTATGTACATTCTAGTACCTTTTCTAGATAGGCTTAACCCAGATGGGCCCCTGTGGCTCTTATTAAGCCTTAATACTTTATGACTTTTTATGACTTTATGACATTACCGAGTACGCAGACATGGCTAGAGACGGCAGAGTTAGAAGTCGTATGATCGCAGTGGCGAGTTCACACCGGGCTGCGGTCCCGTCAATGCGGAAAAGTGAGCTGGCTGTGCATCGGCATGCTGACGGCATGAGACTACGACTGAGTAGACAGTGCAACGTGGCTGGCACAGATGAAGCGCAGATGAGAAACGGATTGTTTTGCCATAGTATTGTACATTATCGCGTTAAATGTGCATCTACTTCACTGTCATTGTGCACTCCATTATCACAGTTCGAACTGTATCTAACATAGTGATGTTGATTAGCATACTGATGTTGATGTGCCACTGTGAGTTGTCAATAGGTCAAATATATGTCAATAGGTATATGTCAATAGGTCAAAATAATGGACTGAACTGAAAATAGTATGTTACTGTCTCGAAACAACCCTTCTATCATTTCTAAATACATTTCTTCACAGACCAAGTCACGGCGATCACTGCAATGCCTTACTCTGATAACCGCTCGTTATTTCCGGTTGCGTTGGATCTGAAATGGCAGCATAGAACAATAAATATTGTGATTCGAACATTTTGTCTAAATCAAAGTTTGTTCTGCTCAATGAAAGTTTTAAATAAGCCCACTCCCAGGTCTGTGCGATGAAATTGATTTTCCACCCCATTGGGGTGGGGTCACTGACCTTTGAGGGGCTGGGGGGGGGGACCAAAACTTAAAGGAGGGGGACCAAACTTGGTCAGCTTAGTCTTTGTGTAAAAGAGCACCCCGTTTTGGTTGGGCAGCTTGCACGGCCAAAAGCTGTTTTTAGGACACCCTAATGTGCATGCACGCGTGGGATCGGCGATACAAGGCATGGGGAGCTGCTGAGTGCAGTGAAAGCGGCAGCGACGCTGGTTGAAGTAGCGGCTTGTGCATGCCAAAATACATATAAGTGCAATGGTAGTAACAACTAACAAGTGCGGCGACGGAAACCATGCGTCCGTCTGCGCTGTTCACCGCCAGATCTGTGTGGAGACAAAACAGAGCAGCGTGAATCATGCTAGTGAAGAACGGGGGTGCGCTCATGTCCCCATTTTGGCTGCATATGGAGTGAGTGAATACACTAATTCCGAAATACTGACATTTGATTTTTTTTTGCAAACTAATCTTCTGTAAAATACTGTTTCTGCTCGCACACAGCTCAGCACGGGTTTTCCAATCTGAGTCAGGTTTTGTTTTCCAGGCCGAACTGAAACATTGCCAGTGGTGCAGCTGTATCAGGAATACGAACACACGTGAGGCCCCCGTCGTGCTGATTCAAGGTGTCTAGAAATATGCCGACTTTGCAACAGCTGGCAAAAACGACACATCTGGCAACAAAACGAACAGAATGAACGGGAAAATGGCAGGGCCGATTTGTCATGTTTTGCTTCAACTGCAACATTCCTTTGTCTCCGAAACTGTCGGCTGATATTGGTGTGTGTTTGGTGGCATCAGCGGTTGAACCGCTATACTATACACTATATACTATATACTACATATAATCCACATCACATTATTGGCTGCTGTCTGATGAAAGCTTGCGTGAAAGATCTAGTTGCATCAAGTAATGATCCTAGCCTCCCTTATACTAAATGACTTCGTTGTCTATGGAGGACGCAAACGATTAACGCCCAAGATAGACAATAGTTCACGTTTATTGTGTTGATATGAAGGTATCATGGGAGAAGATCTAAAGAGAAACGCGTTGGTGTAGCCCGTTAATTAAACGAGACAGCAGTGCGCTTCGTCGGGAGAGGATTTACAGCGACGTGAGCGAAAATGTATGGTCTGACGAGTGGGGAGTTTAAAATCTGAGCAGTGCGCAGGATGAGTCCGAGTTCGATTTAGCCACATGATAGGTGATTGATTATGACTTCGAAAATGAGCGCATCTCGCCAGTCGATCCGAAGCAGCATCAATTTCCATCACTTCTCATTTCTGGAAATGACTCCGCCGCCACCTCGCCTGCTCAGCGAATCTCTGCAGCCTGCGATGCGATTTTCGTTTCGGCCGGATTTCTCAGCGCGGAATTAATGGGTCGGGATTGGCTGAGAGCAATCGAAAAGCCAGCAGGTAGCTCTCGCGGGCATTTCTTTCCGGGCAGTCGATGCCAAATGGCGTCGGCGGTAGACTGAGCCCGCGCAGCGAGTTGTCTCTCACTTCAAGACTTCATGTGGATTCTCACTTCTCACTTCTCACTTCATGTGGATCTTATGAAGTGTTTGGGCGGCTATTCACATCACACCTGTCGATCATGCTGCAGACCAGGACGTTCAACGTCTAAACAGTCCAGAGGCGAAGCCCTGGCACTTCCATCGACGGAATATATGCAATGATTCCAACTGATGATCTTGTCATGTTCGGCACTTCACAAACGCCGCTCGCCAGTGTCACGTGCTTAGCATTCTCAACATGTATTCAGCCGCAAGCATTGTCCAAACGCACAGGAAGTGACTATGCCGGGCATGTTAGAAGCTCCGCACGCGGAGGGTGAACAATTTCCGGCCGCTCTGGGTGTCGCCTGGTCCATTAGGGAGCTATTCTTTAGCGACGCTTAAGCTGCAGGTCACGTTCGAAGTCGAGCTGCAGGTCGATGGGAAATGTTCGCCAATGACTCGCTCGTTGCCCCGACCGGCGGACTGCGGAGCGGTAGTGACCGGCAGAGTCCCGAACATTTCCTGGAAGACTAGTCTGGCTGGTGGAAGCCGTTCGTGCAGAAACTCAGCTGTTACTGGCATGCATTTGTTTATGTGATTACGCTATCATTCGGCCGTTCCACTACTGCCCCTACATGCCTGCCTCTTTCTCACTTGAGTAATCACTGAACCAGAATGCGTATTTTGCCGTGGCTTTGTAACTCTCAGTGTATCGGGTGTTGTCAACAATTGTGCCGATGGAACATCTGACCTGGTGTTGGCTGGATTGTGATGCACCGTACCGACGTTTCCATGGTGATGAACACGGATGACGTGGCAGGGGGACCGGTCAAAGACACGCACTTTGCAATGTTTCAGTTCACACCCGCCAGAACATTAAAGTCGACAAAATACTGGTGAGAGGAAGAGTTACGCATGTATCACACGGTTATGTTTCGTCAGCCATGCTGCTATCAAAAATGGTGATTTTTCATATAAGGTTGGAAATCCCTCTCCACGATCACCATTTCTCTCTGTATATCTCTCTTTCTCTTTCGTTTTCTCTCCCTCCCTCTTCATCTGTTGGCACTAAAAGACCAAACAGTCCATGCACCCAAGAACTCAAATGTTGAATCAATTAATCGATCAGTCTCTTTCTCGTTCCCTCTTCCTTTATCTATGCCTCTCTGTATCTCACCTTCCCAATCTGTCTCTGTTCTTATAACTGCTTCCGACTCTGCCTATGACTCTTTCTGTACATGAAACAGGAGTCTGC
>JAOTOM010004801.1:305000-478195 GCA_034440615.1 Ashinkailepas kermadecensis | reverse complement strand
TGTGGCGACCGCATTGATGGCTGCTGTCGTGGTATTTCCAACTTCTCGGGGTTAGATTTCCTAGCCTTCCTCCCGCAAACTTGATCAAAAGGCACCGTTCCCAGCAACTACCTTTATAATGGACCGAAGTGGAGAACAGCCGATTCTCATCGTGGGGCCAAACATTCATGCACCGGGTATTGAACTGAACTTAGTGTCGACGAGTCTCTAATAATGAATGGACATTGCACATCTCGAACCGAAATTGCCACCCATATTGATAGTCCTGGAGGTGGTCGCCATACGACAGGTACGATACCCCCAGTCGTACCCACGCTTCACCAGTCCTGGAGGTGGCGGGCCGTACGTCAGGTACGATACCCCCAGTCGTACCCACGCTCCACCAGTCCTGGAGGTGGGTGGGCCGTACGTCAGGTACAATACTCCCAGTCGTACCCACGCCCCACCAGTCCTGGAGGTGGCGGGCCGTACGTCAGGTACAATACCCCAGTCGTACCCACGCTCCACCAGTCCTGGAGGTGGGTGGGCCGTACGTCAGGTACGATACCCCCAGTCGTACCCACGCTCCACCAGTCCTGGAGGTGGGTGGGCCTACGTCAGGTACGATACCCCCAGTCGTACCCACGCCCCACCAGTCCTGGAGGTGGCGGGCCGTACGTCAGGTACGATACCCCCAGTCGTACCCACGCTCCACCAGTCCTGGAGGTGGGTGGGCCTACGTCAGGTACGATACCCCCAGTCGTACCCACGCTCCACCAGTCCTGGAGGTGGCGGGCCGTACGTCAGGTACGATACCCCCAGTCGTACCCACGCTCCACCAGTCCTGGAGGTGGCGGGCCGTACGTCAGGTACGATACCCCCAGTCGTACCCACGCTCCACCAGTCCTGGTGGTGGCGAGCCGCACGCCAGATACGGTACCTTTGCTATTTCAACTTCCGCTCCACTACATGCTGTCCGGGGCCCGTCAGCCACCGCAAGACGACGCTCCTTTCTCCAACCCACCGAATGCATCTTCAGCCAAGGAAGAGCCACACACCGGCGAGAAACCCTCGTGTCACTTATCCTCCAACGGGTCAGGTGAGAACGGCCTATCACTGTTACCAGGATAGTGCAGGACAACTCCGTGCAGAACAGTGTCGTGTCGTGTTGTGTTGTGTTGTGTTGTGTTGTGTTGTGTCGTGTCGTTTTTGTGTTTGTCGTGTGTGTTGTGTTGTGTCGTGACGTGCGCCAAAGCCGCACGTCTAGATATTGAACTGACGCCCGAGCCAGCAGCTGACAGGTAGTCAGCAGACGTGCACGGCTGCTGTGAGTCGAGCGCCGAGCCAGCTGACAGGTAGTCAGCAGACGTCTCTTACCACGGCTGCTGGGTGAGTTTGGTGAGCGCCTACAGCCAGCAGCTGACAGGCAGTCAGCAGACGTCTCTTACCACGGCTGTCTTACCACGGCTGCTGGGTGAGTTTGGTGAGCGCCTGAGCCAGCAGCTGACAGCGTCAGCAGACGTCTCTTAATTGCACGGTTTACCACGGCTTCTGGGTGAGTTTGGTGAGCGCCCGAGCCAGCAGCTGACAGGCAGTCAGCAGACGTCTCTTACCACGGCTGCTGGGTGAGTTTGGTGAGCGCCCGAGCCAGCAGCTGACAGGCAGTCAGCAGACGTCTCTTACCACGGCTGCTGGGTGAGTTTGGTGAGGGCCTCCAGGGTGTTGATGAACTCGCAGTCGGCCGGCAGGCTGGTGCGGTCGTCCACCACGAACGTCTGTAAAACAGGCTCGACAGGTCGGCCCGGCACACGTGACGGCCGGCGGGCAATCACACCAGCACGTGACACAGGGGTGGACTGTGTCACGTGAGCACAGCTAGCGGCACCAGCTGGCCACTCGTCACACCGCGCAATGGCAACCAGGGCACACAACGTGACGGAGACGGTGCCACAGCACGTGACGAAGGTGCTGCCACATCACGTGACGAAGACGCGATATCGACGGAACATGAAGACGTGACGACAACGGGACCTGAAGGCATAATAAAGGCGGTGCCTGAAGACGTGATAAAGACAGGACCTGAAGACGCGGTGAAGACGAATCACATCACGTGATATGTTTGATCACATGACAATGGATCCCTACACGTAAGAATTAGGTCACATTCGTTTCGTGTAGTCAGCCATCGCAGTGCGGGTGGGGGGGGCGACCATTCGACCCATAATGATTTTCGGAGGGAACTCCTGAACCGCTTACTTATCGCATTGGAATTTGGCATACCTTCCATCACTCCAATTGCGCACATTGCATACAAATGCGCTCTACGCCCTTAAGATACCACACATAGGGTGGTTTAATATCAGGTCACGATCTCCTCTCAATGCAGTTTTGGATGCACCTTGAAACATTTCTTTATAAACAAACCGCGCAAGGTACAGCCAATGGTATAATATGGGAGTATAGACAAATGATAGCCGAAAAAGTAAAACTACAAAATGTGACCTCAGATGAGGCCCATATGTGAACTAAAGGGTTGAACTAGAGAAATGTTTCCTCGCGCACAACTTTCTAACTATTGATTCTTCTTTTCAAAACACGGAATGTATGTTCTGGAAAATTATCTTCTCTAAAAGCGTGCCATGTTCAAAGTCATTATCAAGTCAGGTCACTGGGACATAACCTTACAAGATTCAAACATACATACATTTCAGGCGCTCTAGGGGCTAACATACGGATTATTGGGGAACACAAATGACAAAAGCAAGGTTTCGGGAAATCCAAACCGTACAATTGTATGCGACTGACATCAAATTATGCAATGCGCAGCATTGCACAATTGCATTCGAGTGCCATAAGCCAGTCGAATTGCTGTAGAACACCACATACATAGCCGAATTTGTATCGTCAAAACGACGTCCGGGCAGTCAGGTTAAACAATCGCTGTAGCTGAGCGATGAAGTGACAGCTAGTGATATCCAACATCCGAATGCAGTAGCGGATCTGATTGAGATAACCAGGGATCCAACTATTTGTGTAAGTAGACCGAGGAGCAAAATATGATTGGTATTGAGCGGAACAAACAGCATACATACCAAACGCCTCGAATATGCTTTATCTAACGTCCCAAAAAATCGACGATCAGATCAGACTTATTCGAATGCCAACATTTTACCTCACAGCAATGACAATATTCCCTCATTAACATATATATTATCCCCCATTAGCATAGTGATGAACGATTCAGCAATTTGAGCATGTCATCGTCGATCTGCATGGAATAACAACTCTGCCGTACTGTGCAGTGACCATAATTACAGGCTGGAAGACTCCCGAGTGCAATGGGTCAAGCAAGTTGTCTAGCGAGGGCAAGCATCCATCAGCCGGCGTCGGGGTCCAGCATTGGTGTGCCGTCAGCACAACATACATCACGACATACCCCTAACTCAGCACTCCTCCAATAAGTGCGTCGTCAGCACAACACATGACGACATACCCCCGAAACCAGCACTCACTCACTTCAGGAGTCTGGAATCTTTCCACCAAAATCAGCTACATAAGCATCCCCAACACATGCTGCCCACAACTTTATTTGCGTACATTTTTATTTTCCTATCATTGTACTTTTCATTGCATTCACAAATTATCCTTCGCTGGGGCAGGGGCGGGGAGGGCTCTCGAGAGCCCCCTTAAGTTTGTCCGGGATATCGGGATAGAGGAAGCTTCAGCGCCGCCTAAACCGTGCAACATGACATTGGAGCCTCCCACTCCACCCCAACAAGGCGAGGGTGGATCTACCGGCCGGACCCGGGAATGCTATTTCAGCTTCCATAGTTATTTGTTGACATCCCTCCGGCATACCATCAGTTACCCACGCTCGGCCGGCTCAGCTCTGCTCACCTGCAGCAGCTGCAGAGTCAGTGGCAACAGGTTGAACGCGCCCGCTTCGATGGCGTGGGCCAGTTGGGCGTCCAGCTGTGGAATGGAGACGAGTCGCGCGCGCACCAGCGCGTCCACCGCCTCCAGGTTGAGGCGCACGTCCTCCCGACACTCCATCAGAAAGCTGTGGCACACGGCCGGAGGCAGTCAACTGGACTGCTCAGGAGCTCCTCGAAACGCAGCCATGAGACAAACAAATAGATACGGAGATTTTCCCCGAGCCATAGCAAGGCTTGTGGGCTTCTGGACCCAAAGTTGGCCTTCATCCAAGGTGACGAAGAGGGACCGCTCATTCAGGATACGTCCCAGACCAGACCACGACACGACGAAGCCAACCCAGCATCATACTACCACCAATAGTAGGCACCACGCACGGCAATAGTACAGCAACCCGAGCATAATTTTGCTCGCGGACGCGCGACACTCGCCTGGCTACGTGCTTCTGAACCCACTAGGGCCCGTACAGCGCGCGGCACCCACCTGGTCACGTGCTTCTGAACCCACTAGGGCCCGTACAGCGCGCGGCACCCACCTGGTCACGTGCTTCTGAACCCACTAGGGCCCGTACGGCGCGCGGCACCCACCTGGTCACGTGCTTCTGAACCCACTGGGGCCCGTAGGCGCGCGGATCCTGCAGGGCGCGCAGCACCAGCAGGTGGCCGTCGCGAAAGCGCAGCGACATCTCGGGGTCGGCCGGCAGCTGCGACATGTACTCCAGCAGGCCGTCCACCGCCTGCACGACACACACAGCGGCGTCAGCGGCGCACACCTGCGGCTGTCGGCTGCAGGCCCGGCTGTACCTGGATTACTATTGCCTCTCGGAGCCTCGACGTCAGGTGCCGTCGCAGCTGCATGCGTTGAAACAAAAGCAAATGACTGGCGAAGACGCTGGGCGCTGCATGACCGACGCAGTTGATACGCCCCTAAACCCCAATAACCAACCGACTGGTGAAGAGGTGTCAGGGGGTTTACGTCTATCCGTTGCACCAAACAGCAAAACGCACAGTGATATGTGAAGAAAACAAACATGACGGTGGCTCTACCCACTCGAAATGTATGCGGTTGAGCAACTTATGGTCGATATAAAGACACAATGCTTAGTTTTTAATATAGCGCCATCCACCTGAGGGCGGGGGACAACAATGAAACACTGGAAACATTTGGGAGAGGCAAGCATCAAACGTCTACAAAAGCCAGATTTCACGGCGATCGCTCCGAGGGGACCAATACAAAACGAAGTCTGTATACCGAGCATCTGGGAACACTATAATCAACTACTGAAATATCCTGGGACATTGGGGTGGGGGGGGGGGGAGGAACATCATAATTTTGAATCACGTTACGTCAGCAGCCAACACCACCCCGCGGGCGCGCGCAGTATGCCACTCAGCACCACGTCACGTCAGCAGCCAACATCACCACGACGTCGCAACCACCAGCACCACACGTCACGTCAGCAGCCAACCACCCGCGGGCGCGCGCAGTATGCCACTCAGCACCACGTCACGTCAGCAGCCAACACACCCATATACCGCACCCGTCACGTCAGCAGCCAACATCACCTCGCGGGCACGCGCAGTATGCCACTCACCACTTTGACCAGGTGCACGTGCGTGTTGGCATCGCGCGTGGTGGCGCTCAGCGCCACGTCCTTGGCGAGTCGGGCGAGCGCCTGCACCTGCGGCGAGGCAGCGGCGGCCGGGTGCATGCTCTGCACGGCCGCCTGCAGCTCCTGCGCCAGCTTGTCCAGCAGCATGGCCAGCTCGTCGCCGGCTGGCGGTGCCGCGGTCAGCGCCAGCGGCGGCGGCGGCTGCGACGGCCGCAGCGGCAGCGGCGGCTGCGGCCCAACCAGCGCGGTCAGACGGACCGACCGACCGACCGACGGACGGACGGACGAACTAGAACAGATATCCTCTATTCCTCGAATCAGATCGTTCCCCTGCTTGAGTGCTGGTGTCCTGCTCATCATTGGCCGGTGTCACCACTGTAGCCAACCTACTTGTTAGATCGGGTGTACGCTTGTTTTACCCCTGTCAGTCTTCCTGACTCGGGGAAAAAATAACCACTCGGAAGTGGGCAGCCCCACGATGTCAAATACAATACGATGCCACAGAGGACCCGTTCTTACCGCAACAGAGGATCCAGCCTTCTCACGGCCACAGTGGACGCCTCTCCCCATGACCAGAGCACCGTTCCCAATAACTAGCTCTACCCACGACCAGCCTCCTCCCGGTGACCCGTTCCTCAGGACCGCAGGTGCCCCGCGCTTACCATGGCCGGCGCCGGGACGCTGATGGGCGGCCCGCTGTCGCCCGTCACGGCGAACCCGGGCACGGAGCGCGCGAACTGCTCGAACACGGCCGCCTGCTGCGGCGTCAGCGCCGACAGCCGGATCGCCTCGGGCATGCGCGACTCCTGGTAGGCCTGCACCTGCGGGTCGGCGTAGCGGCGGCCCTCGGCGCGCGCCTGCTTTCTGCTCTCGTACTCCTGCCGGCCATGCCGTGGGCCCGCGGTTAGGATACGCCGACAGCGGGCCGAAGCAGACGTTCCAACAACCGACCACTTCATCTACGCCGCGGGAGACGCACGCACGCACGCACGCATACATACACACACACACACATCATTCAAGCATGCACGCACGCACATGCACACGCGTGCACACGTACACGCACACAATCGATAGTTTCATATTATCGCGCAACTTATTCACCATGGCAGAAAAGGCCACGCATAGCACATTTACCATTAAAGTTAGTTTTATCCCAGCACGTCGGCTACAGCGCAATTAATAATTTGATGTCAGTCGCATAAGATTGTACGGTTTGGATTTCCCGTATACCCTGGATTTGCCATTTTACTCTCAAATAGTCCATATGTTAGTCCCCAGAGCGCCTGCATTTGCATCCTAGACCTCTAGGATCAGGATTGTGTAAAGCATCTGTGTTCATTCGAATTGTATCGCAGAATTGCATCTGAACTGTTGAAAAAATCGTAATTTTAGTTACATTTTTTGTCCACACACTATATTTATTTCCATCAGACGCTCTACTGAAAACTAGGTTGTTGTTTTCTCCTAGTAATACAGGTTCGGGTGGTTGAGTCGTGCTACGAACCTGGGCCAGCCGCTTGTCGACCTCCACAATAGCCTTCTCGACGGCCGTCTTCTGGATGAAGCAGCACGCCAACTGAACGTTGTCCGCTGCTATCCTGGTGGCCGTCTGCTCCATGTACTCCTTCTGCTGCTGGGTGGCCGACTGCGCACATGGGGCAAGTCACGTCAGGTCAGGTCAGGTCAGGTACACTTTGTGTGCGCGCCGATGGGTTCGACACTGAGCCGCGCTCACACGTGTATTCTCTGTGGGTACAGAACGGCAACTCCCCGGGCCTGGCCGGCCCCCTCTCGCTGTGGGGCAGGCCCGCACCGTCGAGGGAGGGCAGCCTCGTATGTGCGCGCCAGCGACGCACACCACACACTTCGTCTGCGTGCAACTCACTCTTCGGCCCCAATTCCGACAGTGGGCAGGCATTACGCCACCTTCAGCAAACACACGGTGGCGGCGAGTGTGAAGACCATTACAGACGTTTCCATCACAACACGATAACGACATCGCCGCAGGAGGGGATCTGGGCGCCAGAGACTGTAGGGTAGGATGACAGCAGCACGACTCCCCCCTGACTGTAAGGTGGGTTCTGGGCACCGGCGACTGAGCAGTTGGATGATGGCAACAGCAACTGTGGGGTGGAATCCGGACATCGGCGAGGGCAGGGTGGGATCCGGGCAGCAGTGAATGTGCAGTGGGATCTGGGCACCAGCGACTGCAGGGTGGAATCAGGGTACCAGCGGCTGTAGGGTGTGATCAGGGCACCAGCGACTGTATGGTGGAATCAGGGCACCAGCGACTGTATGGCGGAATCAGGGCACCAGTGGCTGTAGGGTGTGATCAGGGCACCAGCGACTGTATGGTGGAATCAGGGCACCAGCGACTGTAGGGTGGAATCAGGATACCAGCGGCTGTAGGGTGTGATCAGGGCACCAGCGACTGTATGGCGGAATCAGGGCACCAGCGACTGTAGGGTGGAATCAGGGTACCAGCGGCTGTAGGGTGTGATCAGGGCACCAGCGACTGTATGGTGGAATCAGGGCACCAGCGACTGTAGGGTGGAATCAGGGTACCAGCGGCTGTAGGGTGTGATCAGGGCACCGGCGACTGTATGGCGGAATCAGGGCACCAGCGACTGTATGGTGGAATCAGGGCACCAGCGGCTGTAGGGTGTGATCAGGGCACCAGCGACTGTATGGTGGAATCAGGGCACCAGCGACTGTATGGTGGAATCAGGGTACCAGCGGCTGTAGGGTATGATCAGGGCACCAGCGACTGTATGGCGGAATTAGGGCACCAGCGACTGTATGGTGGAATCAGGGCACCAGCGACTGGGGGGTGGAATCTGGGCACCAGCGACTGTGGGGTGTGATCAGGGCACCAGCGACCGTGGGGTGGGATCAGGACACCAGCGACTGTGGAGGGGATCAGGGTACCAGCGACTGCAGGGGTGGAATCTGGGCACCAGCGACTGTGGGGTGTGATCAGGGCACCAGCGACCGTGGGGGTGGGATCAGGACACCAGCAACTGAGCGGAGGTCAGCCACTGGCCGGCGGATAGTGATCAGGATCAGGTCGGTAGGCCGGTGACCTGCTGGTGACGCCGGCCACTGACCCGGACGGTAGCCAGCAGCGCCGCCTTCACGTTGGTGCTGATGGAGAGCGACAGGTGGTCACGGCAGTTGATGAGCGTCAGCCCGGCCGTCAGACTCATCACCATCTGGTGGGCGGCCGTGCGCATCTTGGTCTCGTCGCCGTCCAGCGCCAGGTCCTTCTTCACCACCTGCTCCACCGTGTTCACCGCCAGCTGCCAGAGGTGCCGAGTCGGTCAGACCAGGTCACGGCCGGTCAGACGCAGCTGTGGAGGTCACGACAAGCCAGACGCGGCACAAGAGACCAGAGGCGTTACTTGGTGTCACGTGTGGGTCAGGTGAGCTGCAATGGCTGCAGGTCATGCTGGGTCGAAGATGGGTCAGAATGAGCCCGTGCCAGAAATGGTAATAGAGCAGGCATGCAAGCTGACGCAAGTCCAAACTTTACTTGAGTATAATCACACACCAGAGAGGGTAGAGGACATGGGGAGGGCATCAGGCGGCATTATAATCAGGTCAGGCGAGTATGGTCACAATAAGCAAGACATGTCAAAGAAGCCAGCACGACAAAGGCGATCACGGGATGGGCTGAAACGGTCGGAAGAGCGAGAGCACACAGGGATTAGCACCAGCAGCAGGGAAGCCTTACCACCTCGGTGGCGCTGTTAGCTAATGGATCAGTTTCAGGTGCGGGGGGCCCTTGGCTTAAGTCTAACCGCGGGCAGGCTTTCCCTCGGCCGGCTCCTACCAAGGCAATCACAGCAGCTGGGGAGTGTTCGTCGTGGCACGGGATTAACGCTGCCCGACCAGCGCCGCATCACCGGGTTCACAGTGCTGATCCGCCTTGCAACAGACCCTTCGGTCTCGTGGCACGTCCAGAGAGCACGGCCTCGCCTCGCGGATTGGTGCTTTAGGGCGTACCGACCACTTCGGTCATTTTGCGCCCACTGATTAGCTCGTGTGTAATCTGCCCTGCAGTTGGGTAAGGTATGCTACATGAGCCAGTTTGCGATTGGCTGTTGGTGACCGACCTTGCAGTTCCTCTCGACAGCTCGTGGCAGCCAGTCCTGGACGGTTCGCTCAACGGCCGGCCGCACCATCTGCTTCAGCTGAGGGTTGGTCTGGAAGAGTGGCAACTGTGGACAACATCACAGTCCAGTACACCACAGACAGATACACCACAGACAGGTACACCACAGGCAGATACACCACAGACAGGCACACCACAGACAGATACACCACAGACATATACAACACGGACAGATACACAACAGACAGATACAACGCAGACAGATACACCACAGACAGGCACACCACAGACAGATCCACCACAGACAGGCACACCACAGACAGATACACCACATACAGATACACCACAGACAGGTATACCACAGGCAGATACACCACAGACAGGCACACCACATACAAACACACCACAGAGATACAACACAGACAGATACACCACAAACAGGTACACCACAGACAGATACAACACAGACAGGTACACCACAGACAGATACACCACAGACAGACACACCACAGACAGATATGCCACACACAGATAAACCAGACAGATAAACCAGACAGATACACAACAGACAGGCACACCAATGACAGATACACCACAGACATACATGACAGACAGATACACCACAGACAGGTACAACACCATCAGGTGTACTACAGCCTAGTGTGGACAAATTCGCACTGTTGGACGTCAGAATGTAAATAAAGCAAATTCTTCCGGAATAATTTCGGCCAATGGAAATGGAGTCGCCTTCAGGCGACTTCTGACCTCGAAAAAGTTCCAACTTCCGATTTTTTGTTGACAATATCCCTCATGATTTGAAAGTTCTCAGCTTGAAGTTGCACTTACGTCCTTGCCTCGACGGCGAGGATCACCAATTTTGACACACTGCTGCAGCCAGGCACTCCATGGTCGGCCACACAACGATCAGGTGCATCACATTCAGGCACACTGCTGCAGCCAGGCACTCCATGGTCGGCCACACAACGATCAGGTGCATCACATTCAGGCACACTGCTGCAGCCAGGCACTCCATGGTCGGCCACACAACGATCAGGTGCATCACATTCAGGCACACTGCTGCAGCCAGGCACTCCATGGTCGGCCACACAACGATCAGGTGCATCACATTCAGGCACACTGCTGCAGCCAGGCACTCCATGGTCGGCCACACAACGATCAGGTGCATCACATTCAGACACACTGCTGCAGCCAGGCACTCCATGGTCGGCCACACAACGATCAGGTGCATCACATTCAGGCACACTGCTGCAGCCAGGCACTCCATGGTCGGCCACACAACGATCAGGTGCATCACATTCAGGCACACTGCTGCAGCCAGGCACTCCATGGTCGGCCACACAACGATCAGGTGCATCACATTCAGGCACACTGCTGCAGCCAGGCACTCCGTGGTCGGCCACACAACGATCAGGTGCATCACATTCAGGCACACTGCTGCAGCCAGGCACTCCATGGTCGGCCACACAACGATCAGGTGCATCACATTCAGGCACACTGCTGCAGCCAGGCACTCCATGGTCGGCCACACAACGATCAGGTGCATCACATTCAGGCACACTGCTGCAGCCAGGCACTCCATGGTCGGCCACACAACGATCAGGTGCATCACATTCAGGCACACTGCTGCAGCCAGGCACTCCATGGTCGGCCACACAACGATCAGGTGCATCACATTCAGGCACACTGCTGCAGCCAGGCACTCCATGGTCGGCCACACAACGATCAGGTGCATCACATTCAGGCACACTGCTGCAGCCAGGCACTCCATGGTCGGCCACACAACGATCAGGTGCATCACATTCAGGCACACTGCTGCAGCCAGGCACTCCATGGTCGGCCACACAACGATCAGGTGCATCACATTCAGGCACACTGCTGCAGCCAGGCACTCCATGGTCGGCCACACAACGATCAGGTGCATCACATTCAGGCACACTGCAGCCAGGTACATCGCAACCAGGTACACAACGATCAGGTGCATCACATTCAGGCACACTGCAGCCAGGTACATCGCAACCAGGTACACAACGGCCAGGTGCACTGCAGTCGTGTACACTACAGTCAAGCATACCACAGTGAGGAAAACCGGTGAGGCACATCACAGTGAGGTACAGTGTCAGCAGGTACACCAGCTAGGTACACAACACAATCGTCAGGCACACCACAGTCAGGCATACAGGCCAGTTACATTACAGTGAGGTACAGTGTCAGCAGGTACACCAGCTAGGTACACAACACAATCGTCAGGCACACCACAGTCAGGCATACAGGCCAGTTACATTACAGTGAGGTACAGTGTCAGCAGGTACACCAGCTAGGTACACAACACAATAGTCAGGCACACCACAGTCAGGCATACAGGCCAGTTACATTACAGTGAGGTACAGTGCCAGCAGGTACACCAGCTAGGTACACAACACAATAGTCAGGTACACCACAGTCAGGCATACAGGCCGGGTACACCAGACAGGTACAGTGTCAGCAAGTACACCAGCTAGGTGCACAACGCAATAGTCAGGTGCACCAGTCAGGCACACCTGTCAGGTACACCAGTCAGGTACAGTGTTATCAGGTACATCAGCTAGGTACACAACACAATAGTCCGGTACACCAAAGTCAAGAAACAAGATCTACAGTGCGGAGTACAGCCGCAACACAGCAAACAATTTATGTCAAGATCAGACCCGGGGAGACGAGAGGTACGGTGGCCAGCCGGGTACGGCGTCCACGTCAACGAAACACTACACAAACGATGGATAGCAGAATCAGTTTATAAAGCACACTTGGCGACCACATCAGTGCCACGTCACCGACCACGTGCCGTATGAACTTCCTTGTGCGTCGGCGTACTGCGCTTGTGTCAGGACAGCCCTTGGGCGTGGGAAGGGACACGAAGCACGTTGCATAGCTACTGCAGGTAACACATCCGTAAGCCATCACAGGAACCTCAAGCCCTGATGGAACAAACTAAAGAAAGAAAAGCGGATTTCCTAATGAGCTGTAATGTCGGGAGAAGGGGATCATATCACCGATTGACGCTAATGCGCGAAGGAGTCAACAATAAATGGACACAAGATGCCACGCTGATTTGGGATCACAGGTTTTTACATCAGTGGCCTGGAACTGATAATATGCTCGAGATTCCACCACATTCTACACCGGTTCAGTCGCGGGCTCGGGACTCTGCGTGCGTGACGAGCAGCGCCAGGCCGGCGACCGACCGTGACGCTAATGGTGATGTACGGCGCCAGCGGCGACTGACCGTGACGCAAGAAGAAGAACCTTGGGTTCTTTTACGACGCATTCAACCGCTAGGTTATATAGCGTCGGCGACTGACCGTGACGCTGATGGTGATGTGCGGCGCCAGGCCGGCGATGCTGCTGGTGTTGATGTCGCCGAAGGAGAAGCGCGGCTGTGCCGACACGGCCGGCGGCTCGGCCACGGCCACAGTGCCGGCGGCGGCCGACGAGGCGGCGGCCGCTGCCGAGGTGGAGGCCGAGGCGGTGGCGGTGCCGGCGACGGCTGTGCAGGGCGGCGGCTCCAGCTCGGGGACGGCCGGCGTGGGCGGCACCGGGACGCTCGGCCGCTTCAGCTGCACGGGCAGCCGCTGTAGCCGCAGCGGGTCGTTGAGGCACTGGCTGGGTGTCAGCTCCTGCTGACCGGCCGGCCACGTCAGAGGCAACAGGCCATCATCACATAGCCAACACTGACAACTCGACCATCGCAAACCCAGCACTGACCTTACACGCAACGGGAATCAAGTTACAAGCAACGGGAATCAAGTTACAAGCAACGGGAATCAAGCATTCACCGCTCACACGCGCGGCTCCGCGTATAATTACCAGCTTCTGCGGTGCCGACACCATGCCGTTGTCGTCAAACAACATCGGTGGATGATCGGCTGTTGCAAATCGATGTACAAAGCCCAGAAAACCATCATATTGTGGGAATCTCACAGTTGTTTAATCGAGCTTTAGGGCACCTCGACTTCATTGATCATGTAGCGGGGGAACTTCACGGGAAGGATTTCACATGATTCAGGATTCGTTCCAGGATTTAATTTCACGGGAAGGATGCCGACATGTAATTCATGACGAGACAAATCCGACAAATACACATACACCAATGTAAGTTATCACACACAACTGACCTAAGCATAGTTAATCTTCGAGATTCTCCCCCGGAATTTGCGAAATATACCACGTGTCTCCAACACGCCCTACAGGTTTATATCAGCTAGTGCATACTCGCACAGACAATAAACATTCTGTATGACATCTATACTAAATAGGAGATCTAATGTATCACATTGTCATGGGGTACATTAGAGAACTAGCTGTGTGAGGTGCATCAGAAGTACACGAGGTACGTCAGAGAAGCAACTGTGTGATAACGCGTGACCACGCGCGTCACTCACGTTCACATCGAGAGAGAGCGTCTTGCAGAGCACCTCCACCTCGAACTTGAGGTTGAGTTTGAGATCGCGCTCCTGGTGTAGCTCGGCCAGCAGGTTCATCAGCCCCAGCGTCCACGGGTTGGGTGGCTTGAAGATCTGCATAGCAGGCGGTACCGTACAGTCACAGCACGACTGGTGAAGCGATTCTCACCGCTGGCCATCGTCCGTGGCTACGGCACGGACAGCCGTGCGTGCAGCCCGTTCACGCGACAGGCTACGGCACATGCAGTCAGTCTGTCCGGTAACTGAACTGGTCAACACATGACTCGCGTCTGGCGAGGAATGTGGCTGGGCGCCGGACACCAATACAACACCAGCACCAGTCAGGAGTAAATATTACCCAAGTCCGCGCGCACGCACACCTACCAAAACTGACACACGAAAAATGTGTCTAGAGTTGAGGAAAAACAAATGAGCTTGTGTCTTGGGGGGGTTGCAGTAGCGTCAGACGCAAATAAGTGTTCTACCGAGACCACCATACATTGCCCTATACCAGGACCTGGTATAGCTGCTACCTGGAAGCAGCTAGTCATTCAGCATCAGGGCACATACCATCACTGCCACACCACGTGAGACTGCACGAACGACGCTTCTCACCTTGGACTTTGCGCACGACTCAAGAACCTTGGCGACGAATGGCACTACATAGAGGAGCTCTTGGACGCCCAGGTGGTAGGCCTCGATCACCAGCGCCTTCATGTCCAGGTCCGTCTGTCGGTCCGAAGTGGAGCGTCAGGAGCTCAGTGCCATGTCCACGGCTCACAACATATGAGATCACGCCAGAACGACAACATGATCCAACGGGTACCTAGCCACCCATCACGGATCTGTGGCAAGCGATGGCAGCAGACGAACGAGAAGATATCAATACACTCCATTGCGGAGGCAGCGACCAATCATTTTCTGGAAAATACAAAACGTGCAAACTCCGGCTGCACACATACTTGTCTGTGTCCTTGGGCATACTTTGAGCTGGGCGATATACTATTGCATACGCAACTCATCACAAGCACCAATCACCATTGGTAACGCACGCAAGCGCCAATCAAAATCGGTAGCACATGGCGATCACAATCAGCATGTACTGCACCTCCGAGCATGTAATCACAGCAGAAACTCAATAGAAGGAAGCATAGCAAGAACTGAACACAACACACATACACACACTTAACGTTTGGTTAGGGACGATGGCAGCGAAATGCCAATACCACCTGAGCGTGTTCCGGCGGCAACCGAAAATACCGGACACAGATCAACAGCGCAGAGGGCCGGCTCACCTGAAGAATAGGCCTGCTCCTGGCGACGGTCACCAGGCCTAACCAGTGGCCCAGGTTCTTCAGGATCGTGCGGTCGTTGAACTTCTCGACGCCCTTGTCCGCTCGCAGCAGTACCTGATGAGACATACGACTGAGAGGTCGCCGCCACATATCCGCACAATTCGCCAGCCCTCGCTCCAGCTGACATGTCACAAGGAGTATAACCTCACCTAACCTTACGCAATTTAACCCGACGCAGTCCGACACGACAGGGCATCAGAGGAACACAATGCCATGAATGGCATCTGTGTTGACGTCACATTCAAATTAATACTACCTGGGATACCGGCA
Organism: Ashinkailepas kermadecensis; assembly: GCA_034440615.1. Classification (NCBI taxonomy): domain Eukaryota; kingdom Metazoa; phylum Arthropoda; class Thecostraca; family Neolepadidae; genus Ashinkailepas; species Ashinkailepas kermadecensis. Next base: position 462,469 of record JAOTOM010004801.1, on the reverse strand, counting down.
GTCGCGCCATTCCGCGCAAAAAGCCCAGCAGACCAGCTCTCAGCCGACCAGCCCTCGCTGATCGGTTCCGAACACTCGGCACGGTTCGTCGAGTCGTGCCTCGTCCCACCTGAATGTTCCTGAAGAGCTCGCGGACGCACATCTGCATCAGCTCTGGCAGGCCGAGCGAGTCCAGGAAGTTGGCGTACAGCGTGTGGAAGTTGGGCTCTATACTGACGCGGCGCATCACCACGTACTGGGAGAACCACGGCCAGTAATCGCGCTCCATGACCGCCAGCAGGTCCTCACTCTGTCGGCACGACACCGTGTCACCTTGTCAGAGGTCGTGTCAACAGACAAGCTGCATTGCTGAAACGGCACTGTGTTATAACCTGTACTACCAGCAGGTTATCATATTGCCCATGCAACCTTTCAGAGATCACAAGTCGACGAATGCCCACAATGTCGACGCGCATGTACCGAAAGCCGTAGTGATGGTGGTGGTTATTGGGTTTACGACACGTCGACCGTGAGTCATGTAGCGTCGCCAATCTCTCACGCCGATTGGTCGCGGGCGAAGAGTAGCGACAGGTGGGACTCGAACCCACAATCTTTCGATTGTGAGACGGGCAATTTACCCCTGGACTACTCGTCCCTGAAAGCCGTAGTGAGTCAACAAGTTCGTCCTACACTATCGATACGGATCCTTGCCAAGTTGTACCAAGGGACGGCCGGCTCGCCGCACAATGCCGGCCAGTGCGGCTTGAGGTGCGGACTGTGCTAGAAACTAATTAGATAACATATTCTGTCCAAGATTTACAGAATAAGGAGTTGATGACCGAACAAGGGAATAGTTGCTTGCATGCACACGAATAAAAACCAGATGTGCAATATTTCCCAACACCATATCGCGAACTGCAAACATGACTCACACCATGCGTGGAGTAGCTGGAACAGTATTGGTGGGGCCCAATGTACATAGGCAATAAGTGCTGTCAATCCCGTTGGTGGGGCCTACTCTATAGGGTCCCATGTTAAGAGAGCAAGAAGTTGGTGTTTCCAAGGCAAAGACGGTGGGACCCACTATAAGTAGAGGAAACTCCACCTGTGGATCTGGTGGACAATACCGTAAATTCATAATGTAACTGACCTGTACGTCACCTTCCAAAATCGGTAATGTCTCACCTAGCAGAACGAGGGCTCGCCTTCTGTGTTTGGTTGAGCTGGCTGAGGTTGTTGCACGTCTCACCTTCTGCGTGAGGTTGAGCTGGCTGAGGTTGTTGAAGATGAAGCCGACCTTGTCCTGCACCATCTCGTTGGGGGCGGCCTCCTCGTGGCCGGCCTTGACCAGCGTCTCGATGTTGGTCGTGTTGGCGATGGACGGACGGCCAGAGACCAGCGACGTGGCCACCACGGCAGAGCGCGCCACCGTCGGCGCCACTGAGCCCGACGACGGCGTGGTTGCGGCGGCGGCGGCCGGCGGCGGCGCCACCAGCGGCTGCAGGTGTGGCGGCAGTACGGGACCGTCTGGCCGACCGGCCGGCTCCTGGGACCGCATGCCGCTGTCCACGTACTGAAACGGCGCCATAACGGTGGTGCTGATCCAGCAGGTTCATGACAAGAGGGAAACGCTGTCCTTTAGGTTCCCTTAGCGGCGCATACAAACACGACCCACTCTGATGCACACCAAATTGCGGCGCAGCGCAGCCAGCTGCGCCATAATGCGGACTGGAATATCGGCAACCGCCTGCCATCCCTATGAGACACTATGCCACGTGGAACACGAAGCCTCACTATTGATTAGTCTTGACTGACAACCCTAGCCGTGAGTGCGGTTTGGGCAAGAACGTTCAACGCATTGGCAGGTGCATGCGTTGCTGGTGTGGGTCAGAAAGGCGATGCAAAATAACATAGTGCGATGGCACCACCATATCATCCATGTCAATGAATTTCAACTCATTTCAAGTTTCCTGCCAGCCCATGAATCCAAATAAAACATCATCATATTGAGTGCATTTGCTGCAGTGATGCATCAGATGTTTGGCAAACAAGTTGGATGGGGAAGTTGTTCCATTAGTATCATCAGCAGAACAGATTCTGCCGACACGAAATCGCAGGTGACTTCCATATAACCATGACATCGGCTGACAAATCGACTACCATATAGCCATAAAGTTGGTTGACGAATTGCAGCTACCATATAACCATAGCATCGACTGACAAATCACAGCTGACTGCCATATAACCATAACTGTGGCTGACAAATCGCAGCTGACTGCCATATAACCATAATAGTGGCTGACAAATCACAGCTGACTGCCATATAGCCATAACATCTTATGACAAATCACAGCTGACTGCCATATAACCATAACACGGGCCGACAAATCACAGCTGACTGCCATATAACCATGACATCGGCTGACGCCAGGGCCGAGGCTGGTCTGATCGTCAGGAAGATCTGGCTGAGGGACACCACACCTCTGGGGGGTAGTAGCTGACCGGTGTGCGGGGGCGGTGGTTGGTGCCCGCCTCTGGGGATAGTAGCTGACCGGTGTGCAGGTGGTGGTTGGTGCCCGCCTCTGGGGGTAGTAGCTGACCGGTGTGCAGGTGGTGGTGGTTGGTGCCCGCCTCTGGGGTAGCAGATGACCGATGTACGGGGGTGATGATTCGTGCCCGCCCCAGGGGGTAGCAGCTGACCGATGTGCGGGGGTGATGGTTCGTGCCCGCCCCCCGGGGTAGCAGCCGACCGGTGTGCGGGGGTGGCGGTCCGTGACCTCAGACCCCTGACCAGGTGCACTCACGTCCATCAGGTGCCGCGGGAACTGGCTGAAGTGCTCGACGCTGGCCAGGTGCTGGCAGTACTGCGGGTACTCGCGCAGCCGGTGTTTGAACCGGTCCAGCGCCACCACGCCGAAGTGGTACATCTTGGAGCCGGGCGACTTCTTCACGGCGTCCAGCACGTAGCGCAGCGCCAGTCCCAGGCCCATGTAGCTGCGGCGGACGGTGACGGCGTCACGACTCGTCCGACACGTGCGCGGCTCCACGGCGCCACGACCAGTGGGCTCCAAATCCATTCAGGAAACAATTGTGACGAGCACGGAAAAGAAGTCCAAACAATACTATTCGCAAAGTACAGGGTGATCTCCCATCTTTAGGGGCATATGATACAGGATATGCAAAATAGACATATAAGACAGAATACACGAAAGCGATGCAAAAAAGGAAGATAATACTCAAAAGGGGCGCATGCAATGATGCAGAAAAGTCTCAGAGACCAGAATATTTTATTTTTTGTTTAGGGGGGGCGGACTTTTCGGTTATTTGGCAGCCACAATCAGTGGACGGGACTACCACAAGGGACTGAGAAGGGCACAGATGCACGGACTTGTGCGAAGTTGTCCGTACGGTGCCACGCTAGACGGCAGTAACCCACTTGGTGACGAGACTGTGCTCGATGATGCCGCCAAACAACTGGGCGGTGACGTACAGCTCTTTATCGGGGTACTGCGGGAAAAACTTGTACTCGTCCATCAGACTTCTCAGCATGCAAGCAAACACCTCCTGCAAGAAACGCCATTTCCGGTCAGCCCATTCAAGCCAGCGGCAATACATGCGTATATATATATATATATATATATATATATATATATATATATATATATATATATATATACATGTGTGTGTGTGTGTGCATGTGAAGTATACATAGTGAGGTCGGATCTTAAGACAAACTGGCATGCAATCTCGTTAGCTGTGATACAGTAACTTCTCCAACAACTAAGGGTGTTTTTGCAGCGACCCGGACGACAGAGACTCTATGCTGCGTACGTCACAGATGCCGCCATACCTGGACTATTCTGCGCGTTTCAGTGTTAGCAGCGACCCGGACGCACATAATCCTTTTCTCGTACTTGGTCGAAGTTAGAAAGAAATGGCGCAATAGTTCTGAATGTGAACTTCGCCAGATTGCGTCAGAAGCACATATTTATCGATGACACTTCGGGGTACATGTCAATCGTGAATGCCTTGATTGTCGTGAGCTACCTGTGAATAAAAAGAAGTCCGACATACCCGCCGCCCGAAGGGTAGGGCGAAATAAGCACTGCAGAAAGGAGTGCCCATGTGCTGCACTGTATGTAAGTCAACACCCCAGCATTACGTTCTAAAACAGTGCCCACCAACCGCCGCATCAGTGAAGTGGCCGGCCGCCCCGCAACGAGCTCTCGTCGAATGGTTGGCGAATATTTGGGCTCAGGGGCGCATCGACTGCTTCGGTCATACAGCGCCCATGATTTCGTCGAATGTGCCATACCTTTCCGCCTGGCTGGGCAAGCTATAGTATGGTCGACTCGTTATAGAATGCAGTATCCCAAAGTCGGGTTGAGCGTTATAGTGGAAAATCAACAGAGGAATTAAGTATGAAAGAAGGGAAATTGTTCACCCAAGATACAGGGGAGTACGGTAGCAATTTTTCGGTGTCATTGTTATCATATTTTGTAATTATATAATTGTGCAATTTGTCTTATCCGCGCAGTTATTATCAACAATTTATCGTGGTTGTAAACAAAATGATCGACTTGCTGCGAACACACTGAAAAAGACTGTACATGAGGTCAAGCAGAATAGAATACTCCGCGTCCGCTGCCAAAACCCTTAAATCACTCGAATCGCTCCTTCTCCCCTTCATTATTTGCTGACCCCAAAAACATGCCTGCGTCACATCGCGACACCATGTCCACGAGGAGTTGGTCATGCCGCCTGCCAGACTCTACCTGTCTGACACCGCCTGAGGATACGCAAAGCACACCAGACGCCCGGTGCCATCAGAAAACAGTGGGAACATTCTGGCGACTGTCGGCACACTTCGTGCCAGCATCCAGCACGACACCCCAACGCCCCAGTCGGCCGGGCTCACCCGTTCACGCGCTACTGCGCTATCTTGGAAGCGCTTGAGCATGTCGAGCACTTCCTCGATGGAGAGCGTGGGATGCGGTGGATGGTTGTAGATGCGCTGAAAGTACGTGTTGGCCTCCTCCTCCACCTCCTTGGAGAGCGCTGCCGTCTCCGGCTGCAAGAGGCTCAGGTCGCCGCCGGCAGCCACTGGAACGGGCTGAGCGTCATCACCGACGTCATCGCCGACGTCATCACTGGCGTAATCATCGACGTCATCACCAGAGTAATCACAAAACAAATCGCATCGTGATGCTCATTCATGTCATCGTAACCATGGCCTAGTCAGGCTAAACACCCGGCTGCCAGCAATATCGGCGTACTGGAGGTGCCCTCGTGGAGTCCCACAGCCCCGTGTCATCCCGAGTCTCGCGGCTCCTATCTCCATGAGTCTCGAACGCTTCCGTCTCCCCGAGTCTCGCATGCCTGTCTCCATGAGTCCCGTGCGTCTCTCCGAATCCGGAACGTCTCGTCTCCGCCTCCCGCCTCGCTGTCTCTGGTCCCAGAGTCCCGCAAGTCGCTGCCCTCCCACAACACCGCTGGGTCTCGCTGTCTCCCCGCGCGTCTCCGGTCTCGGAGCCTGGTCGAGTGACTGGCAGCCGGCCGGACTGACCCTGCGAGGTACGGCCGCTGGGCGCGTGAGAGCCGAACACGCCGGGCGTCGTTGCGCCGACCAGCGTTGACGGCGTTCCACCCAGCAGTTGCAGCGGACCCGAGCGCGCTCCGGGTCCGGCCGCTGACGAGCCTCCACCTGGATCAGCAGGGTCATCAGACTGTCAGAGTCACACGTGACGCCGTGCCGGGTCCCGCCGCCAGGGTCATCAAACTGCCAGAGTCACACGTGGCGCCGTGCCGCGTCCCACCGTCAGGGTCATCAGACTGTCAGTCATATGTGGCGCCGTGCCACGTCCCGCCGCCAGGTCATCAAACTGCCAGAGTCACACGTGGCGCCGCGCCGGGTCCCGCCGCCAGGGTCATCAGACTGCCAGAGTTCACACGTGGCGCCGTGCCGGGTCCCGCCGCCAGGGTCATCAGACTGCCAGAGTTCACATGTGGCGCTGCACCGGGTTCCGCCGCCAGGGTCATCAGACTGCCAGAGTCACACGTGGCGCCGCGCCGGGTCCCGCCGCCAGGGTCATCAGACTGCCAGTCACACGTGGCGCCGTGCCGCGTCCCGCCGCCAGGGTCACGTAGACTGTCTGACGCCGTGTCCGGGGTCACACATACACACACACACCTTCCGGTGTACTGGTGTACCACATTCGGGGCAGACGCCGTGGCTGGAGTCGCATACAGTGGACATACATACATACCGCGGACATGGCTACACACAGGGTCAGACACCATGATCAGAGGTGGTATGCCATACACAGGTAGTCCCAGACCGGTTCGCAATCAGGGACAGAGATGTTCAACTGGAACCGGGTGTACATCTGCAATATTAATATTGACCCACCATATGATCTGATTCGTGCCAGCATTCAATATCGACGCCATATAGCACTTCCCGGAGCATGAATCCACCTCCTACTGCGACGTCATTGATCGCATATGCTTAGAAAAGCTTCTAAAACTGTTCAATGCATCACGCACCTCAAACAAACATAAACTCCAATACAAATGTATTTATCCTATCCTATCCTATCCTAACTAAATACATCGATAAATAGAATGCGAATGCGTACAAACTAGATATAAGTGTAAATAGATATGCCTCGACTGGTCCGCTAGGGTCCTGGGAAAGACCAGAAGCAAGACAGAGGGAGAGGGCACTCAGTCTTGCTCACCTGGCAGTGAGAAGGGAGCGCTGAGGCCCAGTGCTGGACTGGGGGTGGAGCCAGGTCCGGACAGCACGCCCAGACCTCCCACTAGACTGTCGGCACCCTGAGACGGGAACAGCTGGCCGAACAGGTAAACATCACACAGCAGTCACACAGCAGTGGCACAGCAGTGGCACAGCAGTGATCCCACTGCAGTGAAGCAACAGTCACACAGCAGTGGCAAAGCAGTCACACAGCTGCCATACGATGGTCATGTAGTTACACAACAGGAACCACTGCCATACAATGGTCATATAGGCACACAGCAGAAACTACTGCCATACAATAGTCACATAGTCACACAGCAGAAACCACTGCCATACAATGGTCATGTAGTCAAACAGCAGAAACCACTGCCACACCATGGCTATGTAGTCACACAGCTGCCATACAATGGTTATGCAGTCACACAGCAGTGACACAATGGTCATGTAGTCACACAGCAGTCACACAGCAGCCATTTAATACTGCCACGCAAGGTCAAATCTTACGACGTTACGACTTTCACGACATCAAATCTTTACAGGTGAGCAGATCTTGTGTTGCTCAATTTATGTCCGTAAGGCTCCGTTAATGTCAAGAGTGGCATCATTAGACAGAGCGTGATCTAGTCAGTGTAATTACGCATGCATTTGGTGCTTACGTACGTCATTTTTTCTGAAAAAAACATGTTAGTTTTCCACAGCCCCCAATCCAGATCAGAGCCGCAAGCATGTCAGATTCGGAACCACGTACATGATCTACCAAGAAGAACACAGGGTGGGGTTAATTTACGGCGCATTCGACTGCCGGACCATATAGTGTCGCAAACCTCCCACTTATATTTGTTGCGAGTGGACTCGGTAATCTTTGCCATCTGCACGGTGAGAGCCGGCCTCATGGTGCGCTCTTCCCCTTCCAGGTGGTGCGTACCTGCCCGGTGATCAGGGTCGGCCCTTCTCCGGCTAGGGAAGACGTACCAGCCCGGTGATCAGGGCCCGCCCTTCTCCGGCTAGGGAAGACGTACCTGCCCGGTGATCAGGGTCGGCCCTCCTCCGGCTAGGGAAGACGTACCAGCCCGGTGATCAGGGTCGGCCCTTCTCCGGCTAGGGAAGACGTGCCAGCCCGGTATCAGGGTCGGCCCTCCTCCGGCTAGGGAAGACGTACCTGCCCGGTGATCAGGGTCGGCCCTCCTCCGGCTAGGGAAGACGCACCTGCCCCGTGATCAGGGTCCTCCCTTATCCGTCTAGGGAAGACGTACCTGCCCGGTGATCGGGGTCCGTCCTTCTCCGGCTAGGGAAGACGTACCAGCCCGGTGATCAGGGTCGGACCTTCTCCGGCTAGGGAAGACGCACTTGCCCGGCGATCGGGGTCGGCCTTTATCCGGCTAGGGAAGACGTACCAGCCCGGTGATCAGGGTCGGCCCTTCTCCGGCTAGGGAAGACGTACCTGCCCGGTGAGCGGCGACGGACTGTATGGCGCAGGAGGTGGGCGGGGCACTCCCGGCGGCGGCTGGCGCGGTCTGGCCATCAGCAGCTGGCTGGCCGCTCCCACCATCGTCAGGATAGCTTCACTCAGCTCCTGACACACAGGCGTCCACCGTTGGCGGCCTGTCCACCGGCTACACTCTCACTCAAATGGTGCCCGGGCAACGTCCCAGAACGCCAAATGGTGCCCGGGCAACGTCCCAGAACGCCAAATGGTGCCCGGACAACGTCCCAGAACGTCAAATGGTGTCAGGGCAGCGTCCCAGAACGCCAAATGGTGCCCGGGAAAGTTACAGGACACCAAATGATGCCCGGGCAACGTCACAGGACACCAAATGGTGCCCGGGCAACGTCACAAGACGCCCAGCTCTCGCCCGTCACATCGATATGCCAGCTCTTCAGCTATTTACTGTAGAGCGCAAGCTTCTCAGTCAGTGTCCTGGAATTCAATTTTTTCGTAGACCGGAAGGTAGCAAACGAAGAAGTCAAAAACTCCTGATGACGTCGAAATATTTGGTCAATATAATAGTAAAAGTGCGGGCAAAAGATTATGAACACAGATACTGGCAAATGAACGCGACCTGCTGGCAAGACTGTAATTACACACGCCAGGAGTCGAGCATAGTGAAAAACAGCAACAGTTGCTACAGTTGATGTCGTGAAGCTTCATGAAAATACATTCATGAAATAAAAACTATGCCTGCAGAAGCTCAAAACAGGTTTCTGATGAGCCGTTTTCCACGTAAACTTAGGAATTCCAGGACATTGTCCTAAGCACAATCCAAACCTTCAGCTAAAGTCAAATAGCTTGAATCGGTAATGATTTACCCGCCACCTGTCTACCAGAGACACACCGGCGGTCTCCTGCATAGCCGCGACACACCAGCGGCCTCATGCCTACCTGCGACACGCCACCTGCCCTCTACCTACCTGCGACACACCACCCTCCCTCTGCCTACCTGCGACACACCAGCCGCCCTACACCTACCTGCGACACACCAGCCGCCGACGCTCGCGCGTGCAGAACGCTGAGCATGGTCGCCACCATGTCGTCGGGTAGGGGTGCCTTCAGAGGCGGCTCGAGCACCTTGATGGCTCCACCCGACAGCTGGGGCACGCGCCGCTGAAACGTCACGGTACCGAGTGTCAGCCGCAGGCAGTGGTGCCGTCAGCAGTGGGGCGCGTCACAGTCAGGCGTACCGGGACGAACGCGAGTAAACTAAGATGACTGATAACAGACGGCATCGTGGGAAGTGTAATGCGTGGGGGGATCATGGGGTAGGGAGCATGTGTGGTGGATAAGGGGCTGGCTGTAGTGAGAAAGAAGCAGTGAGTGTAAGACACTCAGACACCCATTTCAGAGCGATTTTAGGAATAGGTCTAGAAAGGCCACTTATAGATCAGATAGTAGTAGATGATAATAATTATATTAACGATGATCGCTGTTCTCGCGTGCATACGCCAGCAGGGCAGTGTCGGTGAAAAGTGGATGACACATTCGCGTGCCAGACGTCTCCATCAGCGGCTCAACCCACCACACGACACCCAGATCGCACCACAGCTGGACGGCGGGTGACGCCACCACGGCTGGGCCGACGCTCTCGATATCGGCAGCGGGCAGGACGCCACCGCGTCAGACGCAGTGCGCATGGCGCCTATGTTGCACACTCTACCTGCAGGAACTTGACGCAGGCGGCGATGAACGGTTCGCCGTGTTCGTGAGCCTTGTCCGAGAGCCACTTGTCCAGCTTCAGGTACTCGCGGCGCGACGCCAGGCACGCCAGGTCGATCACGAACGGCAGCGCTTGGTAACTGAGCAGCAGCGACAGTGCCTGCAGAGGTCATGTCAGGTCAGCTCAGGTCAGACCACACGCGTCAAGAAGAGCAGACATTGGTAACGCAGCAGCAGCGACGGTGCATGCAGAGGTCACGTCAGTTCAGCTCAGGTCAGACCATACACATCAAGCAGCGCAGACATTGGTAACTGAGCAGCAGCGACAGTGCCTGCAGAGGTCATGTCAGGTCAGCTCAGGTCCGACCACACGCGTCAAGAAGAGCAGACATTGGTAACTCAGCAGCAGCGACAGTGCCTGCAGAGGTCATGTCAGGTCAGCTCAGGTCAGACCATACACATCAAGCAGCGCAGACATTGGTAACTGAGCAGCAGCGACAGTGCTGAGAGGTCATGTCAGGTCAGCTCAGGTCAGACCACACATCAAGAAGAGCAGACATTGGTAACTTAGCAGCAGCGACAGTGCATGCAGGGGTCATGTCAGGTCAGCTCAGGTCCGACCACACGCGTCAAGAAGAGCAGACATTGGTTACTGAGCAGCAGCGACGGTGCATGCAGGGGTTGTGCATGCACGCAGGGGTGGTGTGAGGTCAGTTCACCTCAGACCATACAGATCACGAAGAGAAGGGATTGGTAGCTGAGCAGCAGTGACAGTGGCTGCAGAAGTTGTAGCCACGTCAAGGCATGGGTAGCACTGCATCAGCAGCAGATCACCATTCATTACTTATTCTAGCCAGTAGAAGTTAGTTGGTTAATTGAGTGTTAGGGCGCATCGACCAGGTTTTGTCATTTAGCGCCCACCAGCCAGTAGAAGAGGAAAGGGGAGGTATATACAACGCGACACATTCGGGAATTATTGAGCTGAAAAAGCATGCTTCGCAATGTGACACAACACCTGGTAGTGCAGTGCAGCCGTCCAGGTTAATAACCCAGCCGACAGAACGTACGACATCGGGGTACCTATCGATGATAAAATCATGGCAAAACGCAATGTTATTTAACAATGATCGTTTCGGGTATACTACACTGGTTTAAAGTAACAAAACATTCACTTTCTACATCAGTGCATTATCATTCAATGCAGAACTTTTTGAGTGCCAAAGAAATCCAGCGTGTCCGCTTTTTCACTTCGCTACAGTCAACCACACTGCATCAGCGCCAACATGGTCATCACAGCCAACCTGGCCATCAGTCTGCTGGCCATCAGAGCTAGCCTGGTCATCACCGCCAGCCTGGTCATCAGCCTACTGGTCATCACAGCCAACCTGGCCATCAGAGCCAGCATGGCCATCACAGCCAACCTGACTCATCAGCCTGCTGGCCATCAGAGCCAGCCTAGTCATCAGAGCCAGCCTCGTCATCAAAGCCAACCTGACCATCAGCCTGCTGGCCATCAGAGCCAGCCTGGTCATCGGCCTGCCGGCTGCCGCGCCTCGGGCAGCTCACCTTGAGGTCCTGCGCCACGTCGAGGATGCGTGAGAGTCGCGCCTGGTCGCCCTCGCCCTGTCGGTACCACTCGGCCATGGTGTGCACCAGCATGGTCTTGACGGCGGCCGCGTTCTGCGGCGTGTGCCACGCCTGGTGCAGCACCGCCGCGCTGTTGGGGTGGTGACCGGCTGTGGGCACAGGCACCGCTCACTGAGTGGCCGCGCTGTTGGGGTGGTGACCGGCTGTGGGCACAGGCACCGCTCACTGAGTGGCCGGCTGTGGGCACAGGCACCGCTCACTGAGTGGCCGCGCTGTTGGGGTGGTGACCGGCTGTGGGCACAGGCACCGCTCACTGAGTGGCCGGCTGTGGGCACAGGCACCGCTCACTGAGTGGCCGGCTGTGGGCACAGGCACCGCTCACTGAGTGGCCGCGCTGTTGGGGTGGTGACCGGCTGTGGGCACAGGCACCGCTCACTGAGTGGCCGCGCTGTTGGGGTGGTGACCGGCTGTGGGCACAGGCACCGCTCACTGAGTGGCCGCGCTGTTGGGGTGGTGACCGGCTGTGGGCACAGGCACCGCTCACTGAGTGGCCGGCTGTGGGTGCAGGCACCGCTCACTGAGTGGCCGCGCTGTTGGGGTGGTGACCGGCTGTGGGCACAGGCACCGCTCACTGAGTGGCCGGCTGTGAGTACAGGCACCGCTCACTGAGTGGCCGGCTGTGGGCACAGGCACCGCTCACTGAGTGGCCGCGCTGTTGGGGTGGTGACCGGCTGTGGGCACAGGCACCGCTCACTGAGTGACCGGCTGTGGGCACAGGCACCGCTCACTGAGTGGCCGCTGTTGGGGTGGTGACCGGCTGTGGGCACAGGCACCGCTCACTGAGTGACCGGCTGTGAGTACAGGCACCGCTCACTGAGTGGCCGGCTGTGGGCACAGGCACCGCTCACTGAGTGGCCGGCTGTGGGCACAGGCACCGCTCACTGAGTGGCCGGCTGTGGGTGCAGACACCGCTCACTGAGTGGCCGGCTGTGGGTACAGGCACCGCTCACTGAGTGGCCGGCTGTGGGCACAGGCACCGCTCACTGAGTGGCCGGCTGTGGGTACAGGCACCGCTCACTGAGTGGCCGGCTGTGGGCACAGGCACCGCTCACTGAGTGACCGGCTGTGGGCACAGGCACCGCTCACTGAGTGGCCGGCTGTGGGCACAGGCACCGCTCACTGAGTGGCCGGCTGTGGGCACAGGCACCGCTCACTGAGTGACCGGCTGTGGGCACAGGCACCGCTCACTGAGTGGCCGGCTGTGGGCACAGGCACCGCTCACTGAGTGGCCGGCTGTGGGTACAGGCACCGCTCACTGAGTGGCCGGCTGTGGGCACAGGCACCGCTCACTGAGTGGCCGGCTGTGAGTACAGGCACCGCTCACTGAGTGGCCGGCTGTGGGTACAGGCACCGCTCACTGAGTGGCCGGCTGTGGGCACAGGCACCGCTCACTGAGTGGCCGGCTGTGGGTACAGGCACCGCTCACTGAGTGGCCGGCTGTGGGTGCAGACACCGCTCACTGAGTGGCCGGCTGTGGGTACAGGCACCGCTCACTGAGTGGCCGGCTGTGGGCACAGGCACCGCTCACTGAGTGGCCGGCTGTGGGCACAAGCACCGCTCACTGAGTGGCCGGCTGTGGGTGCAGACACCGCTCACTGAGTGACCGGCTGTGGGTACAGGCACCGCTCACTGAGTGGCCGGCTGTGGGCACAGGCACCGCTCACTGAGTGGCCGGCTGTGGGTGCAGACACCGCTCACTGAGTGGCCGGCTGTGGGTACAAGCACCGCTCACTGAGTGGCCGGCTGTGGGTACAGACACCGCTCACTGAGTGGCCGGCTGTGGGCACAGGCACCGCTCACTGAGTGGCCGGCTGTGGGTACAGACACCGCTCACTGAGTGGCCGGCTGTGGGCACAGGCACCGCTCACTGAGTGGCCGGCTGTGGGCACAGGCACCGCTCACTGAGTGACCGGCTGTGGGCACAGGCACCGCTCACTGAGTGGCCGGCTGTGGGTACAGGCACCGCTCACTGAGTGGCCAGCTGTGGGCACAGACACCGCTCACTGAGTAGCCACGCTGTTGTAGTTGTGGACGGCTGTACCGCTCACTGAGTGGCCGCGCTGTTGGGGTGGTGACCGGCTGTGGGCACAGGCACCGCTCACTGAGTGGCCGGCTGTGGGTACAAGCACCGCTCACTGAGTGACCGGCTGTGGGCACAGGCACCGCTCACTGAGTGGCCGGCTGTGGGCACAAGCACCGCTCACTGAGTGGCCGGCTGTGGGCACAGGCACCGCTCACTGAGTGGCCGGCTGTGGGCACAGGCACCGCTCACTGAGTGGCCGGCTGTGGGTGCAGACACCGCTCACTGAGTGGCCGGCTGTGGGTACAGGCACCGCTCACTGAGTGGCCGGCTGTGGGTACAGACACCGCTCACTGAGTGGCCGGCTGTGGGTACAGACACCGCTCACTGAGTGGCCGGCTGTGGGTACAGACACCGCTCACTGAGTGGCCGGCTGTGGGTACAGGCACCGCTCACTGAGTGGCCAGCTGTGGGCACAGACACCGCTCACTGAGTAGCCACGCTGTTGTAGTTGTGGACGGCTGTACCGCTCACTGAGTGGCCGCGCTGTTGGGGTGGTGACCGGTTGTGGGTACAAGCACCGCTCACTGAGTGGCCGGCTGTGGGTACAAGCACCGCTCACTGAGTGGCCGGTTGTGGGCACAAGCACCGCTCACTGAGTGACCGGTTGTGGGTACAAGCACCGCTCACTGAGTGGCCGGCTGTGGGTACAAGCACCGCTCACTGAGTGGCCGGCTGTGGGTACAAGCACCGCTCACTGAGTGACCGGTTGTGGGTACAAGCACCGCTCACTGAGTGGCCGGTTGTGGGCACAAGCACCGCTCACTGAGTGACCGGTTGTGGGTACAAGCACCGCTCACTGAGTGGCCGGTTGTGGGCACAAGCACCGCTCACTGAGTGACCGGCTGTACCGCTCACTGAGTGGCCGCGCTGTTAGGGTGGTGACTGGCTGTGGGCACAGACACTGCTCACTGAATGACCCCGGTGCGTGTCGGTTGTCCTGGTGCGCGTCAGATGTGTCGTGCCCATGAGAGCTGTGTCAGTTGCTGTCCGTACAGTGCTATGTCGTGCTAGGTGACATATCGGTTAAGGTGACCTAAACTAGGTCACAATTTCACGCCGCACTACAGAGGCATACACGCGCCACACTCACAACCTACAAATGTCTTGTATTACGTATTAACCAAAATGCCAGCATAACCAGACATAACCATTACAAGAAGCATCAGCTGCTGCCAGTATAAGCAAAATGTAATTTCGGGAAGTCATACCAGAAATGCATCATAGAGGCACATCAGGTAAAAATGAAGTGAGACATAAACCAAGTGGTCAACAGGTTTGATTGTGAGAGGACAGGTTTGACCTACTGAGGAAGATCATGAGTATGCAGCTGAGCATGCCCAGACTCACTGAGGAAGATGAGGAACAGGTTGGTGAGCAGCTCCTGTGCCAGATGGGAGCTGCTGCCGGTGGCCAGCAGGTTGAGCGCCAGCACGTCCGGGCAGGTCTGCACGGGGAACTTGAGCAGCTCCTGGACGGCGCACGAGTGGCCGCTCTCGGCCAGATGTAGCAGCAGCTGCATCAGCTCCGTACACCGCCTGCCAGATCCAGCACGTGTCAGCGCCACAGCCAACACGTGTGGTGATCACCCGGCGGCTGATGCGTAGCAACGACATCGAGGCAACAATAGCACGAACATAAATAATGACAATAATCCCCACATCAACACTAATACCGACAAGAGTGATATAACAGCTTTTCGAAGACAGATAACACAAACAAAACATATCAGAGATTTGCATAAATAGTCCTGCAGAGAAGAACCACAATGGTTTGAATAGGCAGGATCCCGACTGATATGGATTGGTTGGTTAGTTAGTGGTTTTTACGACACGTCGACCGTTGAGTCATGTAGCGTCGCCAATCTCTCACGCCGATTGGTCGCGGGCGAAGAGTAGCGACAGGTGAGACTCGAACCCACAACTTTTCGATTGTGAGACGAGCATCTTACCCCTAGACCACTCGTCCCCGACTGATATGGATTGGCCACAGGGCAAGATTTGACGCGATGTCAAGGCATGAGGAAGTCACTACAGGGGACGATAGCTGCACGCTGAGCGTTTCCGAATTCAGAGGAAAACCACTGCAACAGAAATCATCCGAACGTATCTGCCGACGTTATGAGAAGTACATTCGGTTCATTTCTGGTACACCCAGCTGGCCTACATCTCTCAGCGTCGCCACCCTCTGAGTCAGAAGTTCAAGTGATCAGCGAGGCTCGAACCCACAACCCTGGCAAGCCCTACCCACGAGTCGGACACCCTGGCCACTACCCCACTGGCTCAATATCGCCGGGTATTTTTACTCGCCGACACCATATACTCCAAACACCCGCACCGAACAGATTCAGAAACCCTGTCAGACCGTCGCCGCCAGCTAAGGCGGAGCCCCTCACCATGTGTTGATCTCCCTGCTCTCCTTCTCAGGCGGCATCTTGAGCTGCGAGCTGTCCACCATGTGGCACTGGTAGTCGGCCAGACAGAACACGTCTGGACATTTGAGGATTTGGTTGATGTACGAGAGCTGTCGGAAGGCAGGCACCGGTCACCACCCGTGGTCGACGAACGTGCGCCGCTGCCATCGTCCAGGCAAGCTCAGGGTTCGAAGTACACGGACATAGAGCAGCTAAGACATACATCGCAACATACGGCACACATCACCTGACGTCCGTACTTGTACATTGATATGATGTGAATCTTCGGGCCTGGAGCACATTTAAGGCGGCTCAGACTATTTCGAGAATATCTCAGAACTGAGACCATGCTGACACCCTGTTCAGACATCAAACTCAATCGTGCCCGGCAGCGGCCTTCGCACGCGATGGAGCACATCGCCCGCCTCATTTTCATCACTCCCAGAAACGGAGAATAGCACCCACCGAACCCGACTGTCGACGTCCTCACCGACCACGCAGAAGCCCTACGCAACCGATCGTCGGCACCACAATACCCGACAGAAGCCCTACACAACCGATAGTTGGCCCACGATGCCCAGCGGAAGCCCTGGACACTCGATCGTCGGCACCACAATACCCAGCAGAAGCCTGGGCACTCGACTGTCGGCACCACAACAGAGCTAAAATAATGATTTCTCGTTAGGTGTGAGATGTCGAAACGAGTACGGCAGGATGTCAAAATCACCATGGAAGTAATGCTGTTAATAATCGTGTAAGTCCTGCAAACCTAGTTTTGAGTTAATCGCGTACATATGAGTGTTCCCGTTTTGCGGGTTTTGAAAGGCACCTTATCTGGAGATACCGATATGAACGATAACGATGCAAACACCTATGCTATAAACTGGCAATGTATAACATAGCACATCATAGATCTCTTCACCTGAAATTGCGCTACGGGATGTTCTTTATCACGATCTGAGATCCGTTATGGTGAGCAAAATTATGATACTTGTGAACTGGATACAGTTAGAAACGATGCATGCAGACTTCACAAACATGCACCAAGAAGCACGATGCCAATACTTCTTTGGGAAGGATGTCGATTCAGTGTTCATTATGTGGTATATTCCACCCTATTTCGCGAATAGTTTATCCCTGCACCGCAATACCCGGCGGAAGCCCTGGGTACTCGACCGTCGGCACCACAATACCCGGGCAGAAGCTCTGCGCACCTGACTGTCGGCGTTCTTCCAGACCCGGTACAACACCTCCACCGGGAACTGGTCGGCTCGCACACCCTGTAGCTGCAGGCCCAGCCGCAGCGCCTGCGTCAGCATGTAGAAGGCGGTGCGGTCCTTGACCTGGAAGCCCGGGTGGTCCAGATGGTACACCACCTCCTTCCACTGGATGGTCGGCGCCTGAGGGGAGTGAAGAGAGCTCAGCTACAGTGCCAGGGTGGGCTGGGTGACAGGAACACAGCCGCACCTTCATCCAGTAAACACAGCGACACGGGCCCAGGATAATCATTTTCAGCGACCAACAGCATCAAGTGTTCAGGGAGACATTCATCCGACCCCAACTCATTTATATCACAGATTAGAATCACTTCTCTCCACGATAAATGCTATACACTACCAAAACAACGAAACCTAGAATTCTGCTACATGCATAGATTGGGGATGACTATTAGGCTCACCCATATAGCTATAATTAGGTATGTGGCGGTGGTGGATTGGTGGCCTAGCCCTCGCCTGTGTGCGGCATTTGGCTATCTTCGCCAGTGGAGGGGGATGGCCGCGACCCCTTGGCGTTTCGAAACCAAACGTTCTGGAGAGACGAAACAAAAACGGGTGTGTGTGGTGGGACGAAACATCGCGATTGATACCAGATTTGTGTAACTGGAGATGATATGTGGCCCTCCAAGTCAGATCAACAGTCGCAAATAAAATAAAGTCACATTTTCGCAAAGATCGATACATCACAATTTGTTCGCAAGCGTTTCCTAAATTGCGAAAGATATACACTTTCAGATGTTATCAGGGTGTTCGTCGGTGCTTTACGGATGTAATCATCTCAAGCCCTAATTAAAGCATAGGCCACGGATCAGGTCAGGCCAAGGGCCGACCCCGATTATGAAAACTTGATAGAATGTTGGTTAAACCACTGCTTCCACGAAACCCAAGGTAAAAATGGACGGTGAAATCAGATTCAGAACTCGACATAACCCTACACATTCTGTCAAGCTAAGCCACTCCAAGTCAACTTAGGTCAAAGGCCTTGAATGACCTTGGAATTGTACAGGGAGAATTCCCCAATTGTCCCAGTACAATTATCTAATAGCAATTGTCATCTATTCGCCAAAACCAGACTCGATTGGGGGTCGAACGATATAAGCCAACAGCCACCAGGTGAGAGTAGCAAGCCGATCCGAGACCCACTATGACATACTGACCGGCACAGGGCTCTGGAGCACCAGTCCTCTGCCAGCCACAGCCGAACCGAGACCCAGTATGACATACTGACCGGCACAGGGCTCTGGAGCACCAGTCCTCTGCCAGCCACAGCCGAACCGAGACCCACTATGACATACTGACCGGCACAGGGCTCTGGAGCACCAGTCCTCTGCCAGTTAGAGCCGAACCGAGACCCACTACGACACACTGACCGGCACAGGGCTCTGAGGCGCCAGCTAGATGTAAAATGTTATACAACCGACCGAGCTTATGTTGACTGATGACGATACATGGACGCCAAATGACACATGGCGTCGATGCGCCCTATAGTTCAAATAACTAACGATCGTGCTGATGTGCGCCTAAATTTCAATTAGATACGAAATACATATCGAGGGAGGAAGATGACAAGAGAACAAGATCACACAAGAAGTGTGGAGCTTAAATTTTGTGGATGGAAAACAACTGGGACGTCTAGAGTACAGACGGTGGACATCGAGGCCATAGTGAAATATTTCGATGCTACGTCCATCTGCGAACCTATGCCTTTTTGGGATGGACGAAGGAGAACAATGGACTTCCTTCTGATTCATTCAGTTGACTTAAAGATAATGCCAAACATCCTTGTAGAACCTATCATAACAATGATTTGGAATGATTATGGAAGCAATGGTTTGATTTCAGTGTTCTCAAATTCATTCTAAGTTAGGTGTCCGACGTAAGAAAACAATGCCAGTTATGATGAAAAATGTAGGATGGAGGTACCTAGACGTACATTTTGGGACAAATTAAATGTTTGAATCCCAACTAGAGCTGTTGAATTTAGCTGAAGGAGGGAACTACTTTCATGTGTGAATACAAAAACAGACAGATATTTGTATGCAATATCTACAGCTAAGAAAAAACTGGATGAATCCTGCAGGATCCTATCCTCAAACATGCACACAATTGACGAGTAGCTGGTATAAGGATGTAGAAAAGATATCGGAAGCAATGTGAGAAAAAGCTGTGTTAGGTGTCAGTTTGCACCCAACTGCAGGGATTTGAGAACCCTGACCCCTGTGCACAGCCAATTCATGGTAGCCATAAAATGAACATGCTGCAACGAAAATGCTCAGGGAAAATAGGCCACGAGCTCATCTAACTGGACTTATTTGAGTAAATCGCATGTTCCGCCGAACTAACAGTGTCACCGTATAACGGACACATCCCATGCCCTGGTCCCTGTCCCACACACGACCGGTCCCGAGGCGATAGTGCCACTCACCAGCTCGTGCACAGCCTGCACAAACACTTCGACGTTCCAGGTCTGCGGGCCGTCCTTTGGTTTGTCGGCCGCCCAGATGGAGGCGGCCGGCTGCAGACTCTGTATGGGGATCTGGTCGGCGAGGCCTGTGTAGGTGCGCACCATGGCGCCCAGACAGCGCGCCACCGCCGGCGCCGTCACCTCGCTGGCGCCGTGGTTGACCAGGTGGCGGCGGCACTCCTCCACCGACGAGCACAGGTTGTAGCCCACCTCCAGCACGAAGTCGGCCAGCGAGCCGTCCAGCTGACGGCAGACACACGGTCAGCGCACGTCCCCACAGTCCGCCGGCACGTCCCCACAGTCCGCCGGCACATCCCCACAGTCCGCCGGCACGTCTCCACAGTCTGCCGGCACGTCCCCACAGTCCGCCGGCACGTCCCCACAGTCCGCCGGCACGTCCCCACAGTCCGCCGGCACATCCCCACAGTCCGCCGGCACGTCTCCACAGTCTGCCGGCACGTCCCCACAGTCCGCCGGCACATCCCCACAGTCCGCCGGCACGTCTCCACAGTCCGCCGGCACGTCCCCACAGTCCGCCGGCACATCCCCACAGTCCGCCGGCACGACTCCACAGTCTGCCGGCACGTCCCCACAGTCCGCCGGCACGTCCCCACAGTCCGCCGGCACGTCCCCACAGTCCGCCGGCACGTCCCCACAGTCCGCCGGCACGTCCCCACAGTCCGCCGGCACGTCCCCACAGTCCGCCGGCACATCCCCACAGTCCGCCGGCACATCCCCACAGTCCGCCGGCACATCCCCAGTCCTCCGGCATGTCCCCACAGTCCGCCGGCACGTCCCCACAGTCCGCCGGCACGTCTCTACAGTCTGCCGGCACGTCCCCACAGTCCGCCGGCACGTCCCCACAGTCCGCCGGCACATCCCCACAGTCCGCCGGCACGTCCCCACAGTCCGCCGGCACATCCCCACAGTCCGCCGGCACGTCTCCACAGTCCGCCGGCACGTCCCCATAGTCCGCCGGCACATCCCCACAGTCCGCCGGCACATCCCCACAGTCCGCCGGCACATCCCCAGTCCTCCGGCACATCCCCACAGTCCGCCGGCAGTCCCCACAGTCCGCCGGCACGTCTCCACAGTCTGCCGGCACGTCCCCACAGTCCGCCGGCAGTCCCCACAGTCCGCCGGCAGTCCCTACAGTCCACCGGCACATCCCCACAGTCCGCCGGCACGTCTCTACAGTCCGCCGGCACGTCCCCATAGTCCGCCGGCACATCCCCACAGTCCGCCGGCACATCCCCACAGTCCGCCGGCACATCCCCAGTCCTCCGGCATGTCCCCACAGTCCGCCGGCACGTCTCCACAGTCTGCCGGCACGTCCCCACAGTCCGCCGGCAATCCCCAGTCCTCCGACATGTCCCCACAGTCCGCCGGCACATCCCCACAGTCCGCCGGCACGTCTCCACAGTCCGCCGGCACGTCCCCATAGTCCGCCGGCACATCCCCACAGTCCGCCAGCTCATCCCCACAGTCCGCCGGCACGTCTCCACAGTCCGCCGGCACGTCCCCATAGTCCGCCGGCACATCCCCACAGTCCGCCGGCACATCCCCACAGTCCGCCGGCACATCCCCAGTCCTCCGGCACATCCCCACAGTCCGCCGGCACGTCCCCACAGTCCGCCGGCACGTCTCCACAGTCTGCCGGCACGTCCCCACAGTCCGCCGGCACGTCCCCACAGTCCGCCGGCACGTCCCTACAGTCCGCCGGCACATCCCCACAGTCCGCCGGCACGTCTCTACAGTCCGCCGGCACGTCCCCATAGTCCGCCGGCACATCCCCACAGTCCGCCGGCACATCCCCACAGTCCGCCGGCACATCCCCAGTCCTCCGGCATGTCCCCACAGTCCGCCGGCACGTCTCCACAGTCTGCCGGCACGTCCCCACAGTCCGCCGGCACATCCCCAGTCCTCCGACATGTCCCCACAGTCCGCCGGCACATCCCCACAGTCCGCCGGCACGTCTCCACAGTCCGCCGGCACGTCCCCATAGTCCGCCGGCACATCCCCACAGTCCGCCGGCTCATCCCCAGTCCTCCGGCATGTCCCCACAGTCCGCCGGCACGTCCCGCCGGTCCCCAGCAGCACCGGCCTTCTCTACGACGCAGTAAACACCGCACAATGAAGCGTCAACATACCATGCTGTTCACGGGTGACAAAACGAACGTGACGACTGCCAAGTCGTAATTCGCGATTCCTTCCATTCAACGTAAGCATCTTCAACATCAAACATTTGACACAAAGCCGTCGGGATGTGGCAATTACTGCCATACAGAGAACTGGGCCAGGAGCACTGCCCAGACAGACACGTCACTTGCTGGGTAGAGTGACTGTTGCATTATTGCACGTCACTGGGCGTCGAATGCAGGCGAACACGGGGTGAGTCCAGCCTGTGCAGGGATGTCGCGAGTCACGACGCGGAGCCGCCGGCCACTCTCACCAGGTTCTTGGCCATGTTGCCGGCGCTGCGGATTTTGTTCACGGGGATGTCAGAGCTCTCAGCGTAGATGAGCGGCGCGAGCACGACTGGCACCAGCTCGCGCGGGAAGTCGCGTCGGATTGCCTCCAGGAAGGTGTCCTGCGCGTCCGCCGCCTGAACAACACGGCACACAGCTGTCATCATCGACCTCTTCTGCAGGGTTAACAGCGCACTGGGTGCACACAGCGCCAAGCAAGCATCAAAACAAGGAAAACTACTTCAAAAGAGCAATCAACACTGGTAGTGACATGTTTGGCTGACTGATATCTGTCACACTGGAGTGCTAGCAGGGCACTAACTAAATGATCTCAGGATGAGAAGGGTGGCGGTTTGTTCGGCAAACGTCAAGCCATTCTATGGTTAATATCGACAACATTTCAACCAGCACATAGACAGTAGGGAACAACACGAGAAAAGGCCGTAGGCACCATTGGTGACATATTTGCAAGACTGGGAGCTACGACGCATGTGAAACTGAGGCATAATGAAGTGCGAGACTGGATAGTACCAGGGATGAGAGGTCATAGCTTGGAGGTGCCACATTAGCTGCCTGTGATGGCCGGTACGGTCGAGGGTATGTCATAGAGGAGAGGTGTGTGCTGCAGAAGCGGGAACTGAATGAGATGCCAAGACAGAGGTATGGGAAAAAAGGCACCAGACTTCGAAGTACCTTGTCAAGTTGATCGGGAGGAGCGTACAGTAGCCACGAGACGAGGTGGTGCAGTAGCTCCGGCGACGACTCGTGCAGACCGCCCTCCTCAGCCGCGCTCAGCACGTCGGCTGCCGAACCGCCAGCCGTCAGCCCACAGCAGAGGACCCACACACAGCAGGCGACTCATACACACCATGGCAGATCCACATACACCATGGTAGACCCACAAACAGCAGGGGACTCACACACAGCAGGGTAGATCCACATACAGCAGGGACCAACACAGCAGGCTATTCATGCACACCATGGTAGATCCACATACAGTAGGGGACCCACAAACAGCAGGGTACTCATACACACCATGTCAGATCCACATACATCGTGGTAGATCCACATACAGCAGGAGACCCACACACAGCAGGGTAGATCCACATACAATTACAGCAGGGACCCACACAGCAGGCTACTCATGCACACCATGACAGATCCACATACAGTAGGGGACCCACACACAGCAGGCTACTCATGCACACCATGATAGATCCACATACACCACGGTAGATTCACATACAGCAGGGGACACACACAGCAGACTACTCATGCACACCATGATATATCCACATACAGTAGGGGACCCACACACAGCAGGCTACTCATGCACACCATGATAGATCCACATACACCATGGTAGATTCACATACAGCAGGGGACACACACAGCAGGCTACTCATACACACCATGGCAGATCCACATACAGCAGGGACCCACACACACAGCAAGCTACTCATACACACCACAGCAGATCCACATACCCCATGGTAGATCCACATACAGCAGGGGACCCACACACAGCTGGCTACTCATACACACCATGACAGATCCACACACACCACAGTAGATCCACATACATCAGGGGACACACAGCAGGCTACTCATGCACACCATGATAGATCAACATACACCATGATAGATTCACATACAGCAGGGAACATACACAGCAGGCTACTCATACACACCATGATAGATCAACATACAGCAGGGACCCACACACAGCTGAGTAGATTCACATATAACAAAAGAACCAACACATGGTACACAAACTACGGGCAGCGGAATATTCACACACAGCAGGGAATCAATGAACAGCAGATTCATAAAGAGCAGGGCATCTCTAGACAGCAATACTGATACAAATAAATGTAGGTGATCCACATTCAGCAGTGTATCCACACACAGCCGGACATCCACAGACAGCACGGGGTGCACACAGATACATTAATCCGCTGGAAACAGGAACGTACAGACATGAGATCCACCAATAACAGCGAATTGTAGACATCTGGCGATCTACTAACATCAGAAGATCCGACGTTTTTATCAGAAGATCACAGACCATTCAGTCTACATCTCGTGGTTGGTTGGTTGGTTATTGGTTTTACGACACGTCGACCGTTGAGTCATATAGCGTCGCCAATATCTCACGCCGATTGGTCGCGGGCGAAGAGTAGCGACAGGTGAGATTCGAACCCACAACATTTCGATTGCAAGACGAGCATCTTACCCCTAGACCACTCGTCCCCCCCCTCGTGGTTCCACACCTCCACGAGCTCATCGCCGCCCCAGCACCCACCAGAGTCGATGTAGTTTTTGATGAGGTCGGGTAGCCGCTGCTGGATGAACTGTTCAGCGCAGTGCACGGTGTCCGGGTGGGACGAGTGCAGCAGTGCGATGGCGAACGCCACCTCCTCGGGCTTCTTCAGCTTCAGCGTCCGCGACAGCTCCTGCAGCAGCCTCTCCGGACGGTTCTGGACACACACGGTGAGAGGTGAAAAGGTGTAAAACACGGCATGTGTCACTGGCTAATACAATTTATGGCCGGACTTCTACCTAAATATGATCGATTATCATTGATGAGCATCTCGGAGCCGGGTTGTTCTATATGGTTCACACGTGATGTACATGTTCAGTTACTAATTGGCTTAAACAGGGAAGGTATCCGACAGATTGATTTACATGGATTCAGGTAGTCTTCGTAGGTTGGTTGGTTATTAGGGTTTTAGGGCGCATCAACTGCATTGGTTATACAGCGCCCATAAAACCCTAATAACCATAGTCTTCGTAGGGTTTCCACGTCTAGTTCGTTAATCATTTTAACATATAATACCGACATAATTCGTTATTTTGGGTTAAGGGCACTGCGATTTCAAAAATGGCGATTATTTAGTGCCAATTACGTCTATAATTCAGTCTCAGAACCATATGAAAAACGCCACAATAATTATATGACCTTAAATCCGATATCTATCAGATATCGAAATATGCTTTATGAATGAATGATTTGCGATTCATCCGCTATCAAGTCCCGACATGCTAGGCTCCGTGTACTATTTCCATAGAACAGCCTTCGCTTCCCTGAAAAGCGTTGGCACGATAAAAATACATCTCGCACCATCAGGGTCCCCAAGCAGTGAGGAAAACGGAAAACGTGTATATTGCCACAGGGAGGGTACTGGTGGGTAGCAGGTGTATGGCAGCTGTGTAATCTACACAGGGTCACCTCATCACTTCTGGATTTGCGATGGCACGAAGACCAATCTCCAAGGTGTGGCTTCATTGCATGAAACTTATTGCTGGACTATGCATTCCAGGTCTTCTGCCACTAAGCGTTAGCATAGCAGGAAATTCTCGAGATGTGGTCCCTAGTCGGAAGTGAGAAGACATGTGTTGGGGGATTCTGGGTTGCTTATGTTGCCGCGGAACCGGCCGGCTCAGTTCTTTATAGTCCGCCATGGCTCGGTAACCAGCAAAAACGAACGCGTCTCCCACCTCAGTGCCAAGTAGTGAACGTGTTTCCCATCCCAGTGCCAAGTAGTGCACGTGTTTCCCAACTCAGTGCCAAATAATGCACGTTTTTCCCATCTCAGCGACAAGTAGTGAACATTTTTCACATTGCAGCGCCAAGTAGTGAACGTGTTTCCCGTCTCAGTTTCAAGTAGTGAACATGTTTCCCATCTCAATGCCAAGTAGCGGACGTGTCAGAATGTCGAGCAGTAGAGGGCCTGCAAGATAAAATGTGGTGAGTGCAAGAAGGCTGCTGAGAGGATCAGATAGTGTGACATATGACACATTATGCAGTACCTCGATGAAAGAAAACGCTTTATTTATTGCAATCAGATCTGAGCTATGCACTAAAGCATACACAGGTAACGTGAAAGATCCAATTGAACTACCACACATGAAAGCACGTCCTGCTCCATTGCCATTCTTGAACCCATCAATGGAAATTTGTGTATATCGTCGGTAAGCATCCTGGTGCTCCAAAGCTTCACACGCCACGCTTCAGGTGGGATGTCATCATTAAGCATTACAGGAGAGAGCAGTCAACTGCAGGAGTGACCAGATTCCAAGCGAGTATGGGTTTCACTCTCCTCAGAGAGCACGAATCCGAACACAGAATGGCGAAGCCGTCACATTTCTGTCCCTGCAAAGGAGCACCAACGTGAGGCGGAAGAACACCGCGCAGTGAGCGGAGTGGGTAGGAACTGCCGTAATATGTATGCGTGTCCAACACCAAGCACTTCACGTATTGGCGCCAGAGGTGGTCAGTTGGCCTCTGCAAACTAGCTAACAATGGGTGCGGTTCTGAACGACCCGGCGACGATGGACACCGCATGGTGCACCACATGGTGCACCGCACCAAGAGCACGCTTATTGGTCGTGCAGGTGCCATCACACACACCACGTGCGTAGTCCAACTTAGACAGAATTGCATCAGAAGCGCATCGTATAGAGGGCCGCGAGAAGGGGGGGGGGTGCGCGTGTCGGACGCACCTTGTGTCGGAAGCCGGGCTGGTCGACGATGTGGCAGAGCAGGTGGACGTGGCTGGGTCTGGTGACCAGGCCGGTGCACTGCTGCAGTAGCAGCTGCAGCTGCGGCTGCTCCTTGGCAGACGTGCGGCTGGCGCCGTGCAGCGGCACCGCCGAGAACAGACAGCGCAGCAGGTGCTTCTGGGCTTCGGCACCGTGCGCGCTCACCAGCTGTCGGCCACGCCACGTCAGTGCCACGCTGTCCACGGTGGCGAGCCATCGTGTGCAGATGTGGCTATCTGCACATGTGGCCATTTGCAACACACATATTTGCGGATGTGAGCGTTTGTGCACATGAACATTTGCGATACCAACAACACCAGTGTCCTGAAATTGACTTTGTACAGTGGAGTGGGAGATGTAAAAAAAGCCAGCTGATGTAAAAAAAGAAGCAAATGTACATCAATAATGGCTATTTATGAGCTACTTTCTATGACCTTTGCTGGTTGCTTGATGATGATGATGATGATGATTATGTCAATAGTGCACCTGCTGACTTTACCAGTCAGCAGTGCTGCTGTCAGAAGCTATACACACTCATAAAGATGCAAATCTCACCCATAGCCTAAAGCAGAAACACGAAAATATGCGCATAATGATGCCAAAAGAGTGATGTCAAAAACAATTGTCACCAAGAATGGGTCTCCACTCAAATTTCAGAATTACAGGACACTGAGCAACAGTATATACAAACATGTATGATTGTAGCATTTGCAATAGGAACATTCATGACAGTTACATCCATGATAGGAGAATTGATCACAACATTTCCATAGAAAAAGGTGAGTTCATGAAAACTGGCATATAAACACTTCTCTTGGAACCAATGGTCATGAGAAAGAGAGAAAGCAGTTGTGGGCTCATGTATTCACAAAACAGTGATAAGTCAAGCAGCATACATATGATGAGGAGCAGGGTGGAGAAAAGGATACAAATAAGGATATGAATAGGATTGGATCTATGGTCAGGACTCTGAAAAAGAAGTCCCCCCCCCCACAGGCCAAAACAACTTCCTGGTAAGTGTTGCTTTCCAACTAAATTCTTAATTGCAGGGCATTGGGTGTTAGGAGTGCAATTGAGTGTGAACAATACCAGCGAATAAAGACCCTCTCAGCATAGTCTGATACAATATTCTGATAGCAGAATCTGTGGAAGAAGCAAAAGAAGACCACCTGGAAATACAGCTCAATTAAAAAGTGTTCATGATTCTCTTTGCTTGGATGGCAGAAGTAGCTATTATCAAACAATAGAAACAACATACAAATTGCTCATTCAGCTTGAAAGGGTGAGAAAGGTATCTGATATATTAGAAAGTAGTTGCACATGCTTCTTTTGTCAGGAGAAAACATTACGTTCAACCAGTTTATCAACATATAGAGATTGAATACTGAAGCTTAATTATGGATGCCTGTGATCATGTATCTCAATGCACCATCAGATAACATACAGCAATGATAGGAACAGATATAGCGGGCAAGCAGCAGATTGCTTGCAACTTCCCAAGCTTTCTGACATGCTTTGCAGCAGAGCAGACAGGCTGAGCTGCTGCTGATTTCTAACCATCTAGTGTTGGTCACATGGCAAAAATGTGAACTACAGAATAAACATTATATCCCACTTGAAAGAAGACAGATTTAGTCTACACCTACACCTGTTTCAGTCTGCAACATTAAAGCATAAGACTGCAAATTGAAATACGGAACAAACTCCATGGTATCAATCCATGTACTTCAAATTTAGCATGCAAATCTTCAAATATTTTGCACATGGTAGCTGCATTTTCCTTTAGAACTAGATATACTGGACATCAATTGTCCTTGAACATCTAAAACATGGATAGACAGGGACCCATTTAAGATTTATTTTATATTCATTGGTGAAAAATGGTCCAGAAACATCCATGAAAGTAAAGTATGTTGTCAGCTTCACCAACACTGCCCTGAAAATATTTAAAAAGCAAACCATTGATGGAGAAATAGTCCCTCTGTTTCAAATATTGCCTGAGTCTCTGTGGTTAGGTAGAAAGGTATCTCACCTATATACCAATAGGTTATGTGCAATCTGCAAAAAATGGTAGTCCTGCTGATTGGTGCATGAGATAAATGGTCTATTTATTGTGCATGAAAGTGTTATAGAACAATATATTTTGAGCAGCACCATACCACACCAGCACAGTATACTCTTGCACAATACACAATATGTTGCATTCTTGGAACTAGTTTAGGCCACCACCACCATTTGGTCTGTCTGCAAAATGTGGCAACTGCATGCCTGCCACACACCTGAAATGTCAAATGCAAGCCCCAGAGGATCTGAATGCATACTTGGCATGCATGTTCAAACACATGCCAGGCCAGGGGTGGCATCACAGGGAGGCAGCTCCCCATCACTGGCTAAGTGTTCATGCTAGCACAGGCAAGATGGAAAAATAGGGACATGAGGTTTCCTTCACTTAGAAACATGAAGAGGTATATAATCTTCATGACTTTGCTTTTAATCTGGGAAACATGTTTTTTGGCACCTTGGACTTTTGTTGTTATTCTCTGCCATTTTTAACCAGCAGGACATAAATGTACTCTGCTTGTAGTGTATTTATCAATGGCATGTTCCCCATCTGGCAAAGGTGCTAGATTAGAAGCAAGGCAAAACACAGCTGTTGTTTTTTTTTATATAACAAACATGATGGATGGCCTCTGAGATTTGAAGTTCCAGGGGGAAGATTGGCCCCAAGATCCTGAAAACTCCCTGTCAATTTGCTGGTGAAAAACAACATTGAAATTCAATGTCTTGAAGTTTAATTCAAAATAAAGAAGACTGAAACATGTTGCAAAGGGAGATACAGGAGTGAAAAGGGACAGGAATGTTCAATACCATTGGATCTTGCAACATCCATCATTTTGTAAAAACTGATTTTCAAGTTCTTCATCACATGCCATAGCTGAATGCATAACACCAATGAGTACACCACATAGTTAAATGATTGCTTAGTACTATGCACATTGTCATTACTGGGATTTTAAAATGCAAAGGCATCTCCAGGCAGATTGATGGTATTTTTCATAGCTGGGTATGATTTCCTAGGGCCTTGACATGATTTTTAAGGTGATGACAAAATATTTTTGGGTCCTGGCATGTTTTGTGTCCAAAGTCCAATCTTTTGGCATCAAAATATTCCTAAGGGCCTGGCTGGGTCATTCAAGGATTAAACTGACCCTTCAGGGACTGAACTCAATTTTGCAGACTCCATTGTGTTGAAGTGTTAGTGTGCTGCTTGGGGCATTCTGTGGTTTGTCATGATATTTCTTGCCAAAGTAGGTCATGAGCAGATGGAGGGGGAATGAGATCCTTTTTTGCACCAGCATGATTTTCAGAGTTCCAACAACATTCCTTAGGGGCTCAGTACCATTTTTAGGCTTCACATGCTCTATTGGCCATATCTTAAGGTATGGTGGACAGCTTGCAGAGGCTCACAGCATGTACATAGCCATGCAAAAAGACACAGTGGCCCTTGGGGGCAAACAAGTACTGGGTGCACCAGCCCTTGGGAGGAAATATGCACCAAGTGGACCACAAGAAGTTAATAAAAAGAGGATGTCTGGTCATCCATCTCCAAAAGATATACATATATATATATATGCATAATATACTTGGTATATACATAGAAGCCCCTGAGTGCAAATAAGAGAAAACATATGCATGGTCTGGACTTGTTGATGCTTACCTTACCTATTTAAAATCACACCACTTAGCATCAGCACAGTGGATGATATGGATTGATTTGGTGACATAATGATTATTTAATGCCTAATTGAGATATAAGCATTTCAACTTCAATTGGTTATATATTGGAATGGTTGGTTGGTTGGTTATTTGGGCTTAGGGGCGCATCGACTGCGATGGTCATACAGCGCCCATATATATTGGAATGGTGTCATTTCCCAAAGAAATGAATAGCAAATTCATTCATATCACATCAGGAAGCACCATTAAAAATATGTTTGACCAAACATTAGCCTAAGGGCTTCTCAATATATTTACAATATATTCAACAGCAGCTTCTTTTTAAGATAGCAAGAAAACTAAATAATACATGGTATTATTTAGTTTCCTTATCTAGTATCTATTAATATCTAATCTAATATCTAGTAATACTATTATTAAATAATAGTATTAATACATGGTAGCATTGAAGGTGACAACCATGAATGATTCAACAAATGTGGTGCACTTACCTGGCCATCACCACTTTTACTGTGATGGTGCTGCATTACTTGTGTCCTTCCATAATATTTCCCCAGTGACATGTGCACCAGCCTTTTGCTGACACACTAGTGTGACTGCAGTTCATAGTGTTGATTGGGGCACACCAACCAGGCCTCTTGGGCTGCACCAACCATGTCTGATATATGAAGGGTGCATACCAAATAAGATCTCTTCAAGATTTTCATATTTTACAGACTGTTTCTTCTGGAGTCTTGTACATTTTAAGACCCATCACCTCTTAGCATATCATTTTGCCTTTTACTCTCTTGGCATGTGTGCCACTAATTTTAGTTTGTGTGCTTGTGGTTTATTATTGTAGTTAAATGTAGTTAAGTTTTTAGCTTTGGGGATAAGTGCCATCACAATACTGCACTAGGCCTGTTGCAAGACATACTAAGCTTTAGTGCATGCACTGGCCATCTCCATTTGCATCTAGTGTTTGCCTGGCTCCAGTGCACCAGCCTGCTTCTTGATGCATTTCTGACAATAGTATGACCCCAACATCCATTGATGCATGCTTGTAGACCTTTCTGCATGCCTGAATTTAGGTCTGCACACAAGATCTTGTGAAAACCTGCCACGTTTTGCAGACTGGCCACTTGGTGCACGTTTTGCATGCGACTTGCATTCCAACTCGAGCACACAACTGCATAGCTTGGCAAGCACTAAAATGTATCAGGCCATACCACCATGCATGAATTATATCCAATGGAGGTTGCAATACCTCATAAACTGCAATATGCCATGTTCCATGTGTGCGTCTAGGTACCTACAATGCATCAATATGGTAGGAATGCAAGCAGCAATATTACCTGAGATATTTCTTGGCAAGATGTCTTGCAGTTCTTTTTTGTCAGATTTCGCACAAGATTATTGATATGAATCAGGGCAAAGGACAACGAATCCAGGTTCATAGTGCCATAAACGCCACACAAAAGGAAACTTCTCGTCCGGAAGTCTCCTCTACTTTCACAATACTTGTAGACAAACTATGCACAAATCTAAAAAAACATTTGTACAAAGCATATGAACCTCTCATAACGTATCCTTCAAGTCATCACCGGTATTCTTGATAAGGATCGTGAAACATATCCAACAAAAATCCTATCACCGAGGAACGGACGGACGGAGACGACGCTCAATCTCTCTCCATCCACTCGATGCATAAAACCACAAAACACACAGGCCCAAGGCCGAGGTCAGTGTAAGTTAGTTTTGGTATAAACGATTTATCATAAAAGTTACATCAGGTAACGAGTATTTCATATTTAAAATAATTACAATATTTGTGATTTCAGAATGCCTTAAAATAGCGTTGATTCATCTATAAAAATGTCACACAAATTAATAATTAACATGCGTGCCGCTAGTAGCATCGCTACTTTTTGCGAACAAAAGATGCCCTCCTGGGCATTACGAGGACAAACATAAGCAAGTTCGAAGTTCTTTACATTTGTGGGTGTACAACCTGCAGTAACATGAGGCACATTAAGCTACGTCATTCTAAAAAGAGGATACACGAGGAACATCAGACATTAATCCGAATGAGCGTCAGCCCGGAACCTTCCGATCCAGTATCCGATGTCAGGCACTGGCCTACATCCGCGGGCAGTTGGATCGGCTCTTCCACCCGGTACGCACAATGCTTTTCACAACTGATCGAAGGAATATCATTTATTACTTCGAGCCAAGCATGTATTTACAATTCATGGAACGACAGCTACGTCTCTGCTGTAACCGCGCTTGCGCCTCCAGCATCTTCCTCCGCACCGACTGCGGCTGGACACTTCCGCCACGCGCACTCTGAAGGTTGAAGCCGCTGGGTCTCTCCAGATATGTGGCGGCTTCTTGGCAACCACTTGGCGACGGAACAGCCGGCCGCTAGCCGCGACACTTCGCCAGTGCATGCCCCGACTCAGTTTTTTAACCGAGTCCCAATGCATTTTTGTTTGGCTCT
Organism: Ashinkailepas kermadecensis; assembly: GCA_034440615.1. Classification (NCBI taxonomy): domain Eukaryota; kingdom Metazoa; phylum Arthropoda; class Thecostraca; family Neolepadidae; genus Ashinkailepas; species Ashinkailepas kermadecensis. The sequence goes on along the minus strand of JAOTOM010004801.1, from coordinate 429,468 downwards.
TGTACTTAATTGTGGCCCACAACGATAATGTGTGGGGTCCTGGTGCAATTTTCCGAGGTCCCGGTGCAATCTGTCGGGCCCAGGCGCGAGTTTCTGGGCCCGTTTAGAGTTTTCTGTGCGCGATGCGATTTTTCTGTATATTTTTTTCGGAGCCTGGGTCGCTTTTCGGGAACCAACGCGACGTTTGGAAGCCCGGGTTCTCTTTTAGGCCCCCGGCGCGATATTTTTGGAACTCAGCAAGCCTCTGGGGCCCCATGCGATTTCTTGGTGTGCTGTGGCACGGCTCGTGGTGCTTCGGAGGGATTTTTCGGGTTCGGACCGATTTTACAGGGTCCCTGCTTAATTCTTCGGGGCGCAAGCCTGATATTTGTCGGGTTCTGATAGGTGGTCTCGATGACGGGCCTCTATTTTGGAGGCCTCCACTTGCGGCTCCTGACGCAAAGTTTTTGGGACCCGGCGCATTTTTATAGTCATGGCGCGAATTATTGGGGATCCGCTGTGCTTGGTTGCAGCCCGACGGGATGTTGGAGGCTACAGCACGATTTTTTGGACCCGGAGCGATTTTTGAGATTCGTCAAATTCTTGGAGTCTCCAACGCGAATATTTGGGGCCCCAGCACGATTTTTTTGGGCCCGGCGCAATTTCTTCGAACCCTCGGCGCCATAACCGGAGGTCCACCACCTCTCAGAGAAGGGGGCGGGGATTTTCTCCCTTTGCTCTCCTTGGGTACGCCACAGCCTTTTAAAATTGCTCCAAAGCTCTGTCCCCACAGGCATCCGCAATCATCTTTAACTTTGCACGGTGAATTATTCACTAATAGCAAAATGCATGCCTAACCACATCATAGCATCGCACAAAATCGGACTAAGCACCACCAACGTGATCAGGAACTTCACCACTCCGCTCACGTCATCTCTCACCACTCATAAACAAGTTCACCAGGTCGAAATATATTCGTCACTTGAATTCGAATCACAAACCTGAATCTGAGCACGGCGACACTACCACATGCTCAAAAACCTCAGCACAAAGTACACCAATGCGAACACGCAGGTGCCGAAGAAGGTGGCGTTGAAGATGTGGCCGTCCCGGCCGGGCCCAGACTTGACCGGGCAAGGATTGACCACGCGTGCCTCGCGTACCACGCGCGACGTCATGGAGAACTTTGAGGCGGAAGTGATCTGGACGGTGACTAGCTTGCCCATGAAGTCGGCCTCCATAGGCACCAGAACCTGCCGACAAGTCATCGGTCATGCATACTGAACCGTGATGCCGCACTTAGTGGACACGTTGCCTGACGGTCAGCATACGGATACACCTCCAACTTCCGGGTTGATTGATTTCCGTGGTTCGGATTTCCGGGCTTCGAGCCAATCTGCGTGATAGTAGCGACGCCAAATGGCCTCGCGCCTGGATATGCCGGCACTAATCCAAAGGCCATGAATGATGATCTCCTTGGTTGTGTACTTGGAATGAATGCGTGAAGTGCTATTTGTTCTCAAGGATGCACCAAGGATGTACCAAGGGTGACGTTGTACCGAACAGCCGGACGCCTTGGTCTTGTTTCGGGGGCGGCCCGGTGTCTGCCCGGCGCTGGCGAGTTCCCCACGGTACGGTCCAGGCTGGTACCGGCCGCACCGACTCACCTTCTGGTACGCCTTGGTCTTGTTTCGGGGGCGGTCCGGTGTCTGCCCGGCGCCGGCGAGTTCCCCACGGTACGGTCCAGGCTGGTGCCGGCCGCACCGACTCACCTGCTGGTACGCCTTGTTGTGGCCGACGTAGTACTGTTTGTCGTGCGAGACGTCGGTGACCAGCACCTGGTGGTGCTGACCCACCAGGTGGTCGTACGGCCGGTACGAGTGGAAGAGCTCGGTTAGGGCGCGTGTACGCCGCTTCACCTGCCGATATCCAGGTGCCTTCACCACACTGCCGCCACCATATTAGTTCGCAACATGCCTACATCTTTTAATTTGGTTATGTTTTGCAAATTTACGAACAACGCCCCATGGCCACTGTAAATACACTGGAACAACTTAGAGGTGTGTAACCATGTTGGCTAATGAGTGGAACTGCCAGAGAATCGACACGAGCCGTGAAGGAGTCCACTTGATCTTATACGAAGTGCCGGAATTGGTGGTCACGAAGCGGTTAAATTGGACTTATCCACCCGCCTTTAACTACTGCTCTGCCCGATTGAAGAAAAAAACGCATTGCCATCAAGTTAAAACACTGGCGCCCGGCATATTGACATTGATATTCTATACCTGACTGCCCGAGAGCCTTCCTGACTGACTGACGTGATTGCCAGGCCCGCCGGCGACCAACTGGCGTGAGAGCTTGGCGACGCTGTATGACCTAGCAGTTGAACACGTCGTAAATGAATCCAACTTTGTTCTTGTTGTCCGACCGACTGACCTCCTGCGTGGGCACCCGCCGCATGCTGGCTGCCGGCGTGCCCGGCCGCGGGTAGAACTGGTTGATGAACAGGCTGGGGAACTTGTAGTCGGCGCAGAGCTGCAGAGTGCGCGCGAAGTCCTCCTCGGTCTCGGTGGGGAAGCCGCAGATGATGTCCGTGCAGACGGTGATGCCGGGCACTCTGGCGGCCAGTGGGGGTCCGTCAGCGCCGGCCGCAAGGATGGTTGGTTGGTTGGTTATTTGAGTTTTAGGGCGCATCGACCAGGTTTGGTCACCTAGCGCCCATCACGCCGCCAGGATCGCACCGAGCCGACCTGGCGCCGACCGTCCCGCAGTTACACGGCGCCGCCCAGATGCGGGCCAGTGACGGGAGGCAGCACACGGATCACAATGGTGAATAATCACCAACACGAATCATGGCTGAACGCGATGTTCTAAAGGTGAGTAGGTCAGGAGTAAGATGCTCGTCTCCCAACAGGAAGGCTGTGAGTTTGAGTGCAACGCTTCGCTGCCCTTCGCCCGCGACCAATTGGCGTGAGAGATTGGTGGCACTAAATGACCAAAGCAGTCGACGCGTCGTAAGACTGATGGTCAACCAGCGGTGTCGCAACGTTTGAACATGTTTGATCGCGGTTATGGACGGTGCACTCTTTTGCTCTGTCGAGATCAAAGTGAAGTGGCGAAAGGTACACCGAACATGTAGGTGGAGTTTTCTGCTGACCAACGTTTTTGTTTATTTCTATGATATTATATTATATTATATTATTATTATTAGTATATATTATTATTATTAGTAGTATATATTATTATTATTATATATTATTATTATATTGTATATTATATTATCGGTTATTATAACGTTGTTATGCTGACCAACCAACAGACAACGCTCCACGTCTCATTTGTCACTACACATCAGGCCATGCCACATAATTAAATTAGGAGATACAGAGAAACAATGCTTTTTACATTTCGATGAATATAGAAATGGGTTTTAACAGTGTGCTCTCTGACATGGCCGGACCTGACCAGCATACTCAACATCGAACTGAGGTACATCATTTCGCGTTGTTGTTTTCCGGGCTACATGAGCCGGGAAGTTCATCAAATTATAAAGACGAACACAATGGTATCCTACGCAATCAAAATAACTACAATTTTCGTGTTCAGGGGAATACTGTCGCGATATGGTGCACGCCATATCGCGATGCCAGCGCACCAGAGCAGCATGCCGTGCTGCAGCATGCCTGCGGTCACACCAACCTCTGCCTCAGGTAGTCAACCACACGCCGGAAGTCCCTGACGAAGTATTCGCGCTTCATGCTCTCCAGTACAGCGTCACTACCAGACTGTACCGGCACGTGCAGGAACGAGTAGACTCGCGGGTGTGTCAGTACACGGCCGATCTCCTGCGGAGCCGAGCAGTGTCGGTACACCAGGGTACCACAGCCGGGCAGTGTCGGTACACCAGGGTACCACAGCCGAGCAGTGTCAGTACACCAGGGTACCACAGCCGAGCAGTGTCGGTACACCAGGGTACCACAGCCGAGCAGTGTCGGTACACCAGGGTACCACAGCCGAGCAGTGTCGGTACACCAGGGTACCACAGCCGAGCAGTGTCGGTACACCAGGGTACCACAGCCGAGCAGTGTCGGTAAACCAGGGTACCACAGCCGAGCAGTGTCGGTACACCACGGCACCACAGCCACACACCCGAGCAGTGTCGGTACACCAGGGTACCACAGTCTTAGGAAAGTGGCGCCACAGCTAGACGGCCGAACAGCGGCGCTCCACAGAGCCGCACAGTTCCGGTCAGAGTCCGAGGTGTGCTCCACGACACCCAGACGCGTACCAGGGCGTACCCCGACCACGACCGTCCCAGGGTCATCTGCCGACAAGTACCAGACCAGGGACGTCCCCGACCCTTCCCAGACCAGGTACGTCCCCTGACCCCTCCCATACCAGGCACGTCCTCCGACCCTGCCCGCATCAGTGGCGTCCGCCGACCCCGCTCCTACCAGGGCGCACCCCGACCCCGCCCGTAGCAGAGTCGTCCGCCAGCCCTGCCGTACAAGTGGCGTCCCCTGAAGCCAGACACGGCCCCACCCACCTCCAGGTGGTCGAGTATGTAGGGTGGGTTGGTCATGCCGACGCGCATCATACAGCCGTCGGGCACGACGTCGACGAGCCGCCAGAGCAGCTGTGGCAGCGTGACCCCGATGTCCAGTCCGTAGGCGCCCGTGTCCTCAGACGTCAGCCACACCTCCACAACGCCCTCGCCGAACGCCATCTCGGCGCGCGCCACGATCTCCTCTGGACGTCACCGCAGGTCAGGTCAAAGCCGGAGAGTCTGATCAGGTCAACACCGGCGGGTCACGCCATGTCACCGCCAGCAGTGGATGGTCAGACTATCACCAGTTGGTTGGGTCAAAACAGACGGGTCACGTCAGGTCGGTCACCGCCGACAGCCAAGGTCAGGTCTAACTGTGACTAGGTTAGACCATTTCCGGAGGTGAAGAGGTCAGACCAAGTCAGTCCGGCCCCGACAGTCGGCGACAATAGTAGAGCTCCGACAATGGACCAGGTCAGAGCAGACAGATAACGTCATGATCTCTCAATGACCGCTGGCAGTTGGTTGTGTCCTACGAGTGGTCTCACATATGCATCTAAAGGTGACTTTTCGGGAACGGCCGCTACGTGCCGCACACAGTGGCGCCAAGGAACGGCCGCTACGGGCCGCGCACGGTGGCGCCAAGGAAGGGCCGCTACGTGCCGCGCACAGTGGCGCCAAGGAAGGGCCGCTACGGGCCGCGCACGGTGGCGCCAAGGAACGGCCGCCACGGGCCGCGCACGGTGGCGCCAAGGAACGGCCGCTACGGGCCGCGCACGGTGGCGCCAAGGAACGGCCGCTACGGGCCGCGCACGGTGGCGCCAAGGAACGGCCGCTACGGGCCGCGCACGGTGGCGCCAAGGAACGGCCGCTACGGGCCGCGCACGGTGGCGCCAAGGAACGGCCGCTCCGGGCGCGCACAGTGACGCCAAGGAACGGCCGCTACCGGCCGCGCACAGTGGCGCCAAGGAACGGCCGCTACGGGCCGCGCACAGTGGCGCCAAGGTGTAGTTGGTTAAAGCGCTCCTCTAGTGAGCAGGAGATCCCAGCTCGGGTCTCGGTAGTGCCTCTGGTGTTCAGTTTCTGGAAGAGGCAAGCTACCTTTCCAGCTCGAACCGGTTCTCAATGTCTCGACCTGCTCCCTTGGCAGGTTGACTCGATTCAGACTGCGAATGAATAGTTCGGTCCAGGCTGCGTGCTTAGCGGATCATTCTAGTTGTGACCGGATGAGAGTCTACTTTTTTCTTTCATCATAGAAGGTGGCACACTCAAAGGATTCTTTATGGCGATCAACTCGAGATAATTTCCTATAGGTCCCTGAAACAAACACCATTGGTTTATTGTGTCCAAAATTGATTTTTTTTCTAAGTTGACATAATTAAGACTTGCTTCCTAAGACTATAGGACCTCAAATTTGCCTGCACCATTACAACTTACTTGGACCACTTATGATGGAATTGATTATTTATTTATTCCACTTACGAAGGAATTGACTTGAAAGTGAATGATGAAAAACGATCTTGCTTTTACTCAGAATGCAAATATTTTCCAATTAGCGGCGCTTTCCACCCAAAATTCCATTGTTATCAAAGCATCAAACGGTCAGGTCATCAGGTCTAGCCTTCAGGTCCCCATATCGTTGTCTTCCGGGTAGCTGGTTTGTAATGTCATTGGGTTACCAGCTAATAGGCATTTTGTGCGCGAAAGGTCCATAGGGTCATGGCATGATACATCGTCCGTCATAACTGGAACAAAATAGCCTGGCGCGAATAACATGAACCGATGTACGTCTGTGAAGGCCCAGCCCGGAGTGAAAGGATACCGAAATGCATCAGGCACCGCAGCTGCTCACAATTACAAACTTCTCTAACATGTAGGACAGGGACATTTCGAGTTAGATTATACGAAATAGCCAGTAGAGAATGAAGGCATGATACATTACGTTATAAGGTTAAGAACCACGGCCACCAAAAACGTCTCAAAGCAAAAACAATGTGATGTAGACAAGTCAGATTAACAGGTAATTTAGAAATAATATGCACGTATAATTGGGCAGAACTGATCTTGAGCTAAGATATCATGCAGTGGCCGGAAGACGATGGAATTTAGGGACACATCAGTGGTGATTATGACACAGCTAAACTGTTGGGCCATGGTGGCTGCCACACCATCAGCACGCACGTCTACCTCACCGATGGGGTAGCTGCCCAGCTGGCCGCGCGCGTGCTTGGTCTTGCAGTAGGTACACTGGTTCAGACACCCAGTGTTGATGGGGATTATCTCGACGAGAGAGTTTTTCCTGATCTTGGGCAGCAGCAGAGAAGCACCACCCAGCTTCTTGCCAGCCGCCTTCTTCTGGCCGTACAGCCGCACAGTGTGCCCTGCGCATGTCACACATGCGTCATCCACATCACACACACACGTGCATCATCCACATCACAAACACACGTGCGTAATCCACATCATACATGGGTCATACACATCGCACGTACGCACGTACGCACGTACACACATTATCCACATCACACACACACACACACACACACACACACACACATATATATATATATCATCCACATCACATGCACATATGCATCATATCACACACACACATCATCCAGATCACACACACAATGCATTATTTACACAGCACACCTGATCATCACACATCACATCATCCAGATCACACAAACATGCATTATTTACATAGCACACCTGTCATCCACATCACATGCATGCACGTCATCCACATCATACATGCATCATCCACATCACAAACACATGTGTTATCCATGCCACCCACATATGTAATCTACCTCACACATACATCATCCACATAATCTACATTGTACACACATCACCTACGTCACACATACGTCATGTACGTCACACAACTTCGACGTTACACACGTCATGTCCCGTATCACGTCACACACGTCACGTCGTGTATCGCATCGCCTACGTCACACACAGATACACACACTACCTATATAATAGGCACTTCACACGCTACACAACCCCATGTCACATACATTGCACAGGTAGCACCACACATCATGTCATTCACGTACCACACCCATGTGAAGGGATGTCGTGCGTGCCACGTACAGTGATGCAGGATACGTGCGACGTTACACAACACACACGATATGTATCCGGCAAATAACAGCAGCCATGGTCAGAGAAGAAATATCAATCACAGCAAAGTGGACCCATATAACTTGCGGATCAAACAGAACACACAACGCGACAAAATATTATATGTCAGAGTCGAATATTATCAGCGACGAGGCCTCCGAATTCAAGAGTACATTTCAGCCCATTGCTTCACAGCTGTTGGTCCACGGTGATGAGTATTAATTTGCTTAAGGGCCTTGACTACCGTGGCCAGGCAACATCAGACGAGGTGCAATGTGACAAGCCAGGTTAAGGCACACTGAAACATTAATCACCAACAACAGCGCATAGCCGCAGCATCCCTATAGCTCCTCGGGCAAGTGTAAAATTACTCCTTCCACGTCATATAGATATGAACATTTTAGCTGTGCTTCAGACATTTTTCACTGTCCTTTGTCTCTGAAATGGTAAAGAGGAATCATTTCCTAAACCTATTAAACCGCTGGTGGTAATAAACTTAACATATCATTGATGATCAGAACCCTCCATTATCACTGGTGATAAACTTACCTGGTGTGACTATTTCGTTGGTGACCCTGGACTGGGCAAGGTAAAAGTGCAAAAAGATCACAGCAGTGAGAGGTTGAACGACTCCATAGCCTTTTCCCTTTACACCTTGAATACCCCATTGCCTGCTCCCTGACCTTTATACCTTGAATACCCCATTGCCTGTTCCCTGACCTTTATACCTTGAATATCCCATTGCCTGCTCCCTGACCTTTTAACGTTTCCTCAACCACCTCGACCACCCTGTCGATCTGTTGCACGCCTATGACGCTCAGGCCGCGCAGGTAGTCCGACTTTGGCGCGCCCTGGGGCACACAGCCAGCCACTACCACGTGCTTGCTGGCGCGCCGACCCCTCTCCACCTGTCGACACACGGTAGCCATATATTGGTTATTGCTGCTTAAGCGACACATGGCACGGCAACACCGGCGACACCGGCGACACCGGCGACACATGGCAGCAACATATAGATGTTGCTGTTGATGTGCTGTTGGCACACAAGAGCCATAGATAAGTGCTACTGCTGTCATATCGTCGGTAGAGGGCAGCCATAGGGAGGCGATGCTGCTGCTGCACTGTTGGTACATGGTAGCCATATATATGTGTTGCTGCTACTGCCTGCTGCACTATCAGCACATGGTAGCCATAGATAGGTGTTGCTGCTGGTGCACTATCAGCACGCAGTAGCCATAGAGAGGTGTCGCTGCTGTTGCTGCACTGTCGGCACATGGTAGCCATAAAGAGGTGTTGCTGCTGCTGCTGCACTGTCGGCAAGCAGTAGCCACGGAGAGGTGTTGCTGCTACTGCATTGCCGGCACGAGGTAGTCATATATTGGTGTTGCTGCTACTGCACTGTCAGCACGCAGTAGCCATAGAGCTTCAGCATGTTGCTGCTGAGTACTGCCCCCAGACCAGACAGCTTCAGAACAGGGTCGCCACGAGGAACGAACGAAGACAAGAGGTGATGGACCGGTGTGGGCTCGCTGAACCAGAACAGCGATTAGCCAGCCACTGGACCACGTCTGCTGGTAATGCATATGGATGGACCGACGAGTCTTTGGAGATAGCAAGATGTGACAACAACGTGTGCAGTTTGAGGTCACATCGCCGGTTTTTGTAACGAAACCATGTTGCCAACACATAATAGCCCGGGGAGGGTCACGCTTGTTCGAAATGCATGTCACGTCACAAGTGGATGACTGGGGGCTAGACTTTTCAATCCCAAGACCGACACAGCATGTAAAACATATGACCTGACCTGACATATGACCTGACCTCGTTTCTGAAGTGACTCTCGGCCGGCGATTTGACGGTGCAGCTGTTGAGCAGCCATAGGTCGGCAGAGTCGGCATCATCTGAAAACACAGCATCGCCTTAAAACTGCCCCCGTGATCATCAGCCGACCAGCTAGAAGGACACAACACATGCTGCTGGTATGGTGCTGGTATCTGGACTTTCACACCATTCAGTTACCTTTGGACATCTATAAATGCCACATGGATGAAGTTATCACATCTATTGCACTTGCAATGGATAAGTTGGTATTTTACATGTCATGTAAAACATTTGAGTGAGATTTGAGTGCCATCTAAATGAGCATCACTGCACCTATAAGCTTCCACTTGGCATTGGTCTACAAGAAGGCATGAATGCAGCATGTGAAGGGTGGGTTCGAATCCCACTGGTACGGTGCCCCACCACGCCCCATCCAACAACCCCTGACATATATGGTTGGGCAGAGATGTTAACCTTCTATAGGTGAGGCACCTGATGACAACCAGAGAAGCAACTGGCCAGAACATCGGCTGTCATAGTGGGTATAGGTATCGGCTGTCATAGTGCACTTGACGAGAACAGCGCACTATTACTAGCATCACAAGGACATGTTGCCACTGGTCACTGTCACGGCACCGGCCACCAGCGTGGTGTCAGCAGCTCCACAATGCCATCTATCAGACTGACCTGTGATTGTGTACCCATAGCTGGCCAGCAGACCGGCCATATACTCGCTGTCCGAGCTGTTGTGGGTGCAGCCCCACGTGCGCACGTGCACACGCTGCGTGCCTGGCACAACACTCTGGCAGACCGGTGGCGGCTCTGGCGTCGTCTCCACCTTTGAGGGCGCCTTCTTGCGGCGTGCGCGTACTACCGGACCAGTGCGGACACGGGCCGGTCCGTCGCCAGCACCCACTAGATCCTCGATGTCATCCACGTCCATCATGTTCGGGTAAATATCCAGGATGTCCATGGCTGTGGTGGAGTGGCTGGTTGAGCTAGAAAATTACAAATGGATTATTGTGTTGCAATCAGACCGATGTAGTAACTTGAACTACGAGATTTGCTGCCATATTCATGATGAAAAAAAAACAAGTCATGATTACCTGTCAATCAACAAGAACCATTTACTCGATTTGTTGAGCTCAAACTATATATTTGTTAATCTACTTTCTGATGACAGGAACAGATAGAAAGTGACTCCATAGCAGCAAAAATGGACCCGAAGTCATCAGTCAACAATCAGCTTTCCTTCAATTAACTTTTCATCATCATTGGCAAAAACAAACTATGGATCTAAAGAAACACAACAATATTGATGTTATCAAAATCTAACCTACCTAACCAATTAAAAAAAAGTTAATTGGTATTATTACTGCAAGCTCGTATTATTTCCCGATGTTTTCATACAGTTATGGGTCAATATCTCTGATAATGACAAGCTTCGACAATTTGTCCCTGAAATTGGGAGCACCTGGAAAACACAAGACACAAAACAATGCTTAACTAGTACTCATAAAAAGCTATGGCCATATATAGCTATATCAATATATAGCAATATATCTATATATTGTTGTCATTCTTGGCAATGATTGGGGGTGGGGACATATTATGCACATTTAAGAAGGATTTGGGCTGAAATATGCATTGGAAGATCTTGATTCCACTGGTCAGGGAAATGTCTGTTGAGCTAGGGGTAGGGTGCATGCCTTGAATTTTTACTGCCAAACTTTGGGTGGGCAAAGTAAAAAAATGAAAGAAGAGAGTGAGGGGAAGGGCAGAGGACACAGGAACACTGAATGCTGAAATCAATATTGAGGTGGCCTCAGGGTTCAAAGTAGCATAAAACAATGCATACAGCTGCAGTACCCTGAAATTCAGTTTTTGTATTGTGGAGCTTAGGCCTGCCTAATTGGTAACAATGTGAAAACCTGAGATACTGCTAAAATGGTAGGATGCATTAAATTATCTTGCAAAAACAGCTCTTTGCTGGTGATCATAGGAAGAAACATGAACATACAAATCGTCCAAATTTACCATGCACATCAGAAACTGAAACAGAAAGCCTGACACTGAGTGGTAATGACCTGGATGTACCATGAATATATGCATTATCCCCAACTTAGCATGAAGGAGGAAATTTTCTAGATATATTTCACTTGCCATACCAACCACTAATAATCATGAAACAAACTGCTTGTTTGATCAAAGGAGGATGAATAGTTTTGGAAATCTCTGTTAGGCAGTGTGTTTAACATCTGAAGTTTGGGTGTGAAGAAACACACAACATAAGCAAATATATACATATAAGCAGTTGATTTGTTTTTATTTGTATATTTAACTATACTACATTAATTGCATGCAAGAGGGTGCAATATGCTGCAATATTCAAGATAGGATTAACCTAGATGGCCCCATGGGTCTTATTAAGCCTGAACACCTTATGACTTCATGACTAATATGTGAAATGCATATAGAATCCCCTTCAGTTTTACATTTTTGTAGTGCAAATGTGTAAGTTGGTTATTTGGGTTTAGGGGCGCATCGACTGCGTTGGTCATACAGCATCCATGCAAATGTGTAAGCATACCAGTGAAAACTACTTGTGAAATATGGTGGAAAATTATACTTCTTGAGCACCAAATCAACATCCTTCCCAAATAAACATCAACATGGTGCTTCTTCAAGTGTATTTATGGCAACTCCATGCCTCATGTCTAACAGTATCTCATTTATCATTAGCATGCTTATGTTCACAATTATGGATGGTGATACACAAAAATATCATAGCACAATTACAAATGAAGGAATTAGCTATGATGTGATCTGTTATACAATATTAGTTGACATTCACATTGACATTGCTAACACAGACATTACTAACATTATCATTAATACATGCATCCTACCTTATCATCTCTCAAAACACATGGCAAGGTGCACTTATGGATGCATAACTGAAAATCAATTTGGGTACACTGCTGTTAGGTGATCAGCATATGATCAATAGGTGATCAATAAGTTATCTTTTATTTACTAAACATACCCACATGAGTAAGTTTGTGCTCTGTGGTGTTTTATTAATTCTTGGAATTTAACTTTACAATACAATGATTACAAAGGTGACTAAGGTGATGGAACCACTCATTTGCTGTGCAAATGCTCATTTTTCACTAAAAATGGCTTTGACTTATAAAGTCATGAAGCCATAAAGTGATCAAACTTAATAAGAGCCACAGGAGCCCATCCAGGTTAAGCCTGTAAAGGGAAGATACCATGACTGTGGCAAAAAGACACTCAGACCCAAACCAACACAACATCCCTAATTTCAAAGAATCCATCAGCAACATACTGTAGCGGACCACAAGTGAGCACACCAGCGTGCTCGCTGGTTGACTGCTGAGAGTGAGTGCCACTGTCTATTGGACACCATGGTGTACTGAAGGTTCATCCTTTGACGTAGGATGACAGTGTCATTAATCATGCTTAACCATGTCAATTATAGCTTGTTTCCCTGCTTATCTCTAATGTTCTGTGTCCAATAGCAATCTGCCATAATAGCTGTCTACTTCATTCAACTGACTGACCTGTATGATTTCACAAATGCATGTACTTTTCAATATCTTCATACTTCAATGTAATAACTAGGTTTCAAGCTTCATCAGTTATTTTACCTATGTGCTGACATGCCATTGAATAAATATCCCATCTCACATCTCTAGGGTTATCTTTCCCTGGAGGTCAACCACACATAAGTGGAGGTGCGATTAGATAGTACATTTCACAGGTATCAATTGGCAGCAGTACCTCCCTGGCTTCAGACTAGCCAGTATTACCTTTCCTCCATTACCTGACAGCTACCATGGTACCTCTCCTCCATTACCGAACAGTTAACATGGTACCTCTCATCCATTACTTGCCATTGCCATGGTACCTTTTCTCCCTGGTAGCTTTCCCAGAGCATACGTCTCCCTGCATGCACCCATGTGCTACAATACCACACACCCAGGCTCCCACACAACACTCATTTCTCTTTTTTGGTATTGCTGCAGTTTAAGGTATCCACACGACAAGTTTTAGACATATTTCACTACCATGAAGGTGGTGGGGTAGGTTAGGTTAGGTTAGGATTTTAAGTTGAAAATAGTTGAGAAAATTTGTGTAAATGTGTTTATAAATTTTGTATTTGTAAAAATTGTTTTCTTTCATGGAAGGTTGGGCTAGGTTAGGTTATGCTGTTACAGGTAACCTATACCTATAACCTATCCCTGCAGGTATAGGTTATGCAGGATATTTTTTCCTTCATTTTGAACATTACTTTTTATGCTATATTATCAAACTCCAAGACCTTTTTGGTGTTATTGTACCACCAAACTGAAAAGTATGCATTTGATGAAGTAATAGGGGGTTTATCATGTTAACCACATTAATAAACATTGCACTGATAACAAAAGTTCCAAGAATTTGAAAATCACCTCAGACTGCAAATTTACCATAGGGACTTGATCATAAATGAAATAATCACAGTGTATTTATTTGTAGCACTTGTCCATGTATTTTATGCTCCTTGAGTAATTTGAACAGACTTGTTCCATATGCTAGTTTAACACATGGAGTTAGTCATTAGTCGGTTTTACAGCGGCAATTACGTCTAGTCGCTTTTCATCCTTCCAAGTCATTCCTTGCTTCACCTAAGCATTCCAGACATGAACTAAAAAAGTACATCAAAGAACATTTATTATTAACAAGAATTTATTTCACTCGATTTTCTCAGCTTTTTCATTGACAAAACTTGTTTCTTGGTGGTGAGAATAAAATGATTTTAGACTGATTGTTTTAGTATAATTTTCCTTAAACCATTTTATATTCCGAAACCTATATCCCAGTACACGGCAGGCAACAAATCAGTCAGTGCACGAGCATCCTACTCGTGGGGTGTGTTGTTAATATTTATTAGTTGTGGCGTGAGCATGTCGGCAGTATCAGGTATGGATTTATAACTTGGTTGACATTGATTAAGTGTACTTTTGTCATCATTTTCTGTAACGTTGCTCAGGAAATTGGCTTATAACCGCATCCTTCGCTAATTTAACCACAGCGCCAATTTGTCATCTGGCAGTCATCCGTCGGCTGCCAGATACTGTAGAGCTGAGTGCAGTCTCGACGTAAATTAGAAAGCGTATTGCAATTTGCTGATATTCGTAAGTTTAATTCTACTTATTTCAGCAGCGTCAATAGTAAAACCTATTTTGTTATTAAAACTGATGTGATAATTATATTTGGTGGTTGCTTTTAATTTATGCAGATCACTATGCCAGGTTTTCTCCCTCTATCTTGTTCCTGAGACCACATGACCTGGGAGCAAAGTTCTGCTGTAAAACCGACTATTGTTTTCACATGGATCATAATGTGTTTGTATGATGCATGTCTTACATAGTCAATGACTCCCCCTAAACTCGAATGTGTACATGAAAAATGGGTAAAGAACCAGGTGAGAGGTTGGGCTTTTGTTGTAAGCTAGAAAAAACATTAAAAAATTGTAATTTTAAAAAAATGAGTTATTTCTTCACAAACAGTTCAGGCTAGCTGAAGTTAGGCTAGGTTAGGTTTTTAATTGGAAATTTTCCAATAACAATAATTTGCTTTCTTACATGGAGGGCTAGGCTAGGTTAGGTTATGTCAAGTTTATCTTTATTTTGAAAATTACTTTTTATACTACCTAGGTAGGTATATCACCTACCAAACTCCAAGTCACTTTTTGGTTGTTATTTTGCCTCCCAATTGAAAAACATACATTTACAGAGGAAGCGAGTAGTCACATCATGCTCATCACATTAGTAAACATTGCATTAAAAAAAGAACTTCCAAGAAATCAGAAATTACATTAAACCCCTTACGCTGCAAGACTACCGGCGCTATATTCACCACGACTAGGATGTTTTATTATTCATAATTGTAACGTCAACAAATGTTTTGCCGCATGTTCAGAGATACCATATGAAGGAAACATCGCACATGGAAAAAAAATACATTGGTAATGAGGGGACGAGTGGTCTAGGGTAAGATGCTCGTCTCACAATCGAAAGATTGTGGGTTCGAGTCTCACCTGTCGCTGCTCTTCGCCCGCGACCAATCGGCGTGAGAGATTGGCGACGCTATATGACTCAACGGTCGACGTGTCGTAAAACCAATAACCAACCAACCCATTGGTAATGAATCCTACAATATCCTTCAAATCATTTTGCACGGTTAGGGGCGGATCAAGAAGCCTGGCTTAGGGGGCTAAGTTCAAAATCATTTCCCCCGATTTCGAAAAACTCATCAGATTTGAATAGCTAACATTCTAAGAAGTATTTAACCTCATAAAATGTTCATAGATTTGAAGAAAAGGCAATTTTAATTAAAAATATCACATGAAATATTTGCCCCCTGAATCCACCTTGTGCAAGTTTATGTCAGTTTGTGCCAGGCGGGTTTGGCTAAACAATTCAAGGGCGCAGGGGGGGGACTCAGGCCTTCACAGACGGGTGTCTTTCCCAAACGTAGGGGGGGCGCAACATCCATGGGGAAAATGCCCCCAGTACCCGTATGTATCTGCCCCTAACGCCAGGGAAGACCCTGTTAGGCTGGGGTAGACAAGGTTAACAGGCTAGGTTAGGTTGCGCAAGTTGTTGAAAGTGTTCAGTGTTCAGTTGTCAACATTACCACTTCAGTTGAAAACTGAAGTGGTAATGTTGAATGATGGTAATTGCAGGCTTACAATCTATTGGGCTTGTACATCGAAAATTAAAGGTGCTAGACCTCTCAACTCTTAGATAACCTGCCATATGTCCCATTTTATTTTAAAGATTTAGTCTGATTGTACACGTAAAGCTTTGGGATCTAGAATGGGAAATAATTATGATGAAGGGGAGTATTTTACCTATTTCGCAGGCACGTCACTACTTGGAGAATGGTGAAGTACATGTATTTTACTACATAAGACATATGGGACATGTAGGATGGAGAGACGTTAGGCATCAATACTTCTCAGAATAGCTAGACCACAAAATAGTACAAAAGCAGGAAAACAGTATAATTGCATATTTATTACATAACATAAACACAATAAATTGCAGAATATCTAGAATTTCTCAACGTGCGGCAGAGTCGACGCACTTGTTTTTATTAAGGAAGTGTTCCGGTCGATGTGATCGTCTCGTCGTGTGGGACGCTGGTATGCTCCAGTTTTATCGGCATTTGTTTCATTTCCAAAGTGATTATGGCAGTGATGTTTCTACAAATATGTTCACCGTTCCCTCCTAACTTATGTTCATCGTTTTGAGCAGATTGGGTCATTCGTATCTGAATGGTTTTGTTTCATGGTATTGGCAGTTACCTAGGTACCTTTTTCAATTTTTTTCTTCTCATTTGCCCCGAAAATAAGTGGTCCCTTCATCTTAGGTGCCTTCATAAACATTGTATTCTGAAGAAAAATACCCCAAAAACCTTTTAAGATAAAAATATTAAGTTATTGGCTTGTTTTCAATAGCTTCCAGGATAAATGCATAATATATGCATGCATGGATATATGCAGCTTTTGTTGTGCCTCCACTTATGATTGTCCTCCCCAAACAAATTGCGGCTTTCTTTACCTTTCGGCCGACACATACTGCCAAGGTTAGTGATTTGTAAAGAGGTGTACAGTGACGTCACAGGAGTCAGGGAAGTGACGTCACAGGAGTTGGGTGTCGATGTGCTAAGTTAGGTTAGCTTAGGTTAGGTTGGGTTGGGTTATGTTAGGTTGGGTTAGATTAGGTTAAGTTAGGTTAATTTAGGTTAGGTTATGTTCGTAACCATCATCGACACCCGACTCCTGTGACGTCACTTCCTTGACTCCTGTGACGTCACTGTACACCTCTTTACAAATAACTAACCTTGGCAGTATATGTCGGCCGAAAGGTAAAGATTACCCAAATTGCATTTCCCATTGCTTAAACATTACTGGTGCATGGGAGATCAGGGTTTGTGGTCATGTTTGCAGTTGAACATAATTGGTGAATTCTTGGAATTTCTTTTTCATATGCAATGTTTATGAAAGTGGTGAACATGATGTGACCACTCATTTGCTCTGCAAATAAATTTACCCTTTAAGTTGGGAGGCAAAATGACCCCAAAAATGGGCTTGGAGTTGGGTAATATAGCATACAAATTTATATTCAAGATGAAGAAAAATGTAACAGCCTAACATAATCTAGCCTAACCAGTATTATTGCAGTTTAAGGCAACCACAAGACAAATTTTTCACACATTTAACATTTTTGATAAAAGGTGTTTTGGGAATTTTGGGAATAATTTTTCAGAATATCATGTTTATGAACATGACTGAGAAGATGCAACCACTCATTTTTGGTGCTCATGCTTACTTTTCAATTTGGACGATGACATCACATTGGTATGCTGTAATGATGTCATAGGTATGGCACTGAGGCTTTGACTGGCTAATGCTACAAATGGTTCACATACCTTAATGAGATGGTCAAAGTAGCTTAACCTAAACTAACCTACCCCAACCTAGCCTAACCTAATCTAACCTGCTTACCTCTTGGTTTATCATAGCTATAATTTATGTCATGTGCCATGAGGTTAGGTTGACTGGCTAATGCTACAAATGGTTCACATACCTTAATGAGATGGTCAAAGTAGCTTAACCTAACCCAACCTAACCTAACCTGCTTACCTCTCAGTTTATCATAGCTGTAATTTATATAAAGCACCATGAGGTTAGGTTAGGTTAAGCTACTTTGACCATCCCATTAAAGTATCTGAACCATTTGTAGCATTAGCCAGTCGAAGCCTCGGTGCCATACCGATGACGTCATCACACCGTACCGATATGACGTCATAGTTCAAATTGAAGAGTAAGCATCAGCACCAAAAATGAGTGGTTGCATCTTCTTAGTCACATTCATAAACATCATATTCTGAAAAACATTTCCAAAAAATCACAACCCCTTTTATCAAAAATTTACCATTTTATCTCCATGAAGTATACAAATTGGTTATGTTAGGTTATGGTCAGAGTTTTGTTGTAGGTTAGAAACATTAAAAAGAAACTGGAATTGAAAAATTGAATTTTGTTTTCTTCAAAAACAGTTCAGGCTAGGTTAGGTTAGGTTACATTTTAAAAACATTTTTTAATTTTTCAGAAAAAGAAGTGGATATTTTCAATTTTTTTTAATAGACTTTGTTTTCAGGCATGGAGTATTAGGCTGGATTAAGTTCAGTTATGTTGCTTTTTTGCTTAATTTTCAATGATACTTACAACCAGACTCCAATCCCTTTTTGGATGTTACTTTTTTGTTATTTACTTACGTTGTTTTTTTTGCTTCATTTTCAGTGCAACTTATTGCCAAACTCCAATCCCTTTTTGGATGTTACTTAGCCCCCAACTGAAAAGTATGCATTTGCAGAGGAAATGAGTGGTCACATCATATTGAGCACATTTGTGAACATTGCATTGGAAAAAGAAATTCCAAGAAATCAGAAATTACCTTGAACTGCAAATTTCCCAACTAACATTCTATGCAAGAAAACACATTATTTTTTATGGAAAATTTTCGATTTTTCTCTTTAAAAAGTTTCAAATTAAAAACCTAGCCTAACCAAACCTAACCTGACCTGTTTTTGAAGACAAAAAATTGATTTTGAAACAGTAAAAAAAAAAACTTAAAACAAAATCCTAACCTAGCCTAACCAAGCCTAACCCCTCTGCTTGCTTCATGTAGGCTATATGTGTATAAAGCTTGCCTTGTGGATACTGTAAACTGCAATAATACCAATATTTGATCCATTGATGTTTAGATGGATTTATGTCATATGCTGTCATGCATGGATGGCCTCCTTTATAATAGAAAACAATATAAAGTGATGAAAGATATTTCACACAATCTTCCAGCAATGATGAAGTTCAACTAAAAAATTAATGAATAGTGTAGCCAACCTTTGTGTGAAGAATTGGTACAGTTCTTTTTTCTTTTTTATATTTTATGGCACAGTTTTTGTTCTGATAAAAGTTGTTAGGTGTTTTTCACTTGAAATTTTAACTGAAGAGGTATTACCATAAGAAAACAAATCAGGATGTGTTAAGCCCAATTCTGTTGGAATTAGTAGATATGATGTTATGCTTTTGGTCATTTTGATTATGTGGTAATTTGGGCAAGAAATCTGGTTACATAGCTTATATAATCATATTTATTATGGTGTCTATTTCATGTATTTAACCATAACTAGCCATCAATATACATTATTTATATGGATGCACTATTAAAAATGTCTTGTGTTACCAGGCAAAATATTTTACACATGGTCCTATTTCTGTGCAGGTTCTATTATTGTAAATGATGTTTCAGTAAATATTTAGAAGACCTTAGTCTAATTTTTGGTAAAACGATATGTTTTCTGGTACTTGCTGATGTCCTTTCAATGAATTGAAGGTAAATATATAGAAGAAACCCCCAGGCCAATTTTGGTCCAAAAAATGTTTTCTTGTGCTTTCTAATGTGATGTGTATACAATTTATTTTTATTTCTTTAGGACATGACAATTTTTTTCAAGATATAAGCAATTCAAGTTGAAGTACTTATATCTCAATTAAAGTGTAATTTCACCAAGAAAAGAACATCAAATTCATTCAGATAATATTCAAAAATACCATGAAAAAAAAATGTACAATGCAGATACATGTTCCCCCTCTCTCCCCCACAAAAGTAGGAAAAGTGTGGGGGAAAATGGGGTTTGGGTGCAATCATATATAATAAAGAATAATGCAGAATTTCCAAAAACCTAACCTAACCAAACCTACTGTTTGATTGCCTAAAATATATGGATATTGGATTACTTAAAGCCTACAAATCTGGGATCATCTAAAACCCATATATGTTTGATTATCTAATATATATGCATGTTTCATTGCCTAAAATCTATGCATGTTTCATGACCTAAAACCTACTAATGTTGGATTGTTTAAAGCCTACTGATAAATATATGATACCTATATGAGGTTTCCCAAAGACATGGTAGAAGGAGAAGTTGCTAGCTAAGCTTCAGCAAGTGCAATCAATGCAATTTTCTTCTGATTTGAGCTTAGAGGCTTGTATATGAATACCAAATTTGCCTGAAATTTCTTTGGTAATGAGCAACATTTCAAAATATAAGCAATTCAAGTTCAAGGGCTTGTGTCAGAATTAAGTAGCCATCTCACCAAACAAGAACATCAAATTAATTCAAAGAACATTCAAGAACACCAGGAGAACATATTTTTGACAATGTAGATGCATGCTATTCCTTCTTTCCCCACCAAATTATGGGAAAATTGTGGGGAAAAGGGGTTTGTGTGGGGTGATTTATAATGAAGAATAAGCAAGGTTACAATAAAAAATAAACCAACCAAACCTAACCAATTGATTTGCTGTCTAAAATGAATGGATTTGTGGTAGCATGCTGATCATGCAAAACACAAAACATAGATATTATTCCTATGAAAATATCTAAAAAATACCACAATGGAGCATTGCTCAGAACCAAAGTAACTTAAATGCAACCTCACTGATGGTTGACACACTGCAGAATAAGACAGAAATTGGAAAAGTGCTTTAGTGCCTTGTAGTGCTGCACAATGTACATAATAATATTTGATGGATATTTAATTTTGACATATTAATATATGGAAATACTGTGAATTTGTGACTAATATTTTAGTTGTATTATTCAAGAAACAAAATTTCAGGAGCTTTTCAAAAATATGTATTAAAAATAATAAATGCAAAGCATGATTTTTTTTTTAAAGTCCCCAGGTAGCACAACAATCTATAAAAATTTGATTGAAACAGCAGTGATAAATTATTTGTGAAATGGGTGGAATATACCACTTTCTGAACATGCAATCAACATCCTTCTCCAAGAAGTATCGAGGGGACGAGTGGTCTAGGGGTAAGATGCTCGTCTCACAATCGAAAGGTTGTGGGTTCGAGTCTCACCTGTCGCTACTCTTCGCCCGCGACCAATCGGCGTGAGAGATTGGCGACGCTACATGACTCAACGGTCGACGTGTCGTAAAACCAATAGCCAAGAAGTATCGACATCCTGCTCCTTGATGCATGCTTATGAAGTCTTCATGTTTCCTTTCTAATATTATCTTGTGTATAAGTATCATGTTCATGCTCTTGATAAGGAATGGTGATACATGAACATTTTGCAATGCAATTTCAGGTAAAGGGAATACATATGGTGTGATTCGGCCTACAATACCATTTTATAGCATAGGCACTATTCTTCCTACCCTGAATATAGCTCTTCCTAAATTATGAATCTCAAAACAAATGATAAAGGTACAGCCATTAGTACCTAAATCATTGGCTCAAATTTGAGTCTGAATGACATCAAAATCATTTTAAAGTCACTAGTTCCATGGCAAATTTCAACATCCTACTGTGCTCGTTTCGACCTCTCACACGTAACGAGAAACCATTATTTTAACCCTGTGAAACAGTCAGCTTTTCTGCAGTATCAATGATAAGTGGTGTTATAGTAAATAGTGAATATCTTGCTTATATGTAATATCCCAAAGAAGTGATAGAGGAAGAAGTTGCTAGGTAAGCTTTACCAAATCCAGTCCATGCATTTTTTCCTGATTGGTGCTCAGGGGCTTCTATATAAATGCTGATGTTTTGTAGCTGATATGGTCAGCTATGATATAAATATGTTTTTGTACTTTCAGACTATATTTATTCATGTTTCAGAATGTGGACAGGAATATGATCATGAATGTACATTTATATCTCAATGTTATACTTTGATGTTGTGTTACAAATATGAATGATCTCTTCCAGGTACACAATTAACTTTTTATTGTACCTATCTTACATTGACATGTACAGAAATTTCTAATAATTACTGATGAAAAATGAAAATATTTACATTGTAGCATGCATACATAGCCAATATGCATATTCCACTCAATATTCCACCTCTCCTCCTTAGAACTACAATACAATTTTGTTTAGAGTATTTTTCAAAACCATTGCCATGCCATGCCCCTGCATGGACTTGGGATTTGACCGGCACTTTAATTTGCCATGGTACTATTGCGGTGATCATCTGTCCTATGCAGTGTTCTACCATGGGATGTGAAACAATGCCATACCCCACTTAAAAAGTGATTAAGTATCCTGACAGATTATTAGTATGAACTACTTGTGTGGGCCTGGTAAACTAATTATTTCACCATCATTTGTTTTCCTGTCATTGTGTAATCATGTCTAGCAGAATGACATCTATGCCCCTCCAGTAGCTCAATTGGATAGAGCCCTGACCATCATATGCAGATCATATGACATTCTCCATCCTTAGAGTTCAAGATCATTAATCCCACAAGGCAGTGTGGTCCAGACCAGCAGATTATTTCACTACATCTGTGACATCAAGTTTGCTGTGATCCGTCCGTCAGTCTGGCCTGGTATAACTTTTTCGTCTCTGTCCATGCATAGTTGTGTGACTGGCATAGGTAACTAAAGAACCCTTAGAACTTGAAGAAGAAGCCCAAGATATATTTAATTGGTGGCACATTGCTGGCTATGGGTGTTAGGCAACCAAACTTCGTCGATGTGCCCTAAAACTTAAAAAAAACAACCAACCTACAAAGCAAAACGTCCCTCTGGCTGACCTATGTAGCACTTGGCCAGTATGCGACTGCTCAGAACACTTCACATGGGTATATCCATCAACCCATCTACAACTCCACCATTGCTCTCAGCTCTGTCCTCAACATCAGAATATTAATCCGCGGTCGGCAAGTCGACGACAGTTTCCCTTGAGCGAGACTTGCCAGAAACTGGCAGCTGAACCGACTCACCACCGCCGACCCGAGACCCGAGCAGCAGGAGCCAGATGTGGCGGCGGAACCGGCGGCTGCCGACCATTCGGTGCACGTGCACGGGCACGGGCATTGCACCATTCGGTGCACGGGCATGCGCACGGTTCACATAAAGAAACTCGACCTCGTCTGCCAGTGGGTCATACTTGCTGCAATTCATACTTGTTCGCTCGTCTGAGAAAAATCTTGCGTCATCAACAGCCAGGTTGGAAGCTCCCCTTCGTTCGCTGTCCGTCGAGGATGCTGGAAGAAACGCTCATGAGACGTTTGAATGTTGGCCGTGCACAGCAGTGCACACACACACTGCAGTGGATGGTGAAGAGCAGACTTCAAATTATGTAGGCCAATATCTTGTGAGTGGCAGGCTATCGTCACAGCCTTCCACACGATCCCATTGTACCTTGCAGTTTGTTCGTTGCCAGGGGCGTTGTAAGCTGAACAGTATCTTTCAGCGATGCTATTTTGAAGGAGGAACTGCTTGAACATTACATAAGTGAATGCTGCATCTCTATCCGAGTGAACGGACACGGAATCGCCGAAAAGGTGGACAGCGACATCAAACATCGAATTGCCGACTCGACGGGGTGCCCATGGTAGCGAAAGCAATCGGAGACCTAGAAAACTCGCAATTTCCATGAGCATCACTGCATTGCATGTGTGTGTATGCATGAACACAGTCTTGGCACCCGCGTCTGTGGTCCTTTGCAGCATATGCTTAAACGCTCGAACACTCCCGACGCCTCAATGACAGCATCTGTTGTACGGATCAACTGTGGTTTGTGTTGAGCATACAGTCGGCACTGGTTCACCACCCGTTTAACATTGTCTGCCGAACAAGCAACATTGTGTGATTTCACATAGCGCCACAAACGCGTCACGCCTGGGTGACGGCTGCTCATGAGGTGTGTCGATCACTGCACCTGAGGTGTGTCGATCACTGCACCTGAGGTGTGTCGATCACTGCACCTGAGGTGTGTCGATCACTGCACCTGAGGTGTGTCGATCACTGCACCTGAGGTGTGTCGATCACTGCACCTGAGGTGTGTCGATCACTGCACCTGATGTCGCAATGGTCGCAACGCGCACCGCTCCAGGCGCCTATCTGGACCAGTGCTGGATATTCCAGTCGGGTACGCGATATCCAGACTCGTGCTCTGGACAAACCGAACATGAAGGAGAACGGGCGCTGGGTGGTGATCAACTTGAAGTGGCGACCAATCAGAAGATGCCACCACTTGCGAATCGATTCGACAATGGCGGCCGCCTCCTTGTGAAGGGAGGGCTGTCTTCGCTCTGACCGATTGGACGTTCGACGAGACGAGACGAATGCGACAGGTTTCTCGTTCTGTGTCAGTGTCGCCGTCGCCTTCTGATAGCGCTATGGCGTCATCAGATGCCTCTGTTACTACCACAAAGGCAGCATGGTCGTCGACAGCTGACCTGGTGGCTGCACCAGCCCCCCCCCCCCATCAAGAGTCCCCGCGCGGCGTCTGCCGCCACGCTCATAGGAAAACAGTCGTTTTCGATCATTGGCTGCCGCTTCTCAGGCAAGGATGTGACCCACTCCGAATAGTGGGACCCCATGCCGATGGTGCTCTTCGGGGACTTCGATTCTTGTGGTGCCGGAAAATCCAACAGCACCTGAAGACGATCAGCGTCCGGTGGAATGGTTCTGTCTTGGACCGCACGTCCGAGAATCTTCACCGAAGTGCTCGCAAAGCGACACGAGTACTTCTCGCTGTGCTTAGAAAGCGCTCATGGTCGGCGTCGTGTTCTTGCTTGTGGATGCGCTTTCCGTTGGTGCAGCGTGTCCAAATTTGCGCCATTTTAGCCGTCCAGGCGAGCATGCAAACACAATTTCAAATTGAGGTAGTATCAGAGTCCGAAGGAATATAGGCATCAAAATCGGAATTTGGGCTAATTTCGGTGTAATGGATGAGCTGAATACTATTTCCATGGTTTATCACAATATATCCAGGAATATTTTCTTATAATTTACACCCTGATGTATAGCTGAGTGAATTTTGACACACTGGTTCGGTGAACCGGTTCACGGTGCGCGCGTAATCCATCACCATCCGAGGTTTCCCATTAGAGGACGCCCCAACAAGAACCTGTGTCCTTCAAGGAATTGTGCTGAGTGAGATGCGTTTTTTAGGAGTAGACTCACTTCATCTCGGATGCACCGTGATTCAGTCATACTGTAGCGACGCGATTTGGCCTTAATAAACCGACAGTCGGCAGTCAGGTGGCAAAGTTTTGAACATTGCTTCACGACACCCGGAGTCAGATAGGACGTCGCCAGGGAA
This sequence comes from Ashinkailepas kermadecensis, assembly GCA_034440615.1. Lineage (NCBI taxonomy): Eukaryota > Metazoa > Arthropoda > Thecostraca > Neolepadidae > Ashinkailepas > Ashinkailepas kermadecensis. The sequence continues at coordinate 403,763 of JAOTOM010004801.1, read as the reverse complement.
GTTTGGGCGCCGCCGAATGTCAGAGAACGTGGATCCACCATAGCATGCGTCAGACAGCATGTCGCCAGGGAAGTTTTGGCGCCGCCGAACGTTAAACAAACGCTGTCATATGACTTCAGGAACTCATACCCGAGGAACATCGGTGCACATAGATTGTCAATCACCGATAGTTTGTAATTGCCATAACTTCATTTTGCACCTGTAATTCCACAGTATACTGACAAGATATATCTACGTGGTGCTGTGTGCAAGACATACACACAGCTCCGCGAGAGGGCGCAATGTCCACACGGATATCCATCGCGACATGTGTGCGAATGAAGCCCTGAGAGGGTACAATGTCCACGCAAATATCCATCGCGACCTGTGTGCGAATGAAACTTATAATTTCATGTCAACTAATGCATCTAGCATGGCAGGCAATTGAGCATGACACTCGTACAGCACGATGGAGGCTTGAAAGCGCAGTGTCTGGCACTGCTGACATAATCGGCATGGAAGCAGCAAGCTCAGATGCGCCCCTCGATGATTGGGTTCTTACGGATTTTGTTCACGGGCACAACTTGGCGATGTGCCTATTTTTATCACAAATGGAACAAACATCGCCCCGTGCTCGATATCTGCTCCGAGATAGTACTGTCCGCCACAAAAGTATCGCGTTCTTTGGACTGTGGCAACAGTTACCTCACTGGTAGGTTGAATAGGTTGTGCATGGGGCGGGTGCGCAGCGAGTTCAGTGTCACATTGTCGAGTGTGTGCGGCAGGTGGTGTAGAGGCAGCATCATGAGCATGGTATGCTTCCGAAGAGGTGACCGGATGGTTAGGGTGTTAAGCTTTGGATACCAAGGTCCCGGGTTCAACACTCGCACCACTCGGGACATTTCCCAATCCATCAGCCCACCGGCGAAGCAGTATGGGCGGCGCCAATAGTCGTGATCGTGCATGAAGTGCGTGGCAAATGAAAAAAATGAAGCCCAACAAACAAATTGCACGACAACAAAGGGGCATGATGGGGTGGGGGTTTCACCGAACATTTTTGAGAAAAGGGGAACAACGTTAATGTTTAACTCGCCATCTTGCCGTACCAGTCACTGCACGGTATGAAAGTGGCATCTTTGGTAGATAGCTTGTTAGACTAGCAGTTTTTTTGCATATCACTGGCCCAATCATGGATGACATACTGTTGGGTCCCCTCACCCATGAACTCTCCTCCATGTACATTCCAGGGTGGTGAAATTCCACCATGGTGCTAGTCGTGGTATAAGCATATTGCAATACACATTTACCTCGTTTCAGGTGCATTCAGAGCGTGGCTGGCGTAATCGGAAGGATGACTCGTTCATGGCAAGGTATGTCTAATGTCTGATACCACTACAAGTCATTATGACCAGCATGGCGCCATCATCGTGTAATTACGCCATCATCGTACCATTGCGCCATCATCGTGTCATTACGCCATCATCGTGTCGTTACGCCATCATCGTACCATTGCGCCATCATCGTATCATTGCGCCATCATCGGTATCATTGCGCCATCAGCGTACCATTGCGCCATCATCGTACCTGTAGTCAGCACGCCTTTAAGCCCAAATAAGCAATACATTATCATCGTACCATTGCGCTATGATCATGCCATTGCGCCATCATCGTACCTGCCGTTGGCGGTATCCATTTCTTTGCTGCTAACACAAACTTTCTCGCTGCCAAATATTCGGTAGAAAATAAGTCACTATCTATATCCGTCCGCTATTAAACATGATGATCAGGACACATTGCCATCAGTAGTGCAGCCAGTAGTGTCAATGGGTCAGTTGATCGGCCTCCATTTTTTTCTGTTCATATTTTGTTCTCTCTGAAAGTCCGCTTGAATGCTGCCAACGGAAAATCTATCAAATGAAACAAAATCAGTTCTGTAATCAGCCGTAAGTTAAGTCCTATGTATTCCTTTGTTTAATATGAGCTAAAAGTCTCCACTTTAAGCCGCAATAAGATAATGCTATTCAGTCGCATAAACCGATGCAAAATAGAGCTGGTGCTAAATGATTGTTTTTCGCGCTACTGTGAAAAAGCTCCTCTGGGAAGCTCTACAAATACGGAAACTTGGTTGCGGGCAGAACGGGTAAACGCTCAGCGGGCCGGCAGGGTGGTAACTTGCGTGAGCGGATTATCCAACTATCGTTGCTCTCCGGAGCTCGTGTATCCAGTGACGCCAAGCAATTCGGGCCGTACCCCGACACGAGTCTTGCTTGTGACGGCAGTGAGGTTCGCAGAGGTGTCGACGCGAGGGCAACTCGCGCCACAGCGGCGATACCAGCCGTGCCCCGACACGAGTCTGGCTGGTTGACTGTGACGGCGGTGTGGTCGGCAGAGGTGTCGGAGCAGTACCGGTGTTGGCGCGAGGACAACTCGCGCCACAGCGGCGATACCAGCCGTGCCCCGACACGAGTCTGGCTGGTTGACTGTGACGGCGGTGTGGTCCGCAGAGGTGTCGGAGCAGTACCGGTGTTGGCGCGAGGACAACTCGCGCCACAGCGGCGATACCAGCCGTGCCCCGACACGAGTCTGGCTGGTTGACTGTGACGGCGGTGTGGTCGGCAGAGGTGTCGGAGCAGTACCGGTGTTGGCGCGAGGGCAACTCGCGCCACAGCGGCGATGCCAGCCGTGCCCCGACACGAGTCTTGCTGGTTGACTGTGACGGCGGTGTGGTCGGCAGAGGTGTCGGAGCAGTACCGATGTTGGCGCGAGGACAACTCGCGCCACAGCGACGATATCATCCAGCTCTGGGAGGAGACGCTCGGTGCCAAAGTCGACAAACTGGGCGATGAAAGTAAGTGCTGCGCCATGTCCCGTCACGGATGATGATAATGAAAATGATGCGGTTGATCCTGAGACCCGGAGGTGGTTTACATGGATATTAAAGTTATTTTTATCCAATGGTTTTATTGAATCTAGTGTAGATGCATCTTGTATGTTTTGAAGCAAATCAGCGGTTTCTTAAAGTTTGTCAATGTGTTCTCCAGAGTCAGCCTTTCGTCCCCATAGTGTATTATTCAGATTGCCCCCTCCCCTCCTCAGAGTGGACGGCTCTGATCCGGTCCCTCCTCCCGTCCACCAAAGTGGATGGCTGTGACTCGGTCCGTCCTGCCGACCGTTGAGTGGATGGTTCTGGCCCTGACCCCGGAGTTGATTGTTCTGACTCGATCCCTCGTCCCATCCCCAAAGATGGATGGTTTTGATTCCGTCTCCGGAGTCAATGGTCCTGACTCTGCCCCTTCTCTCGTCCCCAATAGTGGATGGTTTTGACTAAATCTCCGGAGTTAATAGTTCTGACTCTGTCCCTCCTCCTGTCCCCAAAAATGAATGTTTCTGACTTGGTACCTCCTCCCGTCCCCAAAAGTGGGTGGTTCTGACTCCGTCTGCGGAGTCGATGGTTCTTACTCTGCGTCTCGTGCCGTCCCCAGAGTGGATGGTTCTGGAGCAGGTGGTGGTGGCGGCGCTGGATCTCCACAAGATGACTGTGGCCGAGGACTGCCTGATGATGCTCGCCAAACGCTTCCCGGGCAGTCAGCGGGTGCGCAAGCTGAAGGCGCTGCGGCTGGAGGCGCTCGAGCGGTAGGCACTCCCTGGTCTGGTGACCAAGCTCACCCAAGTTCAGAATTCACCTGGGGGACGAGTGGTCTAGGGGTAAGATGCTCGTCTCACAATCGAAAGAGTGTTGGTTCGAGTCTTACCTGTCGCTACTCTTCGCCCGCGACCAATCGGCGTGAGCGATTGGCGACGCTATATGACTCAACGGTTGACGTGTCGTAAAACCAATAACCAACCAATCAGAATTCACCTGAGCACCGAGCTCACAGTCTGCTGTCTAAAGTGTGCTCAGACCTGCCACGTGCATGGTGTCTGGGATCTTGAAAGAGCCTAACACCCCGTCACAGTTAATATGACAGTCGTGCAGCATTTGTGACTGAGCATTGGCCACTCAATCGACGACATCACCCAACGGAATAGCATTTACTGCCGACAACATCTCCAAAGGTAATGCTTTCCCGGGTAGAGGCTGGATGCTCTGGAGATCACTTCGCGTTTGTTTCTCTGGCACATTCACAGCATGTCGACGCTTAAATCGCTTTTGCACCTTGGCAGATATTACTGTATCAGTTCTGGTCTAATAAATAAACCAAAGCCGTCAATGTATATGAATAGCTGACTGCTGGGAGAAGAAAGCCTGCCTGTGGTTGAGCGTTGAGTGCAGCCAGCGGCCGGTGGTGCCAGGTCAGGCGCGGGCAGCAGGAATGCTATCGTGGCGACGACAGCAGTCTTTTCAGCTTTGAACTCGGTGCGTTCCCGCTGACGGCTCCGCCCGCCGACCAGGTTCGACGAGGCCAACGACATCTACGACGCGATTCTGCGCAAGGACGAAACCAACACGGTGGTGCGCAAGCGGAAGATCGCGCTGCTCAGATCGCTCGGAAAGACAGCCGAGGCCACCGCCGAGCTGGTGGACTACCTGAAAAAGTACGCCGCTCAAGCGAGTTCGTCGCCGGATATTAGCCTCATTGAAGTACCTTAAGCACTTGTGCCTGTTTCATTCAAACAAGTTTTCATGAACAATGCGGATCAATCGTGTCTTGTTAGCCTTGTGCTTCTTGCGTCAAGCTAGGCTGAATGATATTTCGTCGCAATGTTATGGGGCTTGACTATTATTACTACCCGCGCAGCTAAAACAAATCAATCAATTCTTATAATTACGGCCTTCCCCCGCTCGGGGCTGTTTATATTTTTTGTTCTCGTTCTGATCATTGTATGCTCCTGCGGCTTTGCGGCTGCCTTCCTATGTCTGGCTTTTTACTACCGAGAGCCAAATGAACTGATCCGAGCAGGTCCTGTAGTGGCTGGACTCACCCCACCTTCTACCCTGGTCACCCTGGCAACGTGCGCTGTGCCGGCCTACAGGGAGGACTGCGTGACAGGCTGGCCTGGTCCGAGCTGTTGCGTTGAAAATGTGATAGTGCAGCGAGTATTCCTCCACCGTGGCCAGCGTGTTTGGCTTCCATTAGTAGTGTCTAACCATGGCTGTGCATGACTGGCAAACTGACTGAGTGCGCTGAGCTTGCTCATGTCCAGGCCTGTGTTAGATGTCAAAGCAATATGTCCATTTTTGGAAGCATTTGTTGTGAAGATAGCACACCCTGAAAGCGTATTAGCATCTGATGTGTATTCATAGATCCTTCACTGGTAGATATCAGCTGCATCCCCGAGACTACAGTTCATGTAAGATGCAGCTAACATTAATTACTTTCACCTTCAGGTTTGTGCAGTGCTGCTGGACACTGCACAGGACAAAGCTTGCATTATGCGATTGTACGCAGACTTTGTGCCTACCATTTCATATCTTGCTTATGTCTTCTAAGGCTAGCGTTGAAAATCCTTGTCTACATTCGACGACCGGGCGAAAATGAATTCGGACACTGAACGTCGGAAACTGAGCTGATGGCCTGTTGGGTAACATCCTATGTCATTTCAGGTTTACTGTCCATATCCCTTAGACTAAGATGTCAGATTCCATTGTGCAATTAGTGTAGCTGTTTCAGTTCATGGTAGGTTAGTTGATTCCGCTTACCGCCGGACCAAGTGGGTCCACTTGACGTCGGGTGAGCGTTGGGTGAGCGTCATGTTAGCGCCGTGTGAGCGTCGGGTGAGCGCCAGGTGAGCGTTGGGTGAGCGCCAGGTGAACTGCTCGGCGTGTCGTCAAGTGACCTGTTTAGACGGGTTGCCAGGTGAAGTGTTTCGTCGTAATCGTAAGGTGGAATTCTTAGTCGGATTTTCAGATGAAATGTTCCGCGGCATATCGTATGTTGATCTGCTTAGACGGATCGACAGGTGAAATGTCACTTCGTGTTAATGAAGTGTGACGTTTTCGTGAGTCGCCAGGTTTATGTCGGACACAGAGGGCTGGATGGAGCTGGCCGTGTATAATGAGATGAACTATTTTCGTGTTTCGCCAGGTCTATGTCGGACACCGAGGGCTGGATGGAGCTGGCCACGTATGATGAGGTGGGCTGTTTTCGTGTTTCGCCAGGTTTATGTCGGACACAGAGGGCTGGATGGAGCTGGCCACGTATGATGAGGTGGGCTGTTTTCGTGTGTCGCCAAGTTTATGTCGGACACAGAGGGCTGGATGGAGCTGGCCACGTATGATGAGGTGGGCTGTTTTCGTGTGTCGCCAGGTTTATGTCGGACACCGGGCTGGATGGAGCTGGCCACGTATGATGAGGTGGGCTGTTTTCGTGTGTCGCCAGGTTTATGTCGGACACAGAGGGCTGGATGGAGGTGCCACGTATGATGAGGTGGGCTGTTTTCGTGTGTCGCCAAGTTTATGTCGGACACAGAGGGCTGATGGAGCTGGCCACGTATGATGAGGTGGGCTGTTTTCGTGTGTCGCCAGGTCTATGTCGGACACCGGGCTGGATGGAGCTGGCCACGTATGATGAGGTGGGCTGTTTTCGTGTGTCGCCAGGTTTATGTCGGACACAGAGGGCTGGATGGAGCTGGCCGATCTTTACATCGGTGAGCAGGACTACGCCAAGGCTGCCTACTGTATGGAGGAGTTGTTGCTGCACAATCCACACAATCACCTCTACTTCCAGAAGTTCGCCGACATCAAGTATACACAGGTAGCGCCCCGAACGGCCAGTTCTACCCGCAAAACCTCACCAATGTCCAGTACATTGAACCATACACTACTCAACATCACGATCCTGCCTCCCGAAATCCCGGGTCGAAATCGAGATAATGAATTGCTTTCATACAACACCATAGGGTGCAGGTTAAAGGTTTCTGAAGCAAAGCCAGTACTCCTCTTGCACGCCTCGAACTTCGCCATGGTGTGTAATATTCATTTTTTTCCCGTCTTGAATATATTTTTTTCTAACAGCAACTTGATTGTGTAGATTGTGCTTCCTTTCCATACTACCCAATGTTTCTGACCGGTTCAGACGGGGTAGGGAGTTAAATTTGATAGTTGTGTTGTTTTGGTGTTTATGTTGCCATGTAGATATGCTCCGGACCTAGCATTTATGAAACCATCGCATCTCATGATCATTGGTGAGCTGGCAGGAGCGCCCTGACCGATGCAGCAGCCTGTACCTCAAGTAACCTCTGACGAATGCAGATGTCACTGCTGCTCTGGCGCCCTGTCCCTGCTCTTTTGACCTGACCTGACATGTGACCTAGCATTTATGAAACCATCGCATCTCATGTTCATTGACTGGCGGAGCGCCCACCTCAGAGTGAAGTTCTGACGAATGCAATGTTCTCTCTGCGCCCTGTCCTGCTCTTTACCGACCGACCGACATGTGACCTGTTTTGACGCCCTCAGAGCGGCTTTGACAACGTGGAGACGGCCCGCTCCTACTACTCGCGGGCCGTCCAGCTGAGCTCGGCCACCAACCTGCGCGCCCTCTACGGTCTGATCCTGGTGAGTGGTGTCACACATTCTGGCGACCGACGTCACTGGTCTTGGTGAGTGGTGTCACACATTCTGGCGACCGACGTCATTAGCCTTGGTAAGTGGTGTCACACATTCTGGCGACCGACGGCACTGGTCTTGGTGAGTGGTGTCACACATTCTGGCGACCGACGGCATTGGTCTTGGTGAGTGGTGTCACATTCTGGCGACCGACGTCATTAGCCTTGGTAAGTGGTGTCACACATTCTGGCGACCGACGGCACTGGTCTTGGTGAGTGGTGTCACACATTCTGGCGACCGACGGCATTGGTCTTGGTGAGTGACGTTGCCGATAGTGAGTTACGTGGTGAACAGTGTACGGCCGGAGCCGGCAGCTCTCTAGATTACATTCTGGTCACGAACTGCAATCCTATTCACTCAAAAACGTACCTCAATTCACCACAAAGGTCATTCTACATAGGACAAATGTCCTGGGCGTAGGGCATTCCACCTTCCTGCCTATGTCTTCGTCTTCCTGTGCTCTCGCGCCTCCCTGACAACTCCAGTTTGCATTCCATAAAGAAGCATCCAGCCAAGCTGATGATCTCTGGTCTTTGTCGAGCCTGTCGATTGTTATCGGCTGGTGTGGATAGGTAGAACGTGACTCAGGTGGCGCGGACAGGGGGTGGTTCAGGTAGCGTGGGTAGAACGTGACTCAGGTGGCGCGGACAGGGAGTGTTTCAGGTAGCGTGGGTAGAACGTGACTCAGGTGTTTTCGAGATCTCAGCGACGGATCCTCCCTCTCCCTACACCGCGCTGGTATTTGGAAAAAGAACCTCACCGTACTGAGACAAAATAAACGCACCACAATACACGAACAACACGTTTTGAAAGCGTAGAATGTCACGTAACGGGAATTCCTCAAGCATTCGACTACCTCCAGCAAATCCTCGGTCTAAAACTCAAATAACCAACCAACCAACAAATAATTCCTTGTTGGGATTTCGGCGCCTTGAAACGATATAAAATAACGGTTTGAATTTGAGCGACCTTGTAATGCAAGAATAATTCACCCATGCTGATGGTTCTGTCATGCCCAATTGACTTTATGTATATATATATATATATATATATATATATATATATATATATATATATATATATATGTAAATGTTAAAGAAGATTTATCCAATAATGAAGACAAATGCGTTGAAACAATGGACATCGCCGCACCATTTTTGACACTTCTTACAAGTCGCATGTTTCCTAGATGACACCCATGATTTCACAATCAGAACACAAAGTTCACTTGCAGACACTTCTTGCTGTTTCATCATTTATGGCTGCCTGCAATAAGTGCACAATATCTTCTGACGTTCTGCCTTATCATTTCCGGGCCCCCGGTCATTGCGAAGGAATATCGAAGGTGGCTAAGGATGCCAGATTATATCGCGGGATTCTTCATTAAATCAATGAATTTGACAACCCCAGCGGTGCCCAGGCAGGTGACACGAGCGATTTGTTCACCAGACAACCTTAGCGGTGCCAAGGCAGGTCGCACGTGCTATTTGTTCACCAGACAACCTCAGCGGTGCCAAGGCAGGTCACACGTACCATTTGTCCACTAGACAAACTCAGCGGTGCCAGGCAGGTCACACGAGCCATTTGTTCACCAGACAACCTCAGTGGTGCCAAGACAGATCATACGAGCCGTTTCAATATTTTTTAAAATAAACAAATCAATCAGGTTCTTTGATAGGGATGAAATGTTTTCGAGTGCTTGTGTAATTTGGTTCACTGCGATTTCTCCACTTCTGGAAGTAGCGCGAAAAGCAAAAAAGGAAGAAGAAAAGAAATAAAAACAAATGCCAGCCATGTCCAATGCTAAGTTCTTGCGCAATAGTTTCCCTTTTTGCATGGTGTCTTCATGCACAAAACTTACCCGGTGATATGTTCTGCCATGCTTGCACCTGCACCACTGGGAGATATAGGATAATAGGCTCATATGCAGTGGGTGAGAAATAAGGCATTTGTAGGCTTTATTTATGATCGAAAGTTATGCAGTAACTGCGCAACTTGTGTCCAAATGGAGCAAACAGTGATGAATGTGGGAGTGTAAAGTGGTGTGCTGCTCAAAGCCCGTACTAATTACATCAAAATGAATAATGCATTATTGCCCTATTCCTGAATATAGCGAGTCATTTTCTGTAGCTGTTTTGTTTTTGTTATCTTGGCAAAGTGAAATGCATAAAAGTCGTTCATTCACTTATATTCGGAGAACTGTTCCGACGTGCTTGTGATGCTTCCGGAAGCCACCACTACGGTGTGTAGCTGCAGCTGGATTACGACGAGCTGCCAGATGCGTGCGATATGTAGTTGGCTGCCAGATGCGTGCGTTATGTAATTGGCTGTCAGATGCGTGCGATGTGTAATTGGCTGTCAGATGCGTAACTGGCTGTCAGATGCGTGCGTTATGTAATTGGCTGTCAGATGCGTGTGTTATGCAATTGGCTGTCAGATGCGTGTGTTATGCAATTGGCTGTCAGATGCGTGCGTTATGTGATTGGCTGTCAGATGTGTGCGTTATGTAATTGGCTTTCAGATGCGTGCGATGTGTAATTGGCTGTCAGATGCGTGCGTTATGTAATCGGCTGTCAGATGCGTGCGTTATGTAATTGGCTGTCAGATGCGTGCGATGTGTAATTGGCTGTCAGATGCGTGCGATGTGTAATTGGCTGTCAGGTGCGTGCGTTATGTAATCGGCTGTCAGATGCGTACGTTATGTAATTGGCTGTCAGGTCCGTGCGATATGTAATTGGCTGTCAGATGCGTGCGTTATGTAATTGGATGTCAGATGCGTGCGTTATGTAATTGGCTGTCAGATGCGTATGTTATGTAATTGGCTGTCAGTTGCGTGCGTTATGTGATTGGCTGTCAGATGTGTGCGTTATGTAATTGGCTGTCAGATGCGTGCGATGTGTAATTGGCTGTCAGATGCGTGCGTTATGTAATTGGCTGTCAGATGCGTGCGTTATGTAATTGGCTGACTGTGTGGGCTTTGGCTGTTAGTTTTGTTCAAGTTAAAATGACGCCTATTTTGCGTTTGTAACTGACATTGCCTGTTCCCCCGTTTATATTGGGATGAAGTTCAGATCTTCTTCAGTCGTACATTGCTAATGATGATTGCACTACCAACACCAATTGTCTTCCAAATAAGCACATTTTTGTCTCCGAGATCTGTTTGGCGTGACCCGCTCAGGTAGATCCAGCGCGGCGGTGGAAGAAGTATTATTATGTAGGCCATCACGGTGACTGCGGGGCAGGCGTTTCACGGCGGAGTTGTTCCACTAAAGCTCGTCATTGTTACCGGTCTGAAGGCTGAGCCTGGCCCAGCTGTTGTTTGGTCGATGTGAGGGCCGCCAGCGACGTAGTTGATCTTCACCTGGGCGTAGGGACTTTGTTTTAGTGGATTTTGTTTTCCGTGCAGGCCTTGTGCTCGGACAAGTCAAGGCTATGGTAGGATGACTGGCGAACACGACAGTGTGTCGCCTTACGTTGTGTTGAAGCGTTGAGGTCCCACGGCGGCGTCCCCCCCCCCCCAGACCAGTACACTGTGTGTGTGGTCAGGGCGGCTGTGGTCCGGTGCCTGCCCGTGCTGGGCCGATACCCACACCCCACTAGGACGGCCGGCAGTGCCGGTGACATCGGAAATACACCGCGGGGACAAGCACTGGCCTGTGTTCAGCTCACGGCGGGACGACCGTGTCTGTTTGTCTGTGTCGCCATCGAAAGATGTCTCGCGTTCAGTGTGGGACGGATAGTGACTGGCCGACCGGGGAGCGGGAGGCCGTGAGTTCAAGCTCTGCTGGAGTTATGTGTGTGTGCTCCATCCGCAGCCCATCGGTCTGGGCAATGCACAATGCTAAGTGAGTTGACACTCGAACGTGTCACAAAATAATCATGCGTGATGTGTTTACAGTGCCAGCGACGTATAGTGCGTGTCACCGACTTGTTCACGGGCTAGGTAGACGTACCCGGTGTGTTCTCAGGCTGGGTAAACAGCGTTCTGGTGTGTTCTGGGACCTCTTCGCGGGAACGGAGCCCATGTTTGGATGCAGTGGGCCATCGTTATGCCGATACCGTGTCAATGCGGTGCCGATATTGGTCCAGTACTGGACTGATACCGGGCCTATACCGAGCCGGCACCTTGACGATGCGGGACGCCGTTAACAGGCTGCCGTTCTGCTGTGTTGCAGGACGCTGTTAACAGGCTGCCGTTCTGCTCTGATGTGGGGACGCTGTTAACAGGCTGCCGTTCTGCTCTGATGTGGGGACGCTGTTAACAGGCTGCCGTTCTGCTCTGATGTGGGGACGCTGTTAACAGGCTGCCGTTCTGCTGTGTTGCAGGACGCTGTTAACAGGCTGCCGTTCTGCTGTGTTGCAGGACGCTGTTAACAGGCTGCCGTTCTGCTGTGTTGCGGGACGCTGTTAACAGGCTGCCGTTCTGCTGTGTTGCAGGACGCTGTTAACAGGCTGCCATTCTGCTGTGATGCGGGACGCCGTTAACAGGCTGCCGTTCTGCTCTGATGTGGGACGCCGTTAACAGGCTGCCGTTCTGCTGTGTTGCAGTGTTGCTCGCGGATCGCTAACTCGCCCAAGGCCAGCGCCCAGAACAAGAAGGAAAACACCAAGATCGGACAGTGGGCCGCGCAGCGCATCTCGGAAAAGTGAGGAATTCGCTTGTAATTTGCACCTGGCTCCACCCGTGTCTGTGCACCCTTCTGTCGCGAATCCGACTAGAACTGACGACTGAAAGCGGACTAGAACTAACAACCGAAAGCGGACTAGAACTGACAACTGAAATCGGACTGGAACTGACAACTGAAATTGGATTAGAACTGACAACTGAAAGGGGACTAGAACTGACAACTGAAAGCAGACAAGAACTGACAACTGAAAGGGGACTAGAACTGACAACTGAAATCGGACCAGCACTGACAACTGACATCGGACTAGAAATGACAACAGAAGTTGTTCAGCCGTGTCAGTTTGATAGAGTGATGTGAGCGAGCCGTGATGGTTGGACTTAATTCCACCACGGATGGCCGGCGGACCAGAGTCAAACACAGATATTGTTGGTTCTCTCAGCACTTGCCAGTGGAGGGGAGGGGGGGGGGGGGGTGATGTGTGATGCAATCTGCCCTAAGGTATTCCGTGGATCGGTTCCGAACCGCTGAACAGAGCCCAGTGCAATTTTCAGTACTCTCAGGCCTCGTTTTCGGAGCATTTGGTAAGTTTGCTTTTCTAGGGTTATGTCAGGTCACGGAGCTATGACGTCATACAGGGGAACACCGAACATTATTGAACGAATTCGCAGATTATCTCACATTGACACGACATTCTGACCAAAAGCGACGTATTTGTGCGGTGTAGGCTGATATGTGACTGGATTGATATTCGGACATTGTCCCTGTACCATTCCAAGACCACTCAAGGTCATTGACCTAAGTTGACCTCGGATGGCCTTTTTGGCTTGACAGAATGTCTAGCGTTATTATGTGTCCCGAATTTGATTTTGCCGTCCATTTTTAACCTAGGGTTGGCGGAAACAGTGGTTTGACCAACATTCTATCAAATTTGCAAATACCGGGTCGGCCCTTGGTCTGACCTATGCGTTAAGTAGAGTTTTAGATACGTGATATCCGTAGAGCACCCACGAACACTGATAATAAGTAAATGTATATTTCAGTTGCAGTTTAGGAAACGTTTTCGATCAATTTGTGAAAAATCTCAATTTTTGCGAAAACTAACCTTTTGATCTGACCCTCCAGGTCAGGTCAAACATCAACTATCACCTATCATTGGGGTTGCCCAGTTAAAAAAATCGGGTGTCAATTGAGATATCTTATCACGCCCCTGTTTTTGTTTGTTTCGTCACACCAGCACGTTTCTTTTGGAAACACCAACTGGCGAAGGTGGCAAAATGCCGCACACGGGCGAGGGGTCAGGACAGTATTGTTCTGTTCACATCCCTTAGCACAGCAGCCAATATTGCTAGCGACCTACCACACCATGGGTCTTTTATTGTGGGGCTGCCACCAGCGAACTATTCAAAGGAAGTGTCTGGTAATGATTCTCCAGGAATGTATGCATTGTTAAGTTCCCCATCTTTTTTCCCCTTTTCTGGACGACCACCAGGAAGCATTAGCAAAGTAAAGGATCTAAAAATACCGCCAACAGATAGCTAGCTATGCCTCAAGCTGCATTCCTAGCTCACACTTAAGTTATCAGTTAGGTGGTCATGACAAGACATATTTACGCCAAAGCACAATACTCACACACACAATTACCATTGACTGCATCCACACGAACGTACACGCAGACCTAAAACAGCAAGCAGGTAAAAAGGACAATCACACGGGAGAAATAAATACTTAAAGTTCATTATGACAAAATAGGAAAACGAAATTTATAGTATGAACAACCAGAACTAGAAACTAAATATAGAACATGGCATAGAAAATATTTTTGTCTTCTGTATGCAAATTTCGACTGATGTCATTATGTTAACTTCCTCAAACTTCAGGCCTTGCGGAGGTTTGGCTGACCAGTGAATCTGGTGGGCGCGACCCGCCAGTGTCATGGTTAGGTCAGGTTGGGTCATGGGCGCCACCGGCCGGTACAGGCTCGGTCTGGTGACATGGCGTGACCCGCCAGTGTCATGGTTAGGTCAGGTTGGGTCATGGGCGCCACCGGCCGGTACAGGCTCGGTCTGGTGACATGACATGACCCGCCAGTGTCATGGTTAGGTCAGGTTGGGTCATGGGCGCCACCGGCCGGTACAGGCTCGGTCTGGTGACATGACATGACCCGCCAGTGTCATGGTTAGGTCAGGTTGGGTCATGGGCGCCACCGGCCGGTACAGGCTCGGTTTGGTGACATGACATGACCCGCCTGGGTGATGATTAGGTCAGGTTGGGTCATGGGCGCCACCGGCCGGTACAGGCTCGATCTGGTAACATGGCGTGACCCGCCAGAGTGATGGTAAGGTCAGGTTGGGTCATGGGCGCCACCGGCCGGTACAGGCTCGATCTGGTAACATGGCGTGACCCGCCAGAGCGATGGTAAGGTCAGGTTGGGTCAGGGGCGCGGCCGGCCGTTACAGGCTCGGTCTGGTAACATGGCGTGACCCGCCAGGGTAATGATAAGGTCAGGTTAGGTCAGGGGCGCGGCCGGCCGTTACAGGCTCGGTCTGGTAACATGGCGTGACCCGCCAGGGTAATGATAAGGTCAGGTTGGGTCATGGGCGCCACCGGCCGGTACAGGCTCGGTCTGGTGACATGACATGACCCGCCAGTGTCATGGTTAGGTCAGGTTGGGTCATGGGCGCGGCCGGCCGTTACAGGCTCGGTCTGGTAACATGGCGTGACCCGCCAGGGTAATGATAAGGTCAGGTTAGGTCAGGGGCGCGGCCGGCCGTTACAGGCTCGGTCTGGTGACATGACATGACCCGCCAGTGTCATGGTTAGGTCAGGTTGGGTCATGGGCGCCACCGGCCGGTACAGGCTCGGTCTGGTGACATGACATGACCCGCCAGTGTCATGGTTAGGTCAGGTTGGGTCATGGGCGCCACCGGCCGGTACAGGCTCGGTCTGGTGACATGACATGACCCGCCAGTGTCATGGTTAGGTCAGGTTGGGTCATGGGCGCCACCGGCCGGTACAGGCTCGGTCTGGTGACATGACATGACCCGCCAGTGTCATGGTTAGGTCAGGTTGGGTCATGGGCGCCACCGGCCGGTACAGGCTCGGTCTGGTGACATGACATGACCCGCCAGTGTCATGGTTAGGTCAGGTTGGGTCATGGGCGCCACCGGCCGGTACAGGCTCGGTCTGTTGACATGACATGACCCGCCAGTGTCATGGTTAGGTCAGGTTGGGTCATGGGCGCCACCGGCCGGTACAGGCTCGGTCTGGTGGCATGACATGACCCGCCAGTGTCATGGTTAGGTCAGGTTGGGTCATGCGCGCCACCGGCCGGTACAGGCTCGGTCTGGTGACATGACATGACCCGCCAGTGTCATGGTTAGGTCATGGTGTGACCCGCCAGTGTCATGGTTAGGTCAGGTTGGGTCATGGGCGCCACCGGCCGGTACAGGCTCGGTCTGGTGACATGACATGACCCGCCAGTGTCATGGTTAGGTCAGGTTGGGTCATGGGCGCCACCGGCCGGTACAGGCTCGGTCTGGTGACATGGCGTGACCCGCCAGGGTAATGATAAGGTCAGGTTAGGTCAGGGGCGCGGCCGGCCGGTACAGGCTCGGTTTGGTGACATGACATGACCTGCCAGTGTCATGGTTAGGTCAGGTTGGGTCATGGGCGCCACCGGCCGGTACAGGCTCGGTCTGGTGACATGACATGACCCGCCAGTGTCATGGTTAGGTCAGGTTGGGTCATGGGCGCCACCGGCCGGTACAGGCTCGATCTGGTGACATGACATGACCCGCCAGTGTCATGGTTAGGTCAGGTTGGGTCATGGGCGCACCCGGCCGGTACAGGCTCGGTCTGGTGACATGACATGACCCGCCAGTGTCATGGTTAGGTCAGGTTGGGTCATGGGCGCCACCGGCCGGTACAGGCTCGGTCTGGTGACATGACATGACCCGCCAGTGTCATGGTTAGGTCAGGTTGGGTCATGGGCGCCACCGGCCGGTACAGGCTCGGTCTGGTGACATGACATGACCCGCCAGTGTCATGGTTAGGTCAGGTTGGGTCATGGGCGCCACCGGCCGGTACAGGCTCGGTCTGGTGACATGACATGACCCGCCAGTGTCATGGTTAGGTCATGGTGTGACCCGCCAGTGTCATGGTTAGGTCAGGTTGGGTCATGGGCGCCACCGGCCGGTACAGGCTCGGTCTGGTGACATGACATGACCCGCCAGTGTCATGGTTAGGTCAGGTTGGGTCATGGGCGCCACCGGCCGGTACAGGCTCGGTCTGGTGACATGACATGACCCGCCAGTGTCATGGTTAGGTCAGGTTGGGTCATGGGCGCCACCGGCCGGTACAGGCTCGGTCTGGTGACATGACATGACCCGCCAGTGTCATGGTTAGGTCAGGTTGGGTCATGGGCGCCACCGGCCGGTACAGGCTCGGTCTGGTGACATGACATGACCCGCCAGTGTCATGGTTAGGTCAGGTTGGGTCATGGGCGCCACCGGCCGGTACAGGCTCGATCTGGTGACATGACATGACCCGCCAGTGTCATGGTTAGGTCAGGTTGGGTCATGGGCGCCACCGGCCGGTACAGGCTCGGTCTGGTGACATGACATGACCCGCCAGTGTCATGGTTAGGTCAGGTTGGGTCATGGGCGCCACCGGCCGGTACAGGCTCGGTCTGGTGACATGACATGACCCGCCAGTGTCATGGTTAGGTCAGGTTGGGTCATGGGCGCCACCGGCCGGTACAGGCTCGGTCTGGTGACATGACATGACCCGCCAGTGTCATGGTTAGGTCAGGTTGGGTCATGGGCGCCACCGGCCGGTACAGGCTCGGTCTGGTGACATGACATGACCCGCCAGTGTCATGGTTAGGTCAGGTTGGGTCATGGGCGCCACCGGCCGGTACAGGCTCGGTTTGGTGACATGACATGACCCGCCAGTGTCATGGTTAGGTCAGGTTGGGTCATGGGCGCCGCCAGCGTCAGGTTAGGTCAGGATGGATGAGACCCGCCAGTGTCATGGTTAGGTCAGGTTGGGTCATGGGCGCCACCGGCCGGTACAGGCTCGGTTTGGTGACATGACATGACCCGCCAGTGTCATGGTTAGGTCATGGTGTGACCCGCCAGTGTCATGGTTAGGTCAGGTTGGTTAGGTCATGACCCGCCAGTGTCATGGTTAGGTCATGACCCGCCAGTGTCATGGTTAGGTCAGGTTGGGTCATGGGCGCCACCGGCCGGTACAGGCTCGATCTGGTGACATGACATGACCCGCCAGTGTCATGGTTAGGTCAGGTTGGGTCATGGGCGCCACCGGCCGGTACAGGCTCGGTCTGGTGACATGACATGACCCGCCAGTGTCATGGTTAGGTCAGGTTGGGTCATGGGCGCCACCGGCCGGTACAGGCTCGGTCTGGTGACATGACATGACCCGCCAGTGTCATGGTTAGGTCAGGTTGGGTCATGGGCGCCACCGGCCGGTACAGGCTCGGTTTGGTGACATGACATGACCCGCCAGTGTCATGGTTAGGTCATGGTGTGACCCGCCAGTGTCATGGTTAGGTCATGATCCGCCAGTGTCATGGTTAGGTCATGACCCGCCAGTGTCATGGTTAGGTCAGGTTGGGTCATGGGCGCCACCGGCCGGTACAGGCTCGATCTGGTGACATGACATGACCCGCCAGTGTCATGGTTAGGTCAGGTTGGGTCATGGGCGCCACCGGCCGGTACAGGCTCGCTCTGGTGACATGACATGACCCGCCAGTGTCATGGTTAGGTCAGGTTGGGTCATGGGCGCCACCGGCCGGTACAGGCTCGGTCTGGTGACATGACATGACCCGCCAGTGTCATGGTTAGGTCAGGTTGGGTCATGGGCGCCACCGGCCGGTACAGGCTCGGTCTGGTGACATGACATGACCCGCCAGTGTCATGGTTAGGTCAGGTTGGGTCATGGGCGCCACCGGCCGGTACAGGCTCGGTCTGGTGACATGACATGACCCGCCAGTGTCATGGTTAGGTCAGGTTGGGTCATGGGCGCCACCGGCCGGTACAGGCTCGATCTGGTGACATGACATGACCCGCCAGTGTCATGGTTAGGTCAGGTTGGGTCATGGGCGCGGCCGGCCGGTACAGGCTCGGTCTGGTAACATGGCGTGACCCGCCAGGGTAATGATAAGGTCAGGTTAGGTCAGGGGCGCGGCCGGCCGGTACATACTCGATCTTGTGAAATGACGTGACCCGCCTGGGTAATGATAAGGTCAGGTTAGGTCAGGGTTGCGGCCGGCCGTTACAGGCTCGGTCTGGTAACATGGCGTGACCCGCCAGGGTAATGATAAGGTCAGGTTAGGTCAGGGGCGCGGCCGGCCGGTACATACTCGATCTTGTGAAATGGCGTGACCCGCCTGGGTAATGATAAGGTCAGGTTAGGTCAGGGGCGCGGCCGGCCGTTACAGGCTCGGTCTGGTAACATGGCGTGACCCGCCAGGGTAATGATAAGGTCAGGTTAGGTCAGGGGCGCGGCCGGCCGTTACAGGCTCGGTCTGGTGACATGACATGACCCGACAGGGTAATGATAAGGTCAGGTTAGGTCAGGGTTGCGGCCGGCCGTTACAGGCTCGGTCTGATGACATGACATGACCCGCCAGGGTAATGATAAGGTCAGGTTAGGTCAGGGGCGCGGCCGGCCGTTACAGGCTCGGTCTGGTGACATGGCGTGACCCGCCAGGGTAATGATAAGGTCAGGTTAGGTCAGGGGCGCGGCCGGCCGGTACAGGCTCGGTCTGGTGACATGACATGACCCGACAGGGTAATGATAAGGTCAGGTTAGGTCAGGGGCGCGGCCGGCCGTTACAGGCTCGGTCTGGTGACATGACATGACCCGCCAGGGTAATGATAAGGTCAGGTTGGGTCAGGGGCGCGGCCGGCCGGTACAGACTCGATCTGATGGCATGACGTGACCCGCCGGGGTGATGATTAGGTCAGGTTAGGTCAGGGGCGCGGCCGGCCGGCACAGACTCGGTCTGGTGACATGACGTGACCCGCCGGGGTGGTGGATGTCATCTGACTCGTGTCTCTCTAAATAATGCGCTCATCACGTGTTCCTGCTCGCTCCGGCAAATATCATCAATATTCCATCCCCACCTCGTGCCGTCACAAATGTTTCCCACTGAGCCAGCTGCCCCAGCTAATGTGACCTGTCGCAGCTCTGTATACTTATAAGATATATCTCCGTCTGGATTGTTGGTATTGAGCAATACATTATTGAGCATTTATTTCGACCACGACCGAATACCGAGCGAGTCTTTCTCCGGCTAAGGGAATAAGCCAGCTTGAGCAGTTCAGGCCGACCCCGCACAGCTAGAACAGAACGCTTTTGAGAGGCGTATAACATCTGAAAGAAGTACTAAGAAATTACAGAGCTAGCACCAGCATGCAGCTCCATTCTCTGGGAGCTATGCATTTCAATTTACAAGATTCTGGCTCGTGTCCTCCCACATATCATTTTATATGTGGTCAAGTTCTCCGGTGTTGACAAATTCATGGAGTGCAGTTGTTGAACGGCACGGTATTTCTAACGGCAAATACGAGCGTTGTACGTGGGCTTATATTGTGAATTTCTCGGCAGCCAGAGAGTAGTCAGGTTTCTTATCGAGCCTGTGTGAAGCACACGCCACCATGTCAAACACACTTAGCTTCATGGCCTGAACTATTGCAGCCACTAACCCTGCTTGTGTGATTTCGCAAGGATAACAGAATGCACCAAGAAGCATGTCCAAACGCTTCCAAATCTCAAGATATTCGCCAAGCCCCGTCTATGGTCCACGCAGCACGGAGCCTTACTGGTAGCGTGTATTGGTGTACTGTATATGTTCTTGCGTGTGCTTTACTGTGTCGTATTCATGGGCGCAAAATGACCTAAGTGGCCGGCGCGCCGTGAGGTACCCATTGGCCTCCACCACCACATCCAGTAATGGGGTGGGGATGGCCGAGTGGTTAAGGTGTTGGGCTCGGGGTGCCAAAGGTCTCGGGTTCAACATTTGCACCGCTCGGGACATTTCCCAACCCTCGGCCCACCGGCAAAACGGTGTGGGCGGCGTCATGAGCCGTGAATGTGCATAAAGTGCGTCGTGAGCCACCCAATATACCAACAATAAACAAACACCACATCCAGTAAGCACCGTTCAGATCCGTATGGGTGCCCTAATGAATACCTGTTGCTTCTCATCCTCATCAAGTGCCATCGCGGATACAGTTCGGTGCCAAGACACGGTTCCAGGTTTTGACTGGATGTCCCAGTGGTTCCGGTCAGGTGTCCTGCTGCTCCCGATCGTGTGTCCAGTGTATGGGCGCAGAATGACCGAGTAGTCGGCGCGCCCTTAAGCCCAAATAATCAATCAATCGTGTGTCCAGTGTATAACGCCCATCTGGGATCACCATTGGGCGCTGCATGACCAACGCAGTCGATGCGCCCCTGAGCCCAAATAACCAACCAACCAACCAACCAACCAACCAACCAACCAACCAACCAACCAACCAACCAACCAACCAACCAACCAACCAACCAACCATCTGGGACCACTGGGGCTCGACTGGGCTCAGTATATAGCGCCCATCTGGGACCACTGGGGCACGACCGGGATCAGTATGTCGTGCCCATCTGGGACCACTGGGGCACGGTCGGGCTCCGTGGTTCGAATCTGTCGTCGAAGACGGTCGGTGCCGTTCGTGCGGCGCGCACGTTTGCTCAGCCTTACGAGCGGCGCGTCCGGCCGTTAGCCGATGGCCTATCGGTATCGACGCGAGCGTCGTGAATTACTGAACGCATTTGAAGAATGTCCTTCGGTAGATCATTGAGTCGCCCGTCAGACCGTGCTTACCGGTATTGATTACAACTGGTTCATGGTTCCGACTGTGGTCCCGCCTGTGGTCCCGTCTGTGGTCTGACGTGGGTCGCGGTGAGACCCCGTCTGTGACCCCACCTTTGGTCTGACGTGGGCCGCCCGTGGCCGCGGTGAGACCCCGTCTGTGACCCCACCTTTGGTCTGACGTGGGCCGCCCGTGGCCGCGGTGAGACCCCGCCTGTGACCACACCTTTGGTCTGGCGTGGGCCGCCCGTGGTCGCGGTGAGACCCCGCCTGTGACCCCACCCTTGGTCTGACGTGGGCCGCCCGTGGTCGCGGTGAGACCCCTCCTGTGACCCCACCTTTGGTCTGACGTGGGTCGCCCGTGGTCGCGGTGAGACCCCGCCTGTGACCACACCTTTGGTCTGGCGTGGGCCGCCCGTGGTCGCGGTGAGACCCCTCCTGTGACCTCACCTTTGGTCTGACGTGGGTCGCCCGTGGTCGCGGTGAGACCCCGCCTATGACCACACCTTTGGTCTGACGTGGGCCGCCCGTGGCCGCGGTGAGACCCCGCCTGTGACCCCACCTTTGGTCTGACGTGGGCCGCCCGTGGTCGCGGTGAGACCCCTCCTGTGACCCCACCTTTGGTCTGACGTGGGTCGCCCGTGGTCGCGGTGAGACCCCGCCTGTGACCACACCTTTGGTCTGGCGTGGGCCGCGCGTGGTCGCGGTGAGACCCCGCCTGTGACCCCACCCTTGGCCTGACGTGGGCCGCCCGTGGTCGCGGTGAGACCCCGCCTGTGACCACACCTTTGGTCTGACGTGGGCCGCCCGTGGTCGCGGTGAGACCCCGCCTGTGACCCCACCTTTGGTCTGGCGTGGGCCGCCCGTGGTCGCGATGAGACCCTGTCTGAGCCTCCCCGTTGACGCACCTGATGAAACATTCACCGAACGTCGGCAGCCCCTCCCCGACCGCGCACAAAAGCAGTGCCTCTCAATGCGATCGGGTATCAATATTGCAGCGGCGGCTGTCGCAGCAGTCCCGCCCGCTCCTGGCTCGCGGGTCAGGTGTGGTCGGTAGTAGTGGCATGTCCGTCAGGGTGTGGTCGGTAGTAGTGGCATGTCCGTCAGGGTGTGGTCGACAGTGAGGGGCACGTCCCTCAGGGTGTAGTCGACAGTGAGGGGCACATCCGTCAGGGTGTGGTCGACAGTGAAGGACACGTCCCTCAGGGTGTGGTCGGCAGTAGTGACACGTCCGTCAGGGTATGGTCGGCAGTAGTGACATGTCCGTCAGGGTGTGGTCGGCAAAAGTGACACGTCCGTCAGGGTGTGGTCGGCAGTAGTGACACGTCCCTCAGGGTGTGGTCGGCAGTAGTGACACGTCCGTCAGGGTGTGGTCGGCAGTAGTGACGCGTCCGTCAGTGTGTGGTCGGCAGTAGTGGCACGTCCGTCAGGGTGTGGTCGGCAGTAGTGACACGTCCGTCAGGGTGTGGTCGGCAGTAATGACATGTCCGTCAGGGTGTGGTCGGCAGTAGTGGCACGTCCGTCACGGTGTGGTCGGTAGTAGTGGGACATCCGTCAGGGTGTGGTCGGCAGTAGTGGCACGTCCGTCAGGGTGTGGTTGGTCGGCAGTAGTGGCATGTCCCTCAGGGTGTGGTCGGCAGTAGTAACACGTCCGTCAGGGTGTGGTCGGCAGTAGTGACACGTCCGTCGGTGTGGTCGGCAGTACTGACACGCCCCTCAGGATGTGGTCGGCAGTAGTGGCACGTCCGTCAGTGTGTGGTCGGCAGTAGTGGCATGTCCGTCAGGGTGTGAAGCGAGTCTGAAGCGGCAGGTTGGCATTGGTTTATTTCATCTCTTAATTTGATTTTTTCGTCTCTCAAGAGACTAGCATGGAGACCACCTTCTCTTGAGACACATTCAGCTATGCATATTATGTTGCTCGTACCGTCACTGCCGCTCTGAATCGGATCGAAAGGCCGTTTTTCCGGGAGCGAGTTGAGCTGTATCGGTGCCGGACACATACCGGTACATGGTCCACAGCCCGTGCCGTGCCGTGCCGTGCCGTGCCGTGGCATGTCGTACCGTGTTGCCACCGGCTGGGCTGCGCGTCACTGCTGTCGACGCGGTGAATCACGGTGATTTATAGCGTACACGGTGCATCAGACCTGGTCGCCAGCGGTGGCGACCTTTGGTGTCGGGTAGCGTCTGATATGAGTCTGGTCATCACCGGCACTCAGCAGCATTGTCGGCATTTGGTGTCCACGGAAACTAACGACACGACGGCACGACGCGGGTCGTAAACGGTACGCTCTGGTCAGTGGGCAGTCGGAAATGTTGGACATTTGCCTTTTCATCAGTGTTCGTCCGGCGCCAGCGTGGCCGTAGCACCTGCTGCACTGTTAATAGCTCAGCCAGCAGTCGGCGCTAGGCGAGCCGTGCTGTGGTCTGGGGCGACGTGGTCAGACGATGTATGAACGCTGTCCGAGCGTTGATCCCGATGGACGCACATTGGTTGCCATGACAGCACGTTGGTGCCGGTAAATGCACGTTGGTGCTGATAAATGCACGTTGGTCGCCATGGCAGCACGTTGGTGTCGATTGGAGCAGTCACCGTGGAGCGGCAGTGGAAAGTGCTGCACCATATATGGTATGGAACGGGACACGACAGTAACGCTGGACGTGCTTGGTACCTACCTATCTACCTACCCATCGCATATTGTCACTGGGGCGGTGCGCTTCGAGTCGTAGGATTTGTATTTGAGCACGGACTGACAAAGCTGAAAGATTCGGTTGCTACCGGATCGCTCGGTAGTAAGTCGGCTGAGGTCCCCACCCGTCGGTACAAGGTCAGCTGAGGTGCCCATCCTCCGGTACAAGGTCGGCTGAGGTGCCCATCCTCCGGTACAAGATCGGCTGAGGTGCCCATCCTCCGGTACACGGTCGGCTGAGGTGCTCATCGTCCGGTACAAGGTCGGCTGAGGTCATCTCACGGTGATTGACAGCTGGGATAGAGTCTCTGGCCGTCAGCAGTAGCGTGCCGACCTTTACCCAAGAGACCTGCTGCTGCGGCGGCCTCTGAGTGACGCTCTGACGCGGCCAATGATCCCCTGAATTGGACCAAGGCGTGACAGTTGGCGGCCTGCCATGGCACGTGCGCTCCTTTTGGAAAGTGTGCACGCACAAAAGGTGAATTGGAGCCACTTTACCTATAGCCGAGAGGCTCGTGACGTCTGAAGAGAGCCGCGCAGGCCTGGATAAACTACCGAGCGAAGTGTAAGGTGGACCAACGTTGGCCCGGCGCGCTCTAGTCGTCCTATTTCCGACTGAGCTTCTGTTAATATCATGTCGGTGATCACGCCGTCGCCGTATCGTACATACGACACGGCGACGGCACCTATGGGATACGTGGGATACGACTGAGCTTCTGTTAATGTCATGTCGGTGATCACGCCGACGCCGTATCGTACATACGACACGGCGACGGCACCTATGGGATACGTGTGGTGCAGTGGCCGCGACTTCAGGCTGTGTAGACTGAAGTTGCGGACACTGCCCTGGTATGACTTCAGCTGTCGCTGTGTGTGTGGTGGCTCGTGCGGTGATGTCGGTTATCTGATGTTCTCCACCTGCTTGACCGTCATTTTTCATGAGGCATTTCCGACTGGGTTCTTACGACGACGTAATCCACTTGCATTGGGGATCAGTTAACGGTAATTGAAGTGGGCGGGTTGTGTATCGGTCTCGCTGTCGGTCGGCACGTGCTGCGCAACCACAACAGCTGAGGTGTCGCCTTCCGTATAACACAAACGCTCAATTGTCCTCAAGCCGGAAACGCCAATGGTAGTCGTCCCACACCATGTGACCGGTAGTCGTCCCACACCATGCGACTGGTAGTCGTCCCACACCATGCGACTGGTAGTCATGCCACACCATGCGACTGGCAGTCGTGCCACACCATGTGACTGGCAGTCGTGCCATACCATGTGACTGGTAGTCGTCCCACACCATACGACTGGCAGTCGTGCCACACCATACGACTGGCAGTCGTCCCACACCATGTGACTGGTAGTCGTGCCACACCATACGACTGGCAGTCGTGCCACATCATGTGACTGGTAGTCGTGCCACACCATGTGACTGGCAGTCGTGCCACACCATGTGACTGGTAGTCGTGCCACACCATACGACTGGCAGTCGTGCCACACCATACGACTGGTAGTCGTCCCACACCATACGACTGGTAGTCGTCCCACACCATACGACGGGCAGTCGTCCCACACCATACGACTGGTAGTCGTCCCACACCATACGACGGGCAGTCGTCCCACACCATACGACTGGTAGTCGTCCCACACCATACGACTGGTAGTCGTCCCACACCATACGACTGGTAGTCGTCCCACACCATACGACTGGTAGTCGTCCCACACCATACGACTGGTAGTCGTCCCACACCATACGACTGGTAGTCGTCCCACACCATACGACTGGTAGTCGTCCCACACCATACGACTGGTAGTCGTCCCACACCATACGACTGGTAGTCGTCCCACACCATACGACTGGTAGTCGTCCCACACCATACGACTGGTAGTCGTCCCACACCATACGACGGGCAGTTGTCCCACACCATACGACTGGCAGTCGTCCCACACCATACGACTGGTAGTTGTGCCACACCATGTGACTGGTAGTCGTGCCACACCATGTGACTGGTAGTCGTCCCACACCATACGACTGGTAGTCGTCCCACACCATACGACGGGCAGTCGTCCCACACCATACGACTGGTAGTCGTCCCACACCATTTGACTGGTAGTCGTCCCACACCATACGACTGGTAGTCGTCCCACACCATACGACTGGTAGTCGTGCCACACCATGTGACTGGTAGTCGTGCCACACCATGTGACTGGTAGTCGTCCCACACCATACGACTGGTAGTCGTCCCACACCATACGACTGGTAGTCGTCCCACACCATGTGACTGGTAGTCGTCCCACACCATACGACTGGTAGTCGTCCCACACCATACGACTGGTAGTCGTCCCACACCATACGACGGGCAGTCGTGCCACACCATACGACTGGCAGTCGTGCCACACCATACGACTGGTAGTCGTGCCACACCATGTGACTGGTAGTCGTGCCACACCATACGACTGGCAGTCGTCCCACACCATACGACTGGTAGTTGTGCGACACCATGTGACTGGTAGTCGTCCCACACCATACGATTGGTAGTCGTGCCACACCATGTGACTGGTAGTCGTCCCACACCATACGACTGGTAGTCGTCCCACACCATACGACTGGTAGTCGTGCCACACCATGTGACTGGTAGTCGTCCCACACCATACGACTAGTAGTCGTCCCACATCATACGACTGGCAGTCGTCCCACACCATACAACTGGTAGTCGTGCCACACCATGTGACTGGTAGTCGTCCCACACCATGTGACTGGTAGTCGTCCCACACCATACGACTGGTAGTCGTGCCACACCATGCGACTGGTAGTCGTCCCACACCATGTGACTGGCAGTCGTGCCACACCATACGACGGGCAGTCGTCCCACACCATGTGACTGGTAGTCGTGCCACACCATGTGACTGGTAGTCGTCCCACACCATACGACTGGTAGTCGTCCCACACCATACGACTGGTAGTCGTGCCACACCATACGACTGGTAGTCGTCCCACACCATACGACTGGCTAGTCGTGCCACACCATACGACTGGAGTCCCATAATGTCGTCCCGTCACACCATGTGACTGGTAGTCGTCCCACAATACGTCATAGTCGTCCCACACCATACGACTGGTAGTCGTGCCACACCATGTGACTGGTAGTCGTCCCACACCATACGACTGGTAGTCGTGCCACACCATACGACTGGTAGTCGTCCCACACCATGTGACTGGCAGTCGTGCCACACCATACGATCGTCCCACACCATGTGACTGGTAGTCGTGCCACACCATGTGACTGGTAGTCGTCCCACACCATACGACTGGTAGTCGTGCCACACCATGTGACTGGTAGTCGTGCCACACCATACGACTGGCAGTCTTCCCACACCATGCGACTGGCAGTCAACCCACTGGTAGTCGTGGCAGCCAATAGCAGTCTTCCCACACCATGCGACTGGCAGTCATGGTAGTCGTGGCAGACGGCCAATGGTAGTTATGCGACACCCTGCGACTGGTAGTCGTGGCAGCCAATAGCAGTCTTCCCACACCATGCGACTGGTATATGACACACAAGGTTGCTTAGAAAGCGGCTATCGAGATTTTCTTACAGAAGATATAGAAGTGTAGGCATACGCGAATCCGGTGTCAATCCAGTGTCAATCCAGTGTCAATACGGTGTCAATCCACTGTCCCAAATTGCATCTGATACCAGGGTGTCTGCGGTGGAACTTTTCCCTGAATAGAAGGAGTGGAAAACTAATTTGAACATGTGACAATTAAATGACATAATCGCAACACACTGGGATATTGATAACTGGGTTTCTGTTCTTAGTTCATACATATTGATCTCTTATGCTCGGTATGGTTTGCCATAGGTGTGTCAGGAAGGATGTATGCAAGCTAGGTAGGATGCGAGTGTTCTTATAACTCGTCGGCAGATTTTCTTAATTTTCGGTTAACCAATTATGACATAATTGGTGTAATCAGACCAAATACACCCACATAGGTACCCAAGTACTTGGTAATCGTCTCGTGTGTGCGTACTTCAGTCAAATTCAGTTTATGGTTAAACTGTCCAAAGGACGTTCAAGGCAGTACTCGGAAGGGCTTGGCGTGATTTTATTTCCCTCTCACCCTCATTCTCACCCTCACCCTCAACCGTTGAATTTATGCTGGTTGTAAATCTGCACTTCTCCTTCTTTTGTTGATGGCTACCACGAATATCACAAAATATCAGTTGCTTTTTAGGAACTGCAAAACAATTTGTGGATCATATCATTCAAGATCCTTCGACTCGAAATTCCAGATTGCCTACCAACCTGGGGGTGAATATTTGTGTTTCCTTGCTCTTGTTTCCTTCCTCCCTTTGAGTTCCTGGACGGCTGCGTTTTTGTAGGCAAGTGGCACGGATAGTGGAAAGCACGAAAAATCTAGAGGACAGGTGTGTTCTAGTGATTGGTTCAATGCTGCTGGTGGTAATGTGCAGCAGATATTTCGTGGACATTTATCGTCGCTTCTGCGAACTGTTGCTGTTGTTGGGCTAACCCATGTGACCTGGGCCCTGTAATTTCGTTTCCAAACACAGCTGGCAGCTGCAATTGCGGCATCATTGGTGTAAATGGTCACTTCCCACGTGGCGCCATCTGCATTCACTTTTTCGACTAAACGAGCCTTTCTCGAGTCAGTAGTGAAGCCAAGAAGGGGTCATAGGTGTTTGTGGATAATTGCCCAACTCCCTTCCCAGGTGCGAGAGCCCCCTTAAGCCCGAGAAGGCCCCCATGCGACCCTACTGCCAAAGGGCTCCGAAGGGCCCCATTGGACCCTTTTGAAAATTGAACTCAAGCCCTTACCCCAAGGGGCCCAGCCGTCATGTTGAAGGCCCCCACCTAGGCCCTTTTTCTCGGGAACCCTTTGGAGTCCATGTTGGAGTTACTTTTTGCAGACTGCAGAATTCTCCCTTTGAAAATTAGCTCCCCGCCCATTCCGAAGTAACTCTTGATACACGCCTGCGGCGAGTCCACCGTTTTTCTATCTTGATTCTATCTCACATAAAGACGCTTATATGCAAAAATATGGTTCCCTGGTTCTGCAGGCTGGTATGTGCCTGATCGTTGTTGGGCAGCATGGAAGAAAATACGATTAGCTCGCAACTTTGCGGTATATTTTTTTTGCGTCTTCCTCTATCCGTGGCACTTTAGTCTGACAGAAGAATTGCGTGGTGGCTGCGGCCGGCTGCAGACAGGTGGGGTGTGCCGGACCGCGGGCCGCAGGTGCGTCTCCGGCTGGGCTGGGCCGGCTGTGACGTCACGTGGGCTGAGCCGGCCGCTCAGTGGCGCCGCAGCGGGACGGATGGCCGCTGCGGCAGCGGCCGTGCGCGGGCCGGGCAGCGCCGGCGGCGGATCTCAGTGGCGCCCAGCGGACTGATGGCCGCTGCGGCAGCGGCCGTGCGCGGGCCGGGCAGCGCCGGCGGCGGATCTCAGTGGCGCCGCAGCGGGACGGATGGCCGCTGCGGCAGCGGCCGTGCGCGGGCCGGGCAGCGCCGGCGGCGGATCTCAGCGGCCATACTCTAAAGACAGGTCGTCACGCGGCGCGACGATGTCCGGACCCGAGCCCGAGCCGAGCGGTGAACATCAGGCGGCCGCCGAGTCGTGTGGTAACTCAGGAGATATCGTGGGACCGACGTGCGCCGCGATATGGCGGGAATCTGCCGCTGTGGTGGTGTGGCGGAATCCACCGCTGTGGTCGACGGAATCCCCCGTGGTGGTGGGCGAGAATCCGCCGCCGCCATGGTGCGGAATCCACCGCTGTGGTCGTGTGGCGGGAATCTGCCGCTGTGGTGGTGTGGCGGAATCCACCGCTGTGGTCGTGTGGCGGGAATCTGCCGCTGTGGTGGTGTGGCGGGAATCCGCCGCCGCCATGGTGTGGCGGGAATCCACCGCTGTGGTCGTGTGGCGGGAATCCGCCACTGTGGTGGTGTGGCGGGAATCCGCCTCCGCCATGGTGTGGCGGGAGTCCACTGCTGTGATCGTGTGGTGGGAGTTTGCCGGTGCAAGCTGCATCTGTACTCATTACCCATTAACTATGCGTCATTGCATGGTCGATAACGGTCTAAAATGAGTATCCCCACACTGGCCGCAGGAGGTGCCTCCACCCTTGAGCGGGAGCATGCCGCTGCCGACATATGACGGGTCTGCCAGGGCGGGGTCCGCGCTGCCGTGGTATGGCGGAGTCTGTTGCGCCGACATAGGCGGGAGTCGCCGTGGTGTGGCGGGAGTCCGCGCGCCGTGGTATGGCGGGAGTCGTTGCGCCGACATATGGCGGGAGTCTGCCGGGTATGCGGGAGTTCGCACTGCAGTGGTGTGGCGGGAGTCATATGGCTGCCGCTGCCGACATATGGCGGGAGTCTGCCGTGGTATTGCTGGAGTCCGCTGCTGCAGTGGTGTGGCGGGAGTTGGCCGCTGTCGAATCTTGGCGGGATTCTGCTGTGATGTGGCGGGAGTTGCCGCTCCGTCATGAGTGATGGGACAGGATGTGCCCAGACTCTTCTATTCTGGCTTTGGGCAGCAGCCAAAGGGGAAACACATTGCGGGTAAATTTAATTCGGTCCCTCTTCCAGTGCGCCGAGTAGCTGGTGCAGAGGTCAACCATCTTTCCGACGTTGCAAACGTAATCGGTCGGCCAACAGTGATATGCGGCGAAGCAGGAAGCCTCCACCCTGAGTTCCTTCGTCGGAAAGCTGGCTTAAAAATCCAACGGTTAATTTTGTTTCACCTCTGAGCACTTCTCATATAACGAGGTATTCACCACAGCAGAGTTACGGTCGGCAATAATGAGCCTGAAGAGTGTGGCAGAGGGGCCTTGCCTCCTCTATGATGAGATGCTAAAGCATTTCCCATCACGAGTACTGAATGAAATACTAGCAACTTTTAGCATGCGAAGGAAGGCAGGTTTCCGGCCTCATGGCGGGAAGCCACAGTCCCTCTTCTAGATCCAGATCCCTCTTCTAAAGCCAGGGTAGAGTGGAGTCGATCCACCCATTCCTCTGACCTCGTGCATGTGCAAATTACTGGGAAAAAAAGGTGGATGTACGGCTTGCTTTGTTTCTAGAAACGCATGACGTATTTACAAACGCTCAGTGCGGTCCTAGAAAACATCGTGGAAGAGCAGACCAGCTTCTAGCGCTCGCCACCGGAATACATGTAGCATTAAAGCGGAAACAGCACGCTGGAGCCGTCTTTTTCAATCTCGAAGACGCACATGCTATCACCTGGTGCCGCGGCATTTTGTTGAAAGCTCGAAAGTATGGCACTCGTGGCCACATGGGCAATTTCCTACGACACTTTGAATGAACGATTATTCCATGCCCGTGTGAAACACGAGCTGTCTGAACGGCTTCAACGAGCTCGTGGAATCCCACAGGGCGGCGTTCGCAGTGTTACGTTGTTTGCCATTGTGATAAATGCTATTGACGATGAGCTACCACAAGCATCGAACGGTCGCTATTTGTCGACGACTTTGCAGTCTGGTCCTGTGCCTCCAGTACGTCAGCAATGACACGACAGTTGCGGCTCGCAGTGAACAAGTTCCAGAGCCGGAGCATCAGAAATTGTTTTCTGTTTTCCGCGGACAAATCCATTCCTCACTTCATCTTCACCATCAAGACACAGAGGAATTGGTTTCAAGTCGCAGTCTACTAAAATGCATTGCTCGAATATCTTCCGGAGCTGATCGTAAGACGCTGATGATATTTTATCAAGCACTTGTCCGGTCCAAGCTAGTCTACGTATACGTATACGTATACGTTACGTATATGATGGTGCTTGTACGATGATGGTGCATGATGCACTTGGCGCATTTTGGATGCAGTGCACCATGTAGGACTGTGGATTATTACCGATGTTTCCGGAACCTCATCGGTCTCCAGTCTGGCAGCACAGACCAATGAACCGCCCTGGCACTGAGGTGAGAAATGGTGGGCTTGCGATATGGTTGTAGGCTGCGTCAGTTTCCCATGCACACGAAGCAGCCTTCTCACGCCGCAGTTTGGCACTCGTTTCCAGCGGGCGGAGTCGGAGGACAGTTCTGTACTGTCTGTACTGTACAGAGCTGTAGGAAAACTGCAGTTTGGCACTCGTTTCCAGCGGGCGGAGTCGGAGGACAGTTCTGTACTGTCTGTACTGTACAGAACTGCAGGAAAACTGCAGTTTGGCACTCGTTTCCAGCGGGCGGAGTCGGAGGACAGTTCTGTACTGTCTGTACTGTACAGAGCTGTAGGAAAACTGTACCCGAATGCAGACCCTTTCCCGAAAAGGTCGAACCAGAGTGCACAGTGCGCCGAGTCCCGAAACCACTGATACCACCCTGGAGCCCGGTTTCACCAGCAATTGGTCTATCCGTCAGTGATGCGTAAAGGGGACACCCGTCAGTATAGTGTCTGCCGAGAACGATAGAGCATCAGCACTCTTGCTGAGGACATGCGACGATTGTTACTGACTTTTTACTAAGAACACCACCGGAGCAGGTTGTGCCTTTGAGTGCGGTACTGATGTACGTTCGTTTTAGTCTGCTTGTCCTCACCTCGGTGTATAGCTCGCAGCTAATTGCGAACCTAAAGGCATCACCATTTATATAAATTTCACGGGACACTATATGTGATTCTATCTGATTCCCTTAGCAGCCTTTTGGCACGTCTTACTGCATAGGAACGAGATGGGAAAACTGTCCGCTTGTGCTCGGTCCCGAGTCGCATCGGGATGTGCGGCAACGAATGTGCGGGCTCTGCGGCTAAGTGGGCAGCTCAGAAACGCGCCCATGCATTTGCCCACTGTCTACTAGGGATCACTTATCTAGGGTCCCAAGCTTCATACTTGATAAGTGGCAAAGGCCTGGGACAGAGAAGCGAACAATCAGCTTCACGCAATCAAGCCATACCTAGGACATTGGACAGCGTGCCATCGTATGTCCAGAAAAGAGGAGATAACCCTTTGCAGCTTGCGCGTCGGGCATACGTTCGCTACACATCGCTATCTCCTTCGTGGCGAGGAGAGGTCGCAGCGTTTCCACTGCCTGGAAGCCCCGACAGTCCGACAACCCGCCCCGTTTCGTGGGGCATTTTACGCCCCTAAGATTTTCCGCAGAGAGCTTAAAAAAAGCGGCGCGCGGCAGCGCCCGAAATTTGGCGCTCTTTTTCTGACATCAATTTGGCATGTTGTGTACAAATGTTTAGGTCAAGTCATCTACGGTCAACGAGTTTTTTCAAGGTCAAATGAGGTCACCTCCATAAAAATTAAACCAGTCGTCACGCTTTAATCGATAACGGTATTTTAATAAAACCTTCAGCGTTTGCTTATTTTTAGGGATGCAACAAAACGCACCAGAGAGAGGTTGTGATTTTTATTTAGTTTTTGATGACTCATTAGTTTTGCATATTTGCCCATTAGGGCTAAAATCGAAGATTTTGTCTAAAGTAAGCATTTTGATAAGGGTAAATTGACTTAAAGCAACGTTTCGCGGTCCGCTCTACCCATTAGAAAAAGACAAATAAAAGTAAATAGAACACTCAAAATGTTGAAAATTTCACCAAAAAGTTACAATGTTGATTTTTAAGTGGGCAACAAAAATGTGTTCCATGGTCGATTTTGCCTTCATTTTCTGATTCCAAATAATTTTTGTTTTTTAAATCCCCAAAATGAACTTCACAGAGCCAAAAACATGATATCAGTCATCATATATACACCCTCCCCAGGGACGTCACTTTCCGCTTTCCGATGACACCACTTTCGTTTTCGTGCAACGCTTAGTTTGGAAATTAGAGGGGGTATAAAAGTCCCCCCCCCAAGGCGGGGTGTGAGGATCTGACCGGAAAGATGTGGGTTAACCACGTGCCAACACTGCACGAGAGCGCAGGTCCTTCTACGGACAGCAAATGGGCTGCTTGACTTATGAAAATATCCTGGGAAACAATCCAAAACTACATTCCGGAAGCCCGTTCCGTTATCTGTCCACGCCTGGATTCCAGACTACGTACACCCAAAGGCAGTAGTTGCCATCTTGCAGTGAAGAACTAGAATATAAGTTATGGGCGCGAACGATGAAATACTGGTCGAAGCGCCCTAAAGCCGGAATAACAACAACAGCAGCCAGAGGTGCGGTCTCGTGATAGCACAGAATGTGGCTCAGACTCTGGGAGTCTGGCTCTGGGCAACGGCCTACTGGTGTACGTCTGTGCAACGCCGCCCAGTATGCAGACCGAGGTAAGGTCCTGCATCGACGCCGAGCCTCGGACTTACTCTGCTTCTGACGTCCCGTGGTCAGGTCATTTCGACGGGCTACCACTGGCCCAACCTATGCCGTGACGTCGTCGAGGGATCGTCCTAGCCAGTGGGCTGCTAGCCTATTCATTCGTGTGAAGTTTGTTCGGTGTATTTCGCCTCTGCAATGCATGTTATCAGTTGAACACGGGGCAGTGTCAAATTGAAACCGGCGCGTGGAGTCATTCAAGGTGCTTAGCTTCCTTTGTTCATCTTGTATATCTTTTAATGCCTTTGTGGTCTTAATTTAAAGTGTATGAAGTATGATTTTATCATCTATATTGCACGATTTTGCTTCAATTTCATTTTCGTCTTGCAATGATCTTACATTTGCGCTGGGTTGAAGTGTGGATGCCTGCTAGCACTGGCAGCAGCGGCATGCCTTTGTCGTTTGGGAACGCATATCGGCCGTGGGTGGCTCGAAGATACCGTCGCCGTTGATCCATTGTGAGAGTGAAACACTGTCGCACAGCTGGTGTGCTACATCGCATCCACCCATCGCTCCTGAGCATGTCACGATAACGGCCCTTCTCCAGCCCGTTACCCTGCTATTCGCCAAGTTAACTCGCGATGACCTATCAGCGATGCCATGAACGTGGCGGCCCTGCATTTATCGTGTTGAACAGGGCAGCCGGTTCGGTACGGCCCGGATAAGCCGCTGTTGACGAGCGATTCTCGCTCGATTGCGTCGGTTAGCGCTGCCTTAATGTCCGCGGCGCCAATGCCCCCGGGGCGTGCCACCGCGGCGCGCCGTTGCATTAATGCCGGCGGCGGCAGGCCCCCTGGGGCGTGCTACCGCGGCCCGCCGCTGCACCATAGGCCAGATAGGCTACACAAGCGCCGATACATCAACGGGAGAACGTTGTAGCCGCAATCCAGGTCCCCATGGATGTTTTTTGGGCCCAAAGTGACTCGGTAGTCGTTGCGTCCTAATGCGCGAAAACACCACCACCCAGGGCTGTTTTTAACTCCGGAACCGGTTCTTGTTGCTAGTTTATCTCCACATTGCACCAAATGGTCGGTGCAGATCGTGAAGGCTGTTAGCATTCCACCTGAACCCCTCATGTTGGTAACCGCGTGCTCGCTGCCAGCACCAACATCATCCACTCTATGTCCTGGTACGAGTTAAGTGTTTTCAAAATTGTCTACTTGATCAATATGTTGAATACCACACGAGTTCATTGTATATATATATATATATATATATATATATATATATATATATATATATATATATATATATATATATATATATATACCGTTGCGTCAAAATTGTCTAACCAAGTAGTTTGAGCTGAAAATGAGGCAGGGTCTGGAAGAGTCTTCTCGTTCATCATTTGGTAAATTCGTCTGTGGCATGGTGATGAATCACTATGCCGCTTGACTACGCAGGGTCGAACGTGTATACGTAGGGAGGGGAGGGACATTCTTAAGGCGTTTTTCCATGCAGTTCGCATATTGTAGAGGTTTTTATGATCTGCCATCCATCATTCGATGACCGGCAATAACCTCGGTTCACCAATCAACGGTAAAAAAACGATGCTATCTTAACGTGGAATTATGCAATACAGTCCCCTACAAACCAAGAAATAGAAACCAAAATAAACCAAGATAACAGCAGCACGCAATATTAGATAAATACACTGATGGTGTAGATGATAATATAGAAAGCTGAATGATAGTGTCATACACAAAGGAATCATGCGACTGGCTGTTGATCCACCACCACCAACCATGACAAACGTTCTCCAGCCCAAAGAAAGAAACTAATTAAAAATAATAAATGCCAGTCGACATTGTTAGTGATAAGTTAGACAGTGTTTCTCAGTTAAAGTTGTATAGTTATGAATTTTATGATTGAAGCAGTTTTCATGAAGCTGCGTCACTACGGACAGCTTTAGCTAGCGCCGCCGGGGGGTTGATTTTACACTGGCCTGACAAGGCCGGTCCCAGCAGCGCACGACATCAGCCACCAGTGGTCACTGGTCGGCCCTCACACCCGCTGTCGTGTCTGGTCCATCTGGTCCATCTGACCTGACCATCCACCTGGCCTGACAAGGCCGGTCCCAGCAGCGCACATCAGCCACCAGTGGTCACTGGTCGGCCCTCACACCCGCTGTTGTGTCTGGTCCATCTGGTCCATCTGACAAGGTTACTAGATCTGGCGGGTCTTGGCAGTACAATTCCACAGTTCTCCTAAGTGACTTGGGGATGGAAACGTATTCTGATAAGCGGAACAAATGCTCCGAACACGTCCAAAAATGGTACTACTAAAACAGCACCATTAATTAAGTCGTACCGTACTGATAAGTGGGCACAATTTATTCAACGAAGTCGGCCATCCTGCTGCTAAATATAGCTCAAATGGAGGTGCGTGAAGACGGCTAGTAGCCGTCTTCGCGAATATTCTCGGCGCCCTTTTAGTGAGACAACTTTAGCTAGATTCGGTAATCGCTGGTCGTCCGTGTCGCCGAGCTATCTGGAAGAACGGTGGCATCTGTCTACAACAAGTCGCCGGACCTGGACACATTCGCAACTGGACAAGACGACAGCTGGCGAAGTGTCTTAAGTCACTAATGATCAGTGCTGGTGACTATATAAATATTTCCCTTCCCTGGATATTAGCAATCCGAATTTGCCAACCATGCAGTTTTTTCAGAACCTAGTTTTGTGCAAACGGCTACTGTTTAACACCAAGTGGCGTATTTACCGATTGTTGTATGTACGATTGCCATGTGATCCTACAGTTATGGGCGCAAAATAACCCTGGATGCCGACGCGCCGCTAAACTCCAATTCATCATCATCATCATCATCATGTGATCCTCTGCCAAGCGGTGACCTGGGAAACATGACACGGCAGTGGCGGGATAACATTCAGTCGGGATGAGAACACTGCCCAACCATGCAGTATGTATTGCATGTATGTATACATACATACATGCCGATGCATGTCAGCACATAGCCATTCATAAAGGCATTTACGTCGTAGGCACGCGTACGTCACAGCCAGGCATACCAATGCGTGTCGGTTGCGTCGGGAGTGCACGCTCAACTCAAACGTGTATACATACAAATATTAACTATCATCATCTGTTCTTCGGAGCTACAGTTCGAATAAGCACATAGCCTACATATTATGCAAATGATTTGTGGCTTATATATATATATATATATATATATATAGCCACAAATTATTTGCATAATATGTAGGCTATGTGCTTGATGGCTATGTGCTATGAATTTGCTATGCTATGCTATGAACCACATACCAATGCAATTTGTAAAATACCGTCGGACTGTGATCGGCACCAGTCTTTGTCTTCACCAGTCGGTGGTCGCCCACAGCCTTATCTTGCTGAGCCACGAGCCACCAGCGAGACCCATCGACGTAGCTTCTACCAGTGACTGACATGGCTTAAAGCGTGTGACGCTTATAGAGAAGCGCCGGCTATTGTCAGATGTGGGCGTAGACAGTCACGTCGCGACCAGAG
The DNA here is from genome assembly GCA_034440615.1 of Ashinkailepas kermadecensis. NCBI lineage: Eukaryota > Metazoa > Arthropoda > Thecostraca > Neolepadidae > Ashinkailepas > Ashinkailepas kermadecensis. The sequence continues at coordinate 366,259 of JAOTOM010004801.1, read as the reverse complement.
CGTACAGAGAAGCGCCGGCTATTGTCAGATGTGGGCGTAGACAATCACGTCGTGACCAGAGCGTACAGAGAAGCGCCGGCTATTGTCAGATGTGGGCGTAGACAGTCACGTCGCGACCAGAGCGTACAGAGAAGCGCCGGCTATTGTCAGATGTGGGCGTAGACAGTCACGTCGCGACCAGAGCGTGCAGAGAAGCGCCGGCTATTGTCAGATGTGGGCGTAGACAGTCACGTCGCGACCAGAGCGTACAGAGAAGCGCCGGCTATTGTCAGATGTGGGCGTAGACAGTCACGTCGCGACCAGAGCGTGCAGAGAAGCGCCGGCTATTGTCAGATGTGGGCGTAGACAATCACGTCGTGACCAGAGCGTGCCTTGTGCTCTTCCCAGTTGCCCGTTTGGCGTGACGAGACGTGACGTGCCGTGACATCACGTGACCGTGACACGCTAGGGTATGGTGCCCGTCACACGGTCCGTGTGTAGAGAACAGTGGCCATGCGGCTGGTGTGTCCTTACAGTAAGAGCCGTCACCACTGAGCCAGTGTAGTGACACTTGACCTGCCGACAGGTACGCGGAGGTCATACCAGATGACGACGACCGACCTCCGGTGGAAGACCTGCTGGGAGCGCTCACGCTGAGCTAGTGTGGTCGCCGCGGGTCAGGTGGGCTGCGTCCCCGGCCCCCTGACTGCAGTGGCCGTCCAGGCTGGGAAGAGTCGGGGCGGTCTGGCCGGCCTGACGCCGACACTCATAGCTCTGGATGTCGCCGGTACACGGCCGGGTGCTGCGAGACAGACCCCGCAGTTGTGACGTCACCGCTACACGGCCAGCACGCGCTCCGTTATTGCCGGGGGTGGACGGCATGGTTACCGTGAAGGACTCGGCCGCCGGCACGTAGGGGCCGTGCCGGCACTTGGTTCATCCTCGTGCGGGTCGGTGCCGGCACTTGGTTGACCCACGTGGGGGAAGGGGGCTGGGGGCTGTGCTGTCAGGTGGCGACGGGAGGCGTGACCGCTGTAGCCGGACAGTCGGACACGACAGTACAGCTGTGGCGACGTCGCCAGCCGCCACCGATGTCGGCTCCGCTGACGGCCGCCACACCTGTCCGGACAGTCGGACACGACAGTACAGCTGTGGCGACGTCGCCAGCCGCCACCGATGTCGGCTCCGCTGACGGCCGCCACACCTGTCCGGACAGTCGGACACGACAGTACAGCTGTGGCGACGTCGCCAGCCGCCACCGATGTCGGCTCCGCTGACGGCCGCCACACCTGTCCGGACAGTCGGACACGACAGTACAGCTGTGGCGACGTCGCCAGCCGCCACCGATGTCGGCTCCGCTGACGGCCGCCACACCTGTACGGCTCGGCCGCCACACCTGTACGGCTCGGTCACCACACCTGTACGGCACGGCCGCCACACCTGTACGGCACGGCCACCACACCTGCCGCCACACCTGTACGGCACGGCCGCCACACCTGTACGGCCCCGCCACACCTGTACGGCTCGGCCGCCACACCTGTACGGCTCGGCCGCCACACCTGTACGGCACGGCCGCCACACCTGTACGGCACGGCCGCCACACCTGTACGGCACGGCCGCCACACCTGTACGGCACGCGCCACCTGTACGGCACGGCCGCCACACCTGTACGGCCGCGCACGGCCACCACACCTGTACGGCACGGCCGCCACACCTGTACGGCACGGCCGCCACACCTGTACGGCACGGCCACCACACCTGTACGGCACGCGGCCACCACCTGTACGGCACGGCCACCACACCTGTACGGCACGGCCGCCACACCTGTACGGCACGGCCGCCACACCTGTACGGCACGGCCACCACACCTGTACGGCACGGCCGCCACACCTGTACGGCACGGCCGCCACACCTGTACGGCACGGCCACCACACCTGTACGGCACGGCCGCCACACCTGTACGGCACGGCCGCCACACCTGTACGACACGGTCACCACACCTGTACGGCACGGCCGCCACACCTGTACGGCACGGCCGCCACACCTGTACGGCACGGCCACCACACCTGTACGGCACGGCCGCCACACCTGTACGGCTCGGCCACCACACCTGTACGACACGGTCACCACACCTGTACGGCACGGCCGCCACACCTGTACGGCACGGCCGCCACACCTGTACGGCACGGCCACCACACCTGTACGGCACGGCCGCCACACCTGTACGGCACGGCCGCCACACCTGTACGGCACGGCCGCCACACCTGTACGGCTCGGCCGCCACACCTGTACGGCACGGCCACCACACCTGTACGGCACGGTCACCACACCTGTACGGCTCGGTCACCACACCTGTACGGACAGTCGGACACGACAGTACAGCTGTGGCGACGTCGCCAGCCGCCACAGCTGTACGGCACGGCCACCACACCTGTACGGCTCGGTCACCACACCTGTACGACACGGCCGCCACACCTGTACGGCACGGTCACCACACCTGTACGGCTCGGCCGCCACACCTGTACGGCTCGGCCGCCACACCTGTACGGCACGGCCGCCACACCTGTACGGCACGGTCACCACACCTGTACGGCACGGCCGCCACCTCTGTACGGCACGGCCGCCACACCTGTACGGCACGGTCACCACACCTGTACGGCACGGCCGCCACCTCTGTACGGCACGGCCGCCACACCTGTACGGCACGGCCGCCACACCTGTACGGCTCGGCCACCACACCTGTACGGCTCGGCCGCCACACCTGTACGGCACGGCCGCCACACCTGTACGGCTCGGCCGCCACACCTGTACGGCTCGGCCGCCACACCTGTACGGCACGGCCGCCACACCTGTACGGCACGGCCACCACACCTGTACGGCTCGGCCGCCACACCTGTACGACACGGTCACCACACCTGTACGACACGGTCACCACACCTGTACGACACGGCCGCCACACCTGTACGGCACGGCCGCCACACCTGTACGACACGGCCGCCACACCTGTACGGCACGGCCGCCACACCTGTACGACACGGCCGCCACACCTGTACGGCACGGCCGCCACACCTGTACGGCACGGCCGCCACACCTGTACGACACGGCCGCCACACCTGTACGGCACGGCCGCCACACCTGTACGGCTCGGCCACCACACCTGTACGGCACGGTCACCACACCTGTACGGCTCGGCCACCACACCTGTACAGCACGGCCGCCACACCTGTGTGGCTCGGTCACCACACCCGTGCGGCACGGCCGCCACACCTGTACGGCTCGGCCACCACACCTGTACGGCTCGGCCACCACACCTGTACGGCTCGGTCACCACACCTGTACGGCTCGGCCACCACACCTGTACGGCTCGGCCGCCACACCTGTACGGCTCGGCCACCACACCTGTACGGCTCGGCCGCCACCTCTGTACGGCTCGGCCGCCACCTCTGTACGGCTCGGCCACCACACCTGTACGGCTCGGCCGCCACCTCTGTACGGCACGGCCGCCACACCTGTACGGCTCGGCCACCACACCTGTACGGCTCGGCCGCCACACCTGTACGGCTCGGCCGCCACACCTGTACGGCTCGGCCACCACCTCTGTACGGCACGGCCACCACACATGTACGGCTCGGCCACCACCTCTGTACGGCACGGCCGCCACACCTGTACGGCTCGGCCACCACCTCTGTACGGCACGGCCACCACACCTGTACGGCACGGTCACCACATCAGTACGGCTCGGCCGCCACGTCTGTACGGCACGGCCGCCACACCTGTACGGCACGGCCGCCACACCTGTACGGCACGGCCGCCACACCTGTACGGCACGGCCACCACACCTGTACGGCTCGGCCGCCACCATCTGTACGACACGGTCACCACACCTGTACGACACGGCCACCACACCTGTACGGCTCGGCCACCACACCTGTACGGCACGGCCGCCACACCTGTACGGCTCGGCCGCCACACCTGTACGGCACGGCCACCACACCTGTACGGCTCCGCTGACGCTCGTGCTGTGCCGGTGGCACACACGCTTTCGGTGTCATTAGCGGCCAGTTCGATTCTCGTCGGCCTGCCAGCACATCCGAACAAAGGATCACGTCACGCCGGCGGCGGCTTTCGGTAACGCCGCCCGGTCTTCACGTTCGCCTCTGGTCGACATGTCGCTGCTGGTGCTGGGTTTCGCCCAGCGACCGGCGCTGGAATACGGCGAGTTCTGCTGTAGTACGGCGAGTTCTGCTGTAGTATGGCGAGTTTTGCTGTAGTATGGCGAGTTCTGCTGTAGTATGGCGAGTTCTGCTGTAATACGGCGAGTTCTGCTGTAATACGGCGAGTTCTGCTGTAATACGGCGAGTTCTGCTGTAATACGGCGAGTGTGGGAGCGCGTGTGTGCTGGGGATGTCTGTACGTGTTGTGTGGTTTCGAGTCAGTGCTAAGTCCTCGTTCAGAGGTGCCGAGGTGTTTCCTGTTGCTTTGTGCGATCCATGCGATGTCTGCTGTCCGTGTTCAAACAATATCTGTGTGACATATGTGAAAGGAATGCTCAGCCATGTTATCCCTTGTTCTGTCCAATTATACGTGGTGCAGCGTAATCAGTTGTGTTCGATTGCATCGATATTGCTGGCAGCGCAATCTGGAGCTGGAGCGCCTGGTTTCGCTTCCTTCGAGAAACAAACGTGATAAATCAGTGTGGATCGCGTGAAGCGATCCAGTGCGGCTGTCTGGCTGGCTGGCGTGGCGACCTCTCAGCCAACTTCGGTGATGTCCACACCGAGCGGTGCGGGAACTGCACTCGGGGGAGAGCGTGTCTCGGTCCGACTCGGCACACATCGCCGGCACCGGCCGCCACCTCAGGATCAGGATCAGGATCAGGAGCGGCGAATCAGTCACGGGAGACTCGAGTCGCTGGGTGGCCAGCCCAGGACAGCATAACATCACGTTACAACGCCTAACATGCCAGATAAGCACAACATAGCATCTGGTCAGATCAGCACAACACAGCATCTGGTCAGATCAACACAACATAGCATCTGGTCAGATCAGCACAACATAGCATCTGGTCAGATCAGCACAACACAGCATCTGGTCAGATCAACACAACATAGCATCTGGTCAGATCAGCACATCTAATCAGATCATGGCAACATATCAAAGTTTATGGTCAGATCGGGACAATCTGGTCAGACCGGGGAAACAGCGGGGGACCCCGGTCAGACCGGGGAAATGTAGCATCTGGTCAGACCGGGGAAACAGCAGCATGTGGTCAGTTCAGGACCGCATAGTATTTTGGTCGGACCGACACAACATAACCAGGTCAAACGTAGCATCACCAGGTCCCGGGGCGAGGTTAATCTTGCGTTCATCTACAACATTTGTCAAACATCAGCATTGCATCAACAACCATCACACCATCCAGACCTCCCCACCATTCTCCATAACCTCGTGTTTTGTTCCGTCTCGATCCACAACAGATCGACCATCATCGTCTCCATTATCGATTATAGTCATGATCATCATCACCAAACGTAGTGCACCGGTGGCTCAGTGATTAAGCTGATGGTCTGGCATGCCACAGGTACGGGGTTCGATTCCCCGCGATATCCACCCTTCCTGTCGGGGTGAGTGACAGGCGACGCTACATGGCCTGAGCTGCTGAGTGCGTCTTGAACTCACGATTACAATCACCAGGCTTAACAGCCTTAACTCTCGCATTGTGGAGCATCAGTTTGATCCCCCTGTTGTTTTTTTTTCCGACGTAACTCCTGAACCGTTGATGACATGGTTTAGACATTGTCATACCATCCAATGTCTATTCTCCAATGATATTGTCATACCATCCAATGTTGATATTCTCACATTGTGTTAAAACATAGAGTTTCGGTCTCTTAAACCGCAAGTCGATTGGGGGGGGGGGGTTGCCTCCACCCTCAGATTTTTTTCGTCACAGTTTCTCAGAATGCTTATGGCCCATTCCACGACAAATCAAGTGAAATGGCCAAAATAACACCCAATATGTTATATTTTGATGAAAATAATTGTATGGGCTTGTCGGATGCGCCGAATCCAGCTGTGTCCTTTGTACAAAGATCAGGTCAACGGTCACGGAATTATAGCCTCGAGCATTTTTGACATGTCATCTCACAAGGCTGTTTTTGAAGTCTTTAGCTCAATGAAGAAGAATGAGAATTGTGCATAGGTATACATCGGTGAACTCACAATAAACCACTGCATCTCTTGGCTATTTCGGAATTTTAGCTTAGGGACTATTTGAAATCGTGACATCGTGGCGTCGGGTCACGCGACCTACTTTAACTTTCGGGACAGTCACAATGCGAATTAAACGTGCAGAAATGATGTTCGATCTTTTATCTTTCGAAAAAAAAATCAATATTAAATTGTTTGCCCCTAAAACTCTACATATCCGCTCTAAATTAGGCAGACATGGTTGTTTTCGCGGTAGTTTATCGTGGCCTGCTTTGATGTGTTTAGAATGGTAATAATACTGATATACAGGCATTTTGACGTTCGAGACAGGTGCTGGGATGAGAAGGTTGGTTATCTGATCCTGAGCCTTGTCCTGCAGAAGTATTACAACCGATGAGGTCAAAGGTTGAAAAGACATGGCAGTGTCTCCAAATTGTGGTAGTAGATGATTTATGAGTTATACCTGACAACGAGTTACAAGGAGAGAGAAGCCTCCACAGCATATCAATCACATTCTGATAGTTGAGAAACCATTCGCACTACCATTTATTGCATCGCGAAAATAAAAATCTGCGGAAGTAGTGAAATATCAGGAAGGGCACAAACAAGGGGTGGCGCCGTGCTTGGGTGTGCAGTGCTCACTGCTAACTCTCGCTGACCTTGCTGCCTGTGAAGCGAGCAAATTTATAAGAGTGCCGGACACAGGCAAGGTGAGAGTAAAGTTATTTTATGAGTATGACCAGATCAGCCGGATGTGTCTCGTCAAGACCGACTGTGTCACGGTGCGATAGGCTGGTGGAACCAAAAGTAGAGTTCAGAAAAGGCTTATTTGGGAAACTTATGGGAAATATATGTTGTATAGAAGCAAAACCCTGAAAACGCTCGCAACGGCTCTCTTATCCTTTGCTGTCCTTCGTCCGAAGCATTGTGTCTCGGCAGGCAGCAGTCGGACGCACTCGGTCTGCGTGTGCACTTATCATCAAAACCCAAAACTGCTCTCGGCCTTCCCGGTCTCAAATAGCGTGACCTCCTCGACCACGCTGCATGTGGTGCGGAAAGCCGTGATTGCATGGTGCACAGCTGTGAGGACTGCCCTGGTGAAGACGGGGTGATTAACTTTCTGAGGATTGTCCTCGCGGACAAAACAGGAGAGGAGAGTGAAGGTGATTCAGCCCCAGATGATAACATGGATGGTGAAATTAGGTACAAACAGTGGATGAGCACGCATCGCTGTACACTCGTAGAGATAGTCTAGACCACAGAGGAAAGCATGCGATATTTGAGCGAGCAAACCGTGAAGCTGACCGGACACCGCTTTGTGGCTGACAAACAAGGTCAGCACTTCACCTACGCAAAGACTACTTCCATGGAGGCAATGTGATTGTCCAGTGGGATTTCGCTGGAAATTATTCTTTTGTGGTGCAGGATGCTGCTCAAGGCTCCCACTGGGATTCGACCCAGTGTATGGTGCACCAGTTTGTAGTGTACTGGCGTGAGGACGAGGTACTGTGCCATCAGAGCTACTGCTGTATCTCTGACGGCACAAAGCACAACACCGCCATGGTGCATGCGTTCCTGCAACGGCCTATCCCAGAAATTCGGACCGAAGTGCCTGACCTTAAAAAAGCGGCAGTGCTACGCAGTATGCTAATAAGCATAGCTTCATGAATGTGTGTCACCATCAGACAGATTGTGGGGTATCCCGTGAGTGGCTTCTTTGTCACATCTTATGACAAGGGCGCTTGCGACGGCATAGGGGGTACAGCCAAGCGTGCGGCGCCTCAAGATAACCTCAAGCGCCCGCTTAACAACCAGATACTGACGGCGGAGGACATGTTTGAGTATCTGTCGCAGAAGCTAGTCAGCTGCATCATGTTCATATTTGTGTCAAAGCAGGAGGAAATTAACACAGGGGTACCACAAGTTCGCACCAGTGACCCACAACACCGTAATAGTTCATGAACTGTCTATCGATGCGGGGCGTGTGCTTATGGTAGCTGAGTGAAGTGAGACGTGTTGGTATGCGTGCTGATACATATTGTGTTGGTTGATATTATCGAAGTGACAGATCACCAGTTTGAACTGGGATTCTGGCAAGGTATTGGATGATCTGCAGATCTGCAGATCATTACATTGTATTACATTATAATACTGTACTGCGGCTACACATTATTGTATTGCATTACATTGCGTAATTCTATTACTTCATTTTATTGCACCAACGTAGACGACTCGTGGTGAAATTCGATTCAGTTCGGGCTCAGCATGTGTCCATGAATGCGTACGCGACAAATTTGTTCTGAAACAGTTCAAGATGGATGCGCTTACCCAGCTAATGAGGTTCATCTTTTCGTTTCCAGAATGTGAGGTTTGAAACGCCGGAAAGTTGATATTACAGTGGTTGGGGTGCTATAAACCCTCCAGTGTTGTCGGTGAAATACGATCGTACATTTTTATATGCTGACATTGATGCATAAATATATTGCATAAGGTGAAAACATTTATATTCCATTCCTCCTTATAAGTGACGATCTATAATTTCAAAAATCACCCTTCGTCCCTTCTGCATTTCCAAAGTAGCAGTGTGACTGTTTCGAAAGCCAAAATAGGTCACGTTATCTTCGGTCACAAGCTCACGATTAAAAAAACGAGTGCACAAAAATTTCGAAAGTGACACAAGATGCAGTGGATCATGATGAGTTCAGCGATATATAGTTTCGTGCAATTCGTGTTACTCTTCATGGAATTCCAGGCCTCTAAAGACTTAGGTGACCTCTCAAAAGTGTCCGAGGCCATAACTCATTAACCGTTGCTCTAATCTGTCTCAAATTTGCACAGCTGGATTATAGAGCCAAACTAACTCTATATGGGTATCTTCATCGAAATATGAAGTGTAGCGTGGGTATTTTGGCCGCTTCATGTGTCGATTTGTCGTGCAATGGGACATCTACCACAATTCGAAGACATTTCTGCCATTTCTGTTTAACCCTTAACCTCACAACGAGCTAGAACATAAAGTAGCTTTACTTTCACCTTGCCTGCGTCTGACACTCTCATAAATTTCCTCGCTTCACAGGCAGCACGGTCAGCGAGAGTGAGCAGTGAGCACTGGGCACCCAAACAAGGCTCCATCCCTTGTTTGGCCTTTCCGAAATTTCACTACAGTCACATGTTTTTATTTTCGCGATGCAATAAATAGTTATGGGAATGGTTTCTCGGCTATCATAATGTAATTGCTATGTTGTGGATGCTTCTCTCTCCTTGTAATTCATCGTAAGGTATAACTCATAAATATTCTACTACGACAATTTGGATACATTTTGTAATTTCTTTTCAACCTTTGACCTCACGAGTAGAGTACTTCTGCAACACAACACTCAAGATCAGATGACTAACACTCCTATCCCATCACGTGCCTCGAACGTCAAAAGGCTTGTATTTAAGTCATAACGTTCAAACACGTCTTGAAGCAGGCCACGATAAACTTGCGCAATACTAACCGTGTATGCCTAATTTAGAGCGGATATGTAGAGTTTTAAGGGCAAAACCATGTTTTTTACTTTTTGCTTCGCAAGATAAAATATAGAACTTCATTTCTACAGTTTTTCAAATTGCATTGTGACTGTCCCGAAAGTTAAAGTAGGTCACGTGACCTTAGGTCACGGTGTCACGATTTCAAATAGCCCGGAAACGAAAATTCCGAAACTGCCAAAGGGTGCAGTTGATTATTGTGAGTTCATCGATTTATACTTTTGCACAATTCTGATTGTTCTTCATTGTGTTAATAAGGACCTCAAAAGACATTGTTAGGTGACATCTCAAAAATGCCCGAGGCTATACCTCCTTGACCGTTGACCGGATCTTTTTTAAAATGGTACAGCTGGGTTCGGCGCATCAGATAACCCCACACAATTATTTTCATCAAAATATACAATATTGGGTGTCGATTTGTCGTAGAATGGGCCTTATAGGTAGTGAGGTGAAACATTCAGTATGTTCAAATGAGCACGTAGGACGGATTATAGACCAAGCTTCCATGGCCATTTGGGATCAGAACGGCTGGATTAGGCTGAGCTGTACGGACGTTAATTTGTGTTAGCAGTGGTGTTCCCATGGACAAAACTCTTCGCAGCTGTACTGTACCGGTGGATACACTACTGGATAGCACTGTACTGGATAAGGCTCAGTCGCAATCACGTAAGCTGTGTTATGACCCTTCCACGGATCAGCCTGAAGCAGCCAAGGCCAGCGAATCGGCTGATCGCCTCACGGTGGAACATCTTTAGCGCACAGATTTGTTTTCACCTCCACGCTCGATGTAAAATATGCTGGCGGGATTTCCGGGTGGGCGATGGCGGGACCAACGGTACGTGCGTATGTGCTGTTGGACAAGGAACGTGCAACGAGGTGATAATGGATGAGAGCTGGATACTGATAAATCGATGTATTCGGGGGATAGCTGATTGCAAATGCGCTGATTCAGCATTATTGACTCATTCAATTACAGCATTGTTAAATTTGATGATTTATCCATGATTCAATCCAGAAGGCACAAGAATTTCTTGGCTCAGTCGTGATAAAAACCTATGGAAGTGAAAATAATATGATTCAATGATGATCCTGCCATCAAAAGAATACAAATGTTGATTCAGCAATGATTCGGTCAGTTTCCATGAAGCCATCCAGTCATCATTTAAACTGATCCTGATTCAGTTGATAATTACTTGAAATTGATCAAATCTGATTCAATTGAACACCATTTGGTTGAATGACTTGTCAGGGCGCAACGCCAGTTGCTTGGACGGACCTTGATCACGGTCGGGGCCACGGTTATAAAAAGAAACTTCAGGGTTGAGCTCAGTGGTAAATGTTCAAATGAAATATTTATGAAATTAAGTTGTAATTTTTGGATATGTTCGGTAGAAAAGAAAATAGAGACTAGATGGCATTCCAAATGCTTCTGTATCTCGTTGAGTCCAGAAAGCACTCAGATATGCAAGAAAACACAGCGTTCGATAGATACATTCCTTTCCTGACTTGGTGCCTGTCATAAGCCGGTTTACGAGCGTTCAGCTCAAACATTTATTGGCTTAGTGCGCAGATTAGGATGAAGTGTAGGAATTAGATCCGAGGTGTTTCTATGAATTGCGTAAACCGGATTGATGTCGCAAATCGGATTAGGGGTGACCATGGAAACTGGGTCATTGTCAGGTTACAACGTCACCTCAATACGGTTCTTACATCTACATTGAATCATTTTTCACAAACAAATCATGCCAGATGCAGGCAAAAGTGCTATTGATAAAATGATGGAAGAAAATGCAAAAGTACAAAATGTGACCTCAGATCAGGTCCAAATGAAAATCTTAATGCACAAGTATTTATTATGGAATGCAAATTTGAACTAAACCTAGGTTTATTGCGCATGTCTTTGTTGGCATTGAATAGTTTTCAAAACCCTGAATATATGAAGTGACAAATTATGTCATGTAGCGAAGCTCCTCTTCTCGTCCTGGCATCTCAACTATGTCTAGGCAAAGCTTCTTTGGCAAGTGATAGAACTAGCGGACCTCAACGTTGACGATAAACCACGGGTATATGTTCAATAGCTCTGTCCGACAATTCCAAGAACTCCAATCCAAACATCTCTTGACAGGTATCGCAAATCCAGCACTTTTATTGTGCCGTTAATAAGCAGACAAATGGCGACAATAATTTATTGACCTCTATATATAACTAGACGGCCGATTCGCCGCCCACCGCAAGCTCCGCGTCCTGTTCCGGCCGGTCCCGGCTGGAGCAGCGGTACATTGGCAAAAGATCGAGCGCGCCGCCCGCTCCCATGAAATTTGGCCCTGGAATGAAATGTAAATGAAAAGTTGTGGATATATTTTGATAAAAAGTAGTGCAAAATGATGCTGCGTTCATGATGAGCAGATAGAAACGGCGAAACATCTTGTAGCATATTGTAATTGTGCTTTTGATGTCTAACTTCTATCATCGTTTTGCCAACTTTGTGCGGTATTCGGCATGTGTACTCCATGGAGTTAAAATCCCGGATACCCGATAAACACTTGCGAAGTGACGCTGGGGATGTTTGTAGTTGTCTAATCAGGGGAAAATCCAGGAATTGTCATGGGAAGGGTATTTGTCTGGGGGCGCCATTTCTTAGGAGATGTACCCTGATAAAATACTTGAAGGATCGCCTTCGGCCGAAAATCCGTTTATCGGGGGAGGGGGCGTGCACTTGAGCACACTGGAGGGGTGCTTCTAGCTGAAAAAAAAACATGAGGGGAGCACTCGAGCCATCCCGGAGGGGTGCGGGTTCCAAATTTCATGGGAACATGCTCATGAATCCGCCGACCATTCCTGAATCCGCACGACCATCCTGCAGGGCACGGGTTGACGCTCAGGCAGGGTGTTGCTTTATATACTTTCGAGGGTACAAGTCCCCATCAATGTTGGCTTTTCCCCCCCCCCCCCACACACACACCGCCAATAATGTCAAGCGTTAACATGGGACCCTATGGAGTGTGATCCCCAATCAATGTGGACCTGCCCATTGCCTTCATGTATTTTGCTCCCCTCGCCCCCCGCCCGAATAATTTTCAGAAATCAACATCCGAGCGCCCAGGACTTCCTCTTTAATTCTAATTATTTATATCAGCCCAGCACCTCTTCCAAGGGCGTAGCCAAGAGGGCAGGCGCAGATCCAGGATTTTTCATGGAAGGGGCATGTCTGGAGCCACTGGATGAGCCCCCAGGGGTACATTCAGCTGAAAATCTCGAGAGGGGCGCACTCGAGGGTCTTGGAAGGGAGACTTCGGTTGAAAATTCAAGGGGGTGCACTCAATGATTATAAGGGGCACATTTGCATCTGTATGGACGCCTTTAGCTAAAAACTTGGAAATGGTTGCACTCGAGCCTCGCTGTAGGACCACTTTTCGTGGTAAGATGGGCGCCACCTTGCCATGAGCGGACACATGTCCCCTGTGCCCTCTGTATCTGTCTCTATAAGGGGATGAACGGCAGGGACGCGGCAGGTCGGAGTACAGGCGTAATGGGGAATAGATGATGTGTTTTTTGCTTGGTATATGCAATATATATATATATATATATATATATATATATATATATATATGAAATAAAAGTTTTTGCTTCATATATGACTATATCATTTGAAAATCATATAGCCATTTTCGCCACCTGAAACGCCTCAGCATCACCGCTTTACATCCACAGCACGCTGTGCAACGCCTACCAGCGCCGCCGTTTTGCCCATATGCGGCGCCGCCGTCGGGACAGTTTTGAAAAGTCGAGATGTCTGTCTAGTTATATATAGAGGTCAATGCAATAATTCATGTTTCAATAGAGCAGCGTGATTGACGAATTATTACAATAGCCTTTAAACGACAGACAGCTTCAACTGCTTGACAGACGACTCTTCAGTAGGCCACTACACATATCAGCGCTCACATCTTCATGCATCTGAACAGTCACATCTTCATACATCATCTCAGCCTCCCATCTCAAATCCCAAGTTCAGATATTCAAAGAGGCAGCAGAGTTCACATACAATCCAGCTTACATACTGACCGGTCTTCATTTACTCTAAGTCTCTCTCGTAAGTGACTGCACCATATCCTCGACAGACAACCAGTGACTCTCAGTCAGAGTCCCAGACGTACCTCTGACGACTGGCCTGGCAGCCCGTCGCCTTCGCCGAGGGCCAAGCCCCAACTGCTTTCGTCGACAGCTCGACCACAAGTTATGCGGCAGTTGGCCATGAGGCAAACCGCCTTCGCCAAGAGCCCAGCGGCAAGTCATGGCGGAGCCCTCGGCTCCGCTGCGAGGTAAACGCGACGGCCAACGACCATGGCACCACGCCAGGCAACCACGTGACCTAGCCCGCGACACGTCATATCACGTGACGGTTTACGTCCCCATCCAATGGGGGTTGCTCATCCCCTGATATCACCAGAGCATGTGACTTCCGCGTCGCATTCCGGGGCATCGCCCTGGCCAGCCATGAACTGTCTGACTACAGAAAACAATGGCTCGCACTGCGGCTGAACTCTGACTGCAACGAGCAGGGCATCTGCAGCCGTCCCTCTGAGACATCAGAGATATTCCACAGCATCATAGACCAGAGTCGTCTCTGGTAGCATCCAGAGCCTCGACCTCTCGTGGGAATCGGTGCTGTCTCAGCACATCACCGTACACTGGTGATCCACAATAACGTCGCCAGACTGACGGAGGCGCCGCACTGCAGACTCTGGTCTGGCGACTCAGCGCCTGACACAACAGCGACACTCGACAGTCAAATCACCGCAGCCCACTGTATTGTATTGGAGTATATCTTCAGATTGCAGGCCATTAAAATTGAAGCACGAAATTGCATTTGTTGACCATGGTCCAAAGACGGGCGACTACACTCCGATATTCACATGTTCGACCTGACCTAGAATGTGAACCAAAAACGATTCATAAAATGAATAGCGCAACTCTTAATGTGCTCTTCTTCCAAAATAAAAACAAAGGACTGTACGAACTCAGGAATCCAAAATGGGCAAACTCCAAACTTACTTCGTATCTCTAGTGTGCTGCGTCTTGCTCCGCTTTGATCCAGCTCCGACCCGTCATTATAGTCACACCACTACACTGTTGACACATTTTAACCAGAACAGACTTCTGCAGCACCTCATTCACGAGCTGCTGCAGTATCCCTCGACTATGTTCCTCTCCAGCACATAAACAAGCTGTTGCAGTACCTACCTCGTGAACAAGCTGCCTCGGTACCTTATGAATAAATCGCTGCAGCATCTCGTGACAAAGCTGCTGCAGCATCTCGTGAACAAGCTGCTGCAGCACAAGATGAACACGCTACTGCAGCACCTCGCGAACAAGCTGCTGTAATGTCGCATGAGCAAACTACTGCAGCAACTCATGAACGTCTGCTGCAACAAGTTGTAAATAAGCTTCTGCAGTTCCCTGCGACTGGGACAGGCCCTCCTGTTCTTGCTTGATATTGATTCGGAACTTGCATCAGAGTCCCATCTCGCGCCAGTGCCAAAATTACCACTGGTACAGCCTATAAACCGGGTGCACGGCTTTATGTGCACACTAAAACAACACGCTGCTAGACAATTGCCGCTGCATTGAATTATCACTAGGAGTTGATGGGCTATATTCTCCCTGGAACATCTGTGGCATGTGCCTGCGGCTGTACTTTCAAAGCCATTCGCGGTTTCATATCCGTATCTTTATGTAGTACTGTTCTGCTTCTAGGATAAGGGTAATAAATATAATATGCTATATACACATACACAGACACACACACACACACACACACACACACACACACACACATATATATATATATATATATATATATATATATATATATATGGATATATGATATATATATATTTCATATAGTATATATATATATATATCTGTATATATATATATATTATATATACATACATATGTTATATATATATAAATATTATATATATTATATATATACATATATATATATATAATATATATATATATATATATATATATATATATATATATGTATATATATAAATATATATATACATATATAGATATATAAATATATATATATATATATATATATATATATATATAGATATAAATATATATATATATATATATATATATATATATATATATATATATATATATACATATGTATATATATAAATGTCCGCACAAAATCTGCTGTATGTAACCAAACGTCAGTTTTCATCATGCCAATAAACTTTTAATATATGTCCTAGGAAGCGACATGTTTTAGCTACCTAATCACGACGCCACGCCAATTGCCACGGCAATATCTGTCGTGAGTTCTGATAACAAACGTGGGTTTTTACTACAACAATAATGCGGGGAGATAACACTAGACCTGAGGACATCAAAACAATCCATGATTGCTTCTAACATATTTTCCGATTGCAAATTATGTCATTGCGGTAGTGCTGCTACTTCCATCTGGTCTGAGGGCATCGGATTCAACTTTCAGACCCACCTTTAACTCGTGGATTTTAATTTGTTAACACTTTTAACTTGTGGTTTGCAAAAAGAGTATATCAAAGACCGGGATAGAGTAGGCGTAAAGTTATGCTGTAGGTAGGAACATCATAAAAGGGCGGTGAATAAAAACAAGAGTAGGTGGGACATCAGCTCCCAACACTTCTCTGTTGTGATGTTTCTGCGAAAAACACTTGTATTGTAGCTTAGTCGGCATATTCTACAAGACCATATGTAAAGGGTTCTATCTAGCTTAGGGATGATTGTCCGAACTTAAAAATCCTCTCCCCAAGGTTTGTGAGACGTCCACTCGACGTTGAACAGTAATCTGCAGTGAAAACGTGAGTCGGCGAATGCTGATGCTATGCTGAACATATTAAAATTACATTAATTCAAACTATTTTCATTATCCCACGAATATGAGGAATGATGTTCCTTACAGCGATCTTTCCTCTCCATAAAAATGTCAAACACTCCTTGTAAGAAGGGCAAATAAATGGTCACATAAAATACACATCCATAACGGAGTGGTATTCCCTTTCGTCTCACCTCAACCTGAAATTATATTGATGTTTTTTATTCGCGGCATCTTTTGCGAAGCCACGCCCCCGCCGGAGACATTGCTCAGGTGATTCACGTGCATCGCAGTACCAGTTAAGGCGCCTATAAGGGCGCTAGACGAGTGCGGGCAAGTGTTAAAACCGCATTGCGCTCGATTCTCCGTGCAAATCAGTCACAGGCGCATTGTCTCAAGTGTTCGTACAGACACGCACCTTAAAGTGTGCATGCACGCATGCAAAGCTACTGATTTCCGATACAGAGTATTCAACAACTTGCATTACTAACAGTAAACAAATTCACCATTTCTCCCTGGAATTTAGCTCAGATTTTCGGACGTGACCGACAGCCTGTTGTCAGCCACGCTGCCACTGAGCTATAATCATCCACGCTGCCACTGAGCTATAATCGGCAGCGCTACTACTGAGCTATAATCATCCACGCTGCCACTGAGCTATAATCAGCCACGCTGCCACTGAGCTATAATCAGCCACGCTGCCACTGAGCTATAATCAGCCACGCTGCCACTGAGCGATAATCAGCCAAGCTACCACTGAGCCATGATCAGTCACAACACCACTGCGTGATAATCAGCCACGCCACCACTGAACTATACTCAGTCACGCTACCACTGAGCTACTGGGGAATGGGGGATGGATGGCATCCGGCGGCTGCCGTGCAAAATGACGATTATATGGGCAGTCTCAACATTTGAACAAAGATTGAAGGTACTTTCAGGGATATATTGCGGCGAAGGTTGGCGAGTATCAAAATAAAAAGAGCAGACCTGGCTCCGAGTGGGACAAATTCAACTGCAACTGCTGTATCACGCGGTGGAAGGCTTTTGAAAGCTGGCCACCAGCGAAAAAAACGCTAGAAACTTCTCGCTTTCAGCAAATATTAGTCACACTTCATGAAGATTATGGGGAAAACAATCGGTAAGAATCAAAATTAAACGAACACGTCTGATTTTTAATGAATAACACAAATTAGAACATGTAACACATCACAAAAACGTTATCAGGGTTTTCCAAAGAGTGACGGTCGGCCGAACCGGAGCTCTCAGGTGAGCTTATGCACAGGAGTACTATGTACACAGGAGTAGATACGCTGGAGTTTCGACCGCGCTCATAATTGACCCTTCCAGTACCGTGTCAATTCGGCTCCCAATGTAATCAGGTACGTCCCAAGCCGGTTATGATATCGCTGTTAAATTTGTCATTCCTCCCTATAACTATCGAGCGAACCTTGTACAAAAAATGAGTTCGGGTTCACTGATGTCACGAGTTAGAGCAAGGTCAGGTCAGGTCACGAACTCGTTTCAGTGCAGTTATTAGACGCACGCCCAAGCAGTCATCGTTAATTAACCGTATGTGAAGCTAAGCTGGTAATTTAGACAAGTCATCAAATGAAATACAAAGGTAGAGAAAGACGACTTCAGCTTAAGCCACCAGGTTAAGTTGATGTTGGGGATGTGGATAAGCAGTATATGCGTAATTTCGCTTCCAACTGACATAGTTGAAGACACCGCAGCATGTGACCAATCATGTTACCTAATAGTGGTTCGAGCTTCAAATCAATATCAGGTAAGATGTCGGAGATACGACCTAAAGCGTCCCCAGGGGGACACGGATCACATTCACTCCGGGGGTTAAAAAACAAGTTGATGAAAACTCAGCATAACAGTTACATGTCCAAGTAGGAGAACATTCAGTGACATATTTCGCAGGTCTGCCCCGCACCCATCTCCACGCCCGGAGGTGCAGAGGCATTGCCACAAATATCATGCAGGCCGAGCAGGAAAATGTCATCAACACAATGCTGTATGTCCAATCATTTGCGTACTCCGTCAGCAGGCTAGCACCAATGAGACATACTTTGCGTGTAAAAAAAGCATACGACCTCAATACGAAATGTCAAAACCCAGGAGCATCTAGAGCCATTCTTCGTTGTATGAGAATACTTTGGCAACACGAAATGCAGACTCAGGGAGCGGTTCCGTCAGCCCTTAATTGACGTCATAAACAAGACACTGGAGCACACCAATAGGGAACCACACACCACAGCCACTTAGAGATACCCATCGACACAACTTCTTTTCAGACATACTTTTTACATACATGCAAAGACGTCGCCGAGCCAAAAAATAGTCAGATCATTGCGGATCGCTGGACACTGGACACCCAGACGTAGATTACGTGCGTCGTAACCGCGATGGCTATGATTCCGCGCGTTGGATAGTAGTGGATACAATTTTGGGTGATGCGCGTTTTCCGTATCTTGTTAATGCATATAATTCCCGTGCCTATAGTGTAAATTATATTGGTGGTATCTTAATCTAATTTCACTGGCTGCGAGATCGATAATTACATGTCATTTTGTACTTGTTGTCCTTCACCCGTCTCAATTGACAAAGACATGCCGTCGAAATGCACATCTCAATCTTGGCTTAATTTAGCTTTTTGAGTTGCAATGAGTACAATAAATCACTGGTCAAAAGTTCTAGCAATATCATTCAAAATGCTCAGTACAGTCTTGCATAATATTCAATTTTGCGAAGTAAAAATGGCTAGTTAGGGGGTTTGCAAACGTAGTTTTTGCACGCCAATTTCACTCCCGATGTGAGAAGTGTCATAGTTTATTTTCGTATATTTTTGGTTTTTGAAAAAGTTTTAATTCTGTATTTCTATTTGTGGGGAGAGGGATGAAGCAATTCCGCACAAGGGAACATGCGACTTTGCCTTGATGCAGCCCATTAACTTCTGGGCACAACCTGTTTCAGAAGTAGTCAACTGCAACAGCCAGTCACAACAGTCATATGCTCTTTCGTACTTGATCTAGACCTGATTGGTGACCTTGACCTTTGCACGTGCCATGGTTTTAGACGATGTCTTGAGATTACACATCGTGAACATCGAAGGACAAAATTGCATTTGCTTCACGACCCGTGTCTGAAAATTACAACTACGACCGATGACTGAATGCACCCAGACAATGACCGACATGATCTGACCTGACCTGGGAGGTTAACAAAACAGGTAAACAAGCATGTTCTAAGTAACTTTGAAAGTTCAAGGGTGGGTCTACGTCATGCCGCATACCACATCTCTCTATTTAGCCGAGACGAAAAGCTAGCGAGGGAGATCACGCTGACCTAGTCGCACAGCGAGGAGTAGGAGATTCTGCCGCACAGCGGGGAGTAGGAGATTCTGCCGCACTGCGAGGAGTAAGATTCTGCTGCACCGCGAGGAGTAGGAGATTCTGCTGCACCGCGAGGGGTAGGAGATTCTGCCGCACAGCGGGGAGTAGGAGATTCTGCTGCACCGCGAGGGGTAGGAGATTCTGTCTCGCTGCGAGGGTTACCCTCAAACTACCGCCCGCAGACCACGCCCATGCTTCTGCCGTGGGGGCCGAATTTTGCTTTCCCTCCAACTTTGACTATGACCATGTAGAGACCATGTAGATCATGTAGAAAAGCGCGGTTTTCACCGGCGTGTGGCGCCGTCCTTCACCTGTTCGGTGGAGAAAATAAAAATTGTCTCGATTACCGATGACCCTCCAGGGCAGGTCAAGGAGGTCAAAGCCGGAGTGCCGCCAACTGCCAGAGCTATTTTACCGGTTTTCGACTCCTAGTTGCTAACCAAATGACATTTTTTGTAAACTTGGCATAAATAGCTGCGCTCTTGGCATACACCACGGCATCATCAAAAAGCGAATTCCGAGTCAAGAACAGACTAGGTGTGGGAAACAACATAGTTTTTTTTTATCTCGTTCGAACGTAATTCGAACAACATAACTTCCGAACAACGAAACGAAGACAAGTGGACACCATGCGCTGCAACACATGGTGCCCAGAGACTTGACGAAGGGTCATGTAGTAACGCTTAACCGGGCAAGGTGGTCAATTTTCAAGGGCACACTTCCATACCTTACCGGTTTATATACCCTGTACATTTCTGGAGGAAAAAAGGAGCGATGAATTTGAATACAACATAGAAAGCTACCCTAGAAAGAAGCTTGTTCCAAAAAGGTCACCTTGGATGATATCAGATGACCTGGCCCATGGACATCAAGCTACCTTTGTCCTATCACTATGATTTTGGCATCAGGTGGGAAAAGAGAAAACCGAATTATAATCCAGCATTGAAAACTACCCTAGGTGTCAATTCCTGAAAAAGAGAGTCAAATTAGGCCAGCCCGAGTAACTTGGAACACCAGTGACTACGTCACCTGCGTTTAACTCTATAGGATGCAAGCATTAAAATACGCTTTGAAGGCATGTCAAATCATGCAATAAGAGCAGGCAATATCACCCATCTGCTATGACGAATGACAAAGGGCAATTCGACAATTCGTCCTTGCTGCGGAGAGGCAGGAACACCCTTTCAGGTCATGCCGTGGTCTGATCTGATCAGCCAGGGCGCTCTATCACATATATTCAGTGTTGCACTACTATTGAAAGGAGAGACATTCTGAGCATGGAAACAAAAGTTCAGTTTTGACCGGGAGCTGACTTCGCAACCTGACCTGAGGGTAGCCAAACAAATTATTGCAGTATTTCCCATGGGCAAACACCTACACATCAATATTCAACCAGCTCAGGTATCTTTAAAACTATTTTTGACAGCTCTTGGAAAAGTACCACAAAAATGACACTTTTCGAACTGCTGACTTGACTTTGACAGAGTTCAGTTCTGTGACCTTATGACATCAGATGCAAATTATAACATCCCAAGATCCACTATTCAATTGTCAGAGGGAATATCGAATTATAGCGCGATCGCAACACGCGTTCTGCATTTGTTCTAAACAAAAAATGAGGGACGGAAAATCTCCCCGCAGTTCTTGGGCTATGCATATGACTATACTACCTTGGGCATCGATCAACAGGGAGCTGCTCTCACAACGGTGGTTAAACATAACGTTCGCGAAGTGAATCTGGAACGGCGCACAAAGCTAAAGGTGTCCGTCTGTTGCCATGCAACGAGACCACTCCAATATTTGATCATGTGCTTGACTATGGTTGGAGTTGACGATTGCATCGTGTGGGTATTCGCATAGAAGTCCTAGAAGTGTTCGCGTGTATTTCTCGTATATTTGTTTTCTGGCGAGTATATTTGGTGTACAGCAAAACCCCGGCGAATTCCTCGTAGGTTACCTTGGAAATTGCAATACACACACTTGGGTGACAAAGCGAGTGTGTGAGACCGATCGCAATGTTGACGTGTGTTCAACTGTTCCTGTAGCCGGCAGGTCGATCTGCACCACGCCAGCTGTTTGTCGGTATCGCCTGCTGAGGGGAAATACGTGATACGTATGGCAGCATTTCCAGCTGTTGTGCGCGGGGCAGGGCCTCTACCAGGGCCTTTTAATGGATGTAGGATGTATTGATGGATGTAGGACCACCATCGGAGCCAACTGGATTCTGCCCCCTCATCCTAATAATGCAAAAACAATGGAAAAAGTTAACTAACCAAAGGGGCCGCAACCATGACTGGGGAGGCCCCGCCCCTCCCCCCCCCCGCTAATATGCTAAGGAAGGCCCTGGTACGTTGTCTATACACTCTGGCGCGGCCCAAGTTACTCTGGTGGACTATTTTGTTTGTTGTAGCACGTCGACAAGAACAGTCTGCGGTGTATCCGGAGCTGCGAAATATCCGGAGTCTCCGATATCTCATGTCCTCTGTGGATTTTCCATGATAGTGGTATGAAAAACCGACACAACATCACTGAACATGGTTCCAAAAAAAAATGTATTGAAGCTAACTGACTGTTTCAGAAATCCAGTTCCCAAGAGCTCAATTTCACTTTCTCCTCCCCCTTCCCCTTCAAAGAAGATGTTCTAGCTGCACACCCAATACTGCACACACACACACACACACACACACACACACATATATATATATATATATATATAAAATGAAGAGTGACCAACAAGCGTTGAGTTTCCGATATATTTGGTGGGGCCTAGACTACTTCATTGTTAACTTGGCTCCATCAAAATTTCTTGCTCTTTTAACATGAACGATATGGGTGGGACCCCATGGACCAAATTGGAAGCACTCATTTCATGCATACATTAGGTCCCACCGATAACTTTCAAACTTCACCTACGGTGGTAAATCATTAAAATTGGAAAAGACATACCCGCTGGCACGACCATAACCAATAAATCTCATGCTTTCTAGTATAAGCTCCGCACTCCAGCCAGACCCAGATGCCTGGTTGTTAGACACCCGAATTGATTATTGTGGAGAAGTTGGGCTCTTCTTGAGGATTGAGCGATAGCTAGTGAGACGTTGTCTGGACCGCGATGAAATGGTTCAAACGAGTCGCTGCTACTGCGCTATATTCTACTGGACTTCAGCAAAGGGCAACCAGTGGCGATCGAGGTTGGTGATTTGGCCCGGGGCAGTAGCGACGGGCGATGAGGTCAGGGAGTGGGACACGCGGCTTGCTTCCCGACTACCTGACTACTTAAACTACTCAGATCGATGAGACAGTCCACTCTCGGCGCGACTCCCCACTGCCGGCCGGGAGCAGCAACTGACGAACATGAGAGGCCTCGCCCGGTCACCCTCGTTTCACGCAGGTCATGCCTCACCCCGGTCAGCCCAGCCTCACCCGGTCACCCCTGCCTCACGCATGTCATGCCTCTCTTCGGCCACCACGATCACCACCGAGCAGGTGATACACCGCCCGATGTGGTGCTTGATACCAACAGTACCGTCCTGGCTGGGGACAGGATCGGTGATACATCGCCCGATGTGGTGCTGGATACCAGCAGTACCGTCCTGACCGGGCACAGAATCGGTGATACACCGCCCGATGTGGTGCTTGATACCAGCGGTACCGTCCTGGCTGGGGACAGGATCGGTGTGACGGTAGCGTACGGCTCGAGGGATAACATATTACTGGAGAAGGATACTGGAAAGGATGAGGTTCGGCGGAAAACCAATCATACACGATAATAGGCCTGTACAATTCGAGATGAAACAAGGAGCACAAACCTGGCGCACGACAAATTGAGCGTGCCACTAAAGTTCATCCATCGTGTATTCTGATATGGGATTATTTTGACACGGAAGATGTGTAGAGTGTGGTGGTACATGGGTGGTGGTATGTATGACGACACCTACAACGGAGCACCTCTGGCCAAGGAGGAGCTCCTGTCCAAAGAGAACCGACACGCATGGGGTTAGTTGGACACGAGAGCTGTGTAAAGTGCGGTGTTACATGGGTGGTGGTATGTATGACGACACCTACAACGGAGCACCTCTGGCCAAGGAGGAGCTCCTGTCCAAAGAAAACCGTCACGCATGGGGTTAGTTGGACACGAAAGCTGTGTAGAGTGCGGTGTTACATGGGTGGTGGTATGTATGACGACACCGACAACGGAGCACCTCTGGTCAAGGAGGGGTGCCTCTGACCAGTTCTCTTATCCAAGGAGAACTGCCACATACCTTCAACATGTATCTGACATTTAAACTACTTAAAGAGAGAGCTCTAATCTTACAGTGCTCCTGTATTGTGAACGTCGGTTATCGAAGCACTTTTTGTGGCCCCGCATCGCCTTTATCAACATCGCTGGCCCAACGTTACTGCTGGGTGCTGCAGCCAGGAGTAACTCGTGCCGTCCCCATGTGATGGCAAACTAACGCCGAGATATCTGAACTGAGCTGTTGGGTTGTGGGTCTGCGCTCGGCGGCGTGTAGACTGTGCCGTCTGTAATGGAAGCGCGGCCCATTTCCTCGGTAATCCCATACTCAGATGCTAGTTAGCAGCCGGGAGCCATGCCGTCTGCCGAGTGTGGAATTCAATCTTGCTCGATGCCAATGTGCCACGATGACACGGCGCAATATTCGGATTCTTATAATTTGGAATCTATAATATAATTTTGATTCTCCCGCTGCTCATGCACTGATGCTGCGTAACCTGAATGTGATCAGCATTGCTGAAGCCTACAGGGTATCTTCATCACATACGCTTTACAAATGCCAGCAGATATTCATATTATTGACTCATACGAAATCAGCGCACAATCAACAGTGTACATCGGCCGGTTGTTTTGAAGGTAAGGCTCCGTCTACGTGGTATTTAATTAATTTGCCATGGACGGACCACATGCCATCGTAAGCTGACCATTTCAGTAAAACAACACCTTCGCCGTTAAATGATAGCGAAGTGTTGTACACATCATTGTGGATATGTTAAGCTTTCGGTTTACAACTTTCGGTTATGGGCCGCAGAATGGACAACTTCCCGATCGGGCCGGTCCAGTTTCGATGCAACAGGCTCATGCCTGGCATTGGCTCAGATTCCGCACAGCGTTCTAGTCCACCACTGTGTAAATTATATATAAAAAAGAACATTTGGCAAAGAGTAATCAGGAAGTACCACCATGCACTTACAAAATGTGGGCGTGAACACGAACCTATCTTAGCACACGAAATATGATGCTTTGACAATTGCATGTCATCCTCTTCATTAACCCTCGCAGGGCCGGCCAGCAAATCCACCTTCGCTTGCCGGGGTGGGGGGGGGGGTTGAAAGCCTTCTCTAACTCCCGACCTACGAATACTAAGATGAAATGCGGAACACAGTTTGAAACTCTGGTCATGGAAGAGCCCGAGACATGCCGGGTATTTCAATTTTGACTGATAATGAGGTCAAAAGGGGTCGTATGAGGTCAATATATGGGTCCTGACTGAAGTCCCTAGAAATGATTAAAAGAGCAGTTTGCGTTCTTTCGACATTGGTGTTAAAATCCATACATATGATAATCCATACATATTCATCGTAGTGAAAACGGATCAAGACAGGATAGGCCAGGTCAGCCTAGGTCAGGTCAGGTCAGAATCACGCTTGAAAACGAACTTTCGAGCCGTGCACGTTAGAAACATCGAGAAATGTCATCGGCAAGCCAGTATAGCCTAGAGCTTGTATGAGATCTTGTTTCTCCATTTTCTGTCATCCTGAGATCGCTAAAGGTCATAGGTCAACCCAATGATATGACCTTTACCTTGTAGAATGATCTGGTAATATGAATTTATATGTCTCCAGTCATTCCAATCGAACCATTGAAGCAAAATAATTGTATGCGATTGACATCCAAAAACAAATAAAAGTGAGGTCAGGCCATATCATGTGGTCAGGTAAGTTCAAGCTTGAATATATCCGAAACGTCACTTTTGGTGTATAAAATTGCATTCGAAGAAGAGCTGATGTGGTATTGAAATATCTTTACAAACTGCCCAGCTTCCGACCACGTGACCTGACCTCAGGTGACACTGGGACCACGCACAAATTGATAAAACGATCTCTTATAGCCTTTGCCGAAGTGTGCACTGCTTTGGAAGCAATTCCAAATAAAAGTATAATTAAGTTATATTAGGTCAGCTTGCTTATCAGGTCATTTGTTCGTCATGTCATGTCATGTCGCACGACTTAGGTAGTGCTGAAACCGAATTCAAACACCACTGCGCAAGGAAGAGCAACATTCCGTACAAGATGGTATTGTGTAGAATATACATAAGTGACCTGACCTGATGTCATTGACCTTAGACACAAATTAATCCGGAATGCTCATTTCATGCTCATTATTTTGGAAGTACAAATTATCCCAACTTGAATTTTCCTCACTGAATACGGTAAAATACGTATGAATTGACCCCACCTCAAGCCAGTAACTTTGACCGTAATTAATATTCCCAGATAGGAGATTGTTCCTCTTGATGAAAGAACAGCACGCTCTGAGTTTGGTGCTTATAAATTGCAAGTATTCCGATTGACAGCACTTTGAAGATTGCGGAACATCGCGTTCCAGATCAATGAACTTTGATGACCTGAACCAGCCATTTTCACTATTTTTACAACATGTGCAAAGCAAATGCATGCTAAGCTACTACAAATTTGGTGCCTACTTCTACTCATTCGGCCGCTATTGCGGAAAACCTTGAGCGGAGCGTCTCTGGAGCCTCCCCCACTCGACCTGGCAAGGGTTAATAGCTATTTAAGCTGATACTCTAGATCGTCGAAAATAAAAAGCAAAACCTTCTATTTTCACTTCCCGCTATATAGTTAGGTGTGCAGCACTGTGTATCGTGGAAAGAGTTTACGTGGTAGTATATTGTAGCGATGCATGACAATGGTGAGCCAACCATCGAAAGGGTTAGGCGTTCAATCATTCAGTAAACAACCAATGATTTTCAAAACGACGTCAAATATGCATAGTTACAACAATTGAAGCTCACTGGTCAGAACATTCGGATCTGGAGCTTCAATGTTGTACTTGTTTCAGAGTCTCTGACAAAGTAGGTTGTGGTGTGCCTTTCCTGTCCGTCTGTGGCCCATGCATAGTTTAAAAAAAAACAAAAAAAACATTGCACCTGCATTTAAAATGCGACATAGAAAACGGTGAAGATTTTCATAAATGTTGATTAATGTTATTTCTGTGCCAATATTACACTGTGCAACATTTCACACTCAGGCAATGCTTTCAATACCCAATGCGAGGTCAATTAGCACACTGAATCAGCTTCACCATTCTTCTTTTTAACTCTCGAGCTGATTGGTCCACTATTTGGTCATCGAAGACATCGCCAAAATACCAAATAGTGACCTATCTTTTTGGGCGTTTGATGACTACAATCTCAAAGTGGAGTAGGGGGAGGAACTGCAGTTTATTAGTGTATACTCTGCTTTTGGTTCGCTTGTCTTCTATTACTCTCACGTTCATCGCCTGACCATGCACCTTGCCTCTATTCACCTTAGCCTCCCACTCCCCACTCCCCCGACTCCCCCCGAGCCCAGCCGCCGCCCCTGCCACCACCACGTGCCCACCTGGTGACCAATCACAGCACCCTCACGGCCCGGCACAGCCTAGCCTACAGGGGCTCGCAACTCCAGGCCCAGCAGGGTCGGCCGCTTACATTTCTCTCCTCCCCGAAACAGTGACGTTCCGCGACGTACCGCCGCGCCGCGGCAGGCTCTTCCAGTCCCTGGGCACCAGAAGATATAAGTATGTACTATGCACGCATTAACCAAAATATAACTTCGACAAAAACGTTGCTCTTGAGAGAGGGAAAAACATGCTCTTGGCTTCCTCCAGGGAAGGGGGGGGGGGTTGAGCTCCACCCTGCCCGAGCAAGAAGAGGGGGACCCCCAGCTCCAGAGCCCCATCGATTTCGTCGTCAGTGCATAACAACTGTCTTCATCCCGATGGGGATGTCTTCACGTGGCATCCTGACTGGGAAGTCCTGACGTATCATCCTGATGTGGATGGCCCGACATCCTGACGGGGATGGCCCGACATCATGATGGGGATGACCCGACATCCTGACGGGATGTTCGGACGTAGCATCCTAACGGGGATATCCTAACGTAGCATCCTGACGGGGATGTCTTGACGTAACATCCTGACGGGGATGTCCTCACGTAACATCCTGATGGGGATGTGCTGACGTAACATCCTGACGAGGAGGCCAATGAAAATGACGCTGGGAGGCCAAAAAGACAAAAAAGACAAAAAAAGGTGCCCCTGAAAATCGCGCTTGACACCCAAAAGTTGGACCAAGGCCCCTGAAAATTACGCTGGGGCCTCAAAAGTTCGCGCCTGGGCACCTGAAAATCTAACAGGGGGGGAAAAGTCGTGTCAGTGCAGGGGAAATTGTGAGAATCGCGCTGGAGCCTCAAAGAGACGGGTCGAGCCGCGAGATCTTGCGTTGATGGCCTCAAAATTTTGCGCCTGGACCCCTTAAAATCACAATAGGGGCTCGACAGGTCGCACCGGCGCCCAAAAATCTCATCGGGATCCCAAACAAATGAAGCCGGGACAACAAACAAATCCGGACATGAAAACTCACTCTGGGGCCCCAGCAATCGCGCCAAAATCCCCCAAAACGTATTGGGCCTCCATAAATGTGTCGAGGCCGCTCAACCTCGTACCAGGTATCCAAACAAATGACGCTGGGGCCCCCAAAAAATCGCACTGGGACCCAATAAAAGTCTCGTCGCAGCGCTCGAAAATCACACTGAAGCCCAAAAGGTCGCGCAGAAGCCCAAAAGGTTGAGGCTGCTCCACACAAATCAATTATTACCAGGAATATCACTCTACCGTCTCAGAAATCGCGTCAATGATCCCCAAAAACCCGTCAGGCTCCGGAAAAGAAGCTTGCCGAGCCACCAAAACAAAACATCGCACCGGGAGCCCGCAGAATAGTACCGGGGCCCAAAAATATCGCGCAGGAGCCTTAAAAATGGAACTCTACCACAGAAATCACACCATGACTCGCTCGAATCGACCTGAGCACCGGAAAATTAAGAGCAGATCAGAGACAAAATTATCCGAGGGGTCTTTCTAATCTGAAGGGTGCCATCGGCTGAACAAAAAAACACGATGAGCAGCCGCAATGGCCTACCAAAGGGGAAAGTGCTCCCCCTACATCCTGAGTGGGACGGCTCCCAAGAATCGTGCCAGGGTCCACAAAAGTTACGCTGGGACCCCAAGAATTCTCATCTGGGCCCTCCCAATTCGCGTAGGGGGCTCAGAATGAATAAAGCAGTCCCCAGAAAATTCACGCCGGGGCCGGGAAACTTGCACCCGGGCCAGCCAAAATCGCGCTGGTGCCCTAGATAAGCTCAACGCGCCCCGCGAACTCCCGGAGGGCCCCCACAAAATCTCGTCAGGACCCAAAATTCCGTTGGTAGTCCCAAAAATATGTGTCGGGGCATTAAGAACTCCCGTCGGGGCTGTCAAAAATTGACGTCGATGTCACCACAATAAGCACAGCGTGGCCCAACATATCGCGTCGAACCCGAAAAAAAAAAGATCCAGCCGGAGCACTCCAAAATAAGGAGTGATTCCCAAAAAAATAAATGTCTGAGCCAGGAAAATCGCTCTGGAGCCGAAACATAGCACCAGATGCCTTAAAAAATCGCGTACGGTCCCGCAAAGAAAACCGCACTGGAAGTCGAAAAATAGTGGCATGACACAAAATATGGCGTCGGGAGTAAAGAATATCAATCCGAGATTCGGACATAAAAACATAACAGGTCCCCAAAAATCGCGTCGTGCGCAGAACACTGGTGCCCGGCCCGCAGAACCACGCGCCTGGGCCGAAAAGTCGCGCCAGGACCCAAAAGTCGTGCTGGGGCCCCACAAACGTACATCATGAACCCCAAATAAACATAGCAGGACCCCAAAAGCACAACGGGAGGCCTAATAGGCAACGGGACCTCCAAAGCTCACCGAACCTCGCAAAAATCTGCAGAACCTTCCAACATGCGTTGTATCCCTAAATAAGCATGCTGGGAGCTCGAAGAAAAACACCGGAGGCCCTCAAAGCACACCGGGGCCACGAGACAACGTTAGGGCTTCAAAAACAGACTGGAGACCGCAAAAAGTCACATGGACCTAAAAAAGAACAAAAAGGCCAGGCACTAAATAAACACAACGGGATGTTCGAAAACTTACCGATACCTAGCAAAATTCATCGGTGCACAAAAAAGCAATACACCCTAACAAGAGCCGGGGTCTGAAATATGGGCCGGGCCCGTGACAAAAATTGGCTGGCGCCCTAAAACACATCCGTAAACGAACAAAAACGAAACGAATAAAAAAGAACACCGAGCCAGGATCTTGGTTCTGTGGCCAATCTGGGAGCATAGTTAACCAAACAGATGAACTGCTTCAAAGCTCAGCGGGTATCCGTATTTCTTAGCTACCAGAAAATGTGGGAACGTCACTGGGGGGGGTGCGTCCGCGCCGAAAATTGTCTTCCCTCCAAACCGGTGGGACAGATCCGACGGCGGCCCATATTCCACTGATTAGGTATGAGCAAGAAATCCCACCCAATGAAAATTCCTTAGAGGAGGCCCTGCACCTCAGTATGCCGTACTGCCACGGATCCTGATCTCGGATCATGTTAGGTCATCAAGAGCGCAGCCAGGATTTTGTTAAGGGGGCCCGACCCCCCAGATATTAATGAAACAGGTACAACTATGCGCGCGCAGCGCGCGCCGAAAATTCCTGGTTCTCCGTGATGAAAATCGCAAAATTTCTTGCTTGATCTAGTGTATTTTCGGTTACTATGGGGAGGAGGCGCCCCCATGGCTGCGCCTCTGCAGGTCAGAATCCAATTACATCAACTTAATTTTTTGGAGTTAAGCTGAATGATATCATAGTTTGGGTCAAATTAACACATGATGCCGAAAAAGTCGCATAGATAGTCGCGCCAGGGAAGGATCCAAGAATTTTCACTGGTGGCACAAAGTTCCTGGAGATCCCTGGAATTTCCGCAAAGTTCCTGCCTTCGGTTGAAAAATCGGTTGAGCGGGAGGGAGGGAGGGAGGGGGGAACTTGAGCATATTGAAGGATCGTTCTTTTCCTCTGAGAAGACTGAGAAGCTTGGGCTGAAAAATCCGTTGAGCGAGGGGAGGGGTGCACACGAGCCTTCCCCAAAGGACGCCTCGC
Organism: Ashinkailepas kermadecensis; assembly: GCA_034440615.1. Lineage (NCBI taxonomy): Eukaryota > Metazoa > Arthropoda > Thecostraca > Neolepadidae > Ashinkailepas > Ashinkailepas kermadecensis. Next base: position 334,980 of record JAOTOM010004801.1, on the reverse strand, counting down.
CCTGTCAGATGACGCTGCTTTTCCATCAAGGGGTGGGGTGATACGTGCCTCAATGCCTCCCTCTGTATCCGTCCCTGAGTCGCATGCCAATCAGGGAAGTTTGAACAGCACCGTCATTAAAAGATAATCATTTTTAGTTTCAAGAAACTGTTAACTACACATTTCACGTGGCTGGGTTTCAGTTGTTTCAGACGTAGGCAACGGAGTCCTCATATATCTATATATGTATGTATATATATATATATATATATATATATATATATATCAACATAAATTCCTATCTTGCAATACTATCTGCACGATGCGTATAAATATCACACTTTGGAAATATAAGTCGCACTTCTAATCATCACCATGGCGTCAATATCATCCTCCCTAAGATGACCTGGAACATGATATGTTGACAAATGGTGCCTGCAGATTTCAATTGAGGGTGCGAGGAGTTTCAGAACGCTAGCGGCGGCGACGCCGGCGCAACCGTGAAGAAGTAAGGGGAAGGAGAATTAGCTCAGCGGTCGGCTCTGGATTATACCCCAGCAACAAAAGCCCAGCACCTGTCGCCAATACAGACGACTTCAAATGTTCGCCTCCCTACAGAGCGCTTTGTGTTTGAATTTTGGTTGTTTTGAGCCCGTGTCTGTGCTAATAATAGTATCGGTCCGGCAATCGATGGCTGCGAGCAGCAATTTCCGTAGCAGCTCCTCGCTGGTGGACAGTCCGGTTGGCATTTTGACAGTCTGAAGTCGCAGTTCGTCTGCAAACTGGAATACTTGGAGCTTAACAGCGTAGCCTGGCACAATTGAAGACCACTCTTGGAAGGTTATACGCTCTTGGGTTGACTCGCGGATCATAGACTCGAAGTTGGAGATTGCCTGAAATTGCACGGTACCGGTGCAATGTCGGCATTATCGGCATTCATCGGCAGAATCAATGATTCCCTGCTGCAATTCATCAGGGCCACTTGGGATACCCAGCTAATTTGAGCTTGCTCACTGGTTAAGGGGACGAGGGAAAACGATTCTACCACTCCAAAACATTGCTGAAATAAATTGTCCACTCCATCCCGGCGATGCGTAGTCAGCTGTTGAAAATGAACCACTCATCGGCCTCGGCAGCTTCGAACAGCGACATGTCTGTGCATGGCTTTGTTAATCAGCTGAATACTTTTCAACGCCGGTGATGCGAGAGGGCTTAGGCGCCCTATTTGCGGAGAGTCCTGGCGCCGTCCCGGCACAATGGAAATCACTCGCTCGACACAGCTGAATCCCGTTGTTAGCGGTAAGTAGCCGCCGGCTGGGCTGCGGCAGGCTGACTGCAGACAAATTGCGCCAATTAATTACCGGCAACGCAGTGTTTCCGGACTGCCATTCCGGTGCTTCTACGGCTCACTGCTCGCCATCGAGAAGGCCAGTGTTAGGCCAGGGTTACGCTAGGTTCAAGCTGGGTCAAACCAGGGCCAGGCGAGAGTTAGGTCTTAGTCAGTTGTATACCGGATATGGATTGAAACAACTTTAACAAATAATCATCCATGGAAGTCAATTCCCGTGTTGTAGGCAGTGACGACGTTTTCCAAGCATAGCAGTGTTTACATCTCTTAAACGAAACATGAACTGCTGTTTTTTATTGGTGGGCGTGGCCAGAGTGTGCAACAGGTGTACCCGTGCTGGGGCCTAAACTTCGTGGATGGAAAAAGACCTAAAATCCCGAATTGCACTCGAAAAGAAAAATCCGCCAAATATCATTACGTACATAGTTAAGAAATGCCCGTATTTCCTGGTCAATCATTGTGGATATATTAAAAGCTAAGTTGATCTTCAAGATCCAGGAACGACTCAATGTTAGAAAAAAGCAAATATATATTGTGGCGTTTCTGTCATAGGCCATTGTCAAACAATGCACTCGTTGCAATCGGCGAACAGGTCGAAAATTCAAATTGCTGCGGGCACAAAAAACTCGACAAAATCCATTCACCACCTCCACTGCGAGAAAAAAGCGATGAAAAAAGACCACACGCACTTACAAAAGCCAAAAAGAAAACATAAAACAAAACAAACCTAACGTACACATGCATAGACATGGACGGCAGGTGAAAGCCGTCGCGACACGAACGCGTCTACCTGGCGGCAGAGGGTACGCAGTTGTGGCATAAATGTTATACCGTTTGCACACATCAATATATAATTAATTGGTCTTTCTCTAAGTGCAGTTCTCTAAGACGCGATAATTTTCAGTCACACGCAAAACACTGGTAAAACTGATAACCTACGATACATGCCATGACGATTGGTGGGAATTCATACTTGGTTTCAGTTCACGAATAAAAAGGGATTCTAAGATTTTTAAGTCCGCGCCGTCTTTCGCTATGCCTCGGATGTCTATATTGAAATTTTCATTGGCTTCCGGATAGTTCATGTTGAAGTGATGCTCGGCCATGTGTTCGCCTAGGGGAGTGAAGGGACGCCGGAGACGTGCACCTCCCAAATGCTCATTAAATATTTCCCTTACTGGGCGTATCGTTTCCCCAACATAGAGAGCAGACGGACAAGTGATGCATGTCACCTTATAAATTGCATTTTTGTACTCGACATCTTCCTTTCAGGCCATTGACACATGTGTGGCATTTTTGTTAACTGAAGGGTAAATGGGGATGCTGAGGGCTGATCTTATCAGATTATTTTTTAGTGACTGTACCATGCCATTCTAATTTTGTTTAGTTTTGATGAGCGTAAAATTTGGTTTACCGTCCCGCAAAGTTTGTCGGTGATGAAAGGTAATCGGATGTAGGTGTAGTTCGATTCCTTTTTGTTTCTGGCACGGCGGTGTTGGACATAGTTAATTTTCCCCTGACGCCTGAACTGGGCCATTCCCTGATCAATGGCCAGCGACACCTTCCTAGGCGGGTACCACGGGCCAGGAAGAGGTCGCGCATTTTCTGCAGACTCCGTCTACACGCGGCTTCGTCTGAGGAAATGCGGGTAGCTCTTGTGTTGATGCCTTTGTCAACACATGATGTGCTGTGTTGTAGTGGAGGATGACAGGCGCCGCCATAGGCTTTATGTACAGCTCAGTGGTGTATGGCCCATCCGCGCCGCCTGTGAACAGGGTGTCCGAAAATATCATTACGGCATATGTTAATTTTTTTCTTCTAACTTGGTACTTAATCGTAAGTTTTTTATTTGCTTTTACACTTCACAACGCATTTGCCTTGACTATCTTGAAGTAACAATAACATGGAAATTAATATACTTGTCGAACAAAATCGGTCATGATCAATATATCATAGACGTCATCATGACTCCTGAAGAGTTGAAGATGTGCTAACAAAATGTTTCGCAACATCCTGCGCATATATAAGTAAGCAGTTCCATATGCATGTGTACAAATATTGCGATGGAGACCTGTGTGTGACAGGTCCATAAAATGTGTGGGACGGACATACATGCCGGGGTGTGTCTTTATACGCTTTTGGGAGGGCACTTGCCCCCCGCCTCCCCCAATGTTGGCTGTGCCCCCACCCCCCACAATAAATTATACTTTCAACATGGGACCCTATGTGGTATGCTACCCAATCCATTTGGGCTCGCCAATTGCCTTCATCTAATGTGCCCTCCCAATAATTTCCAGAAACCTACACCAATGCTTGTGTAATAGAAGGGGTACGAATATACAGATGGCTAGAGGACACCGGCAATGGTATAATCTGTCTGTTGATCACGGATAGGTCAAATGATCTGCTGACCACGGGTAGATCAAATGATCTGTTGATCACAGATATGTCAAAAGGTCTGTTTGTCGCGGATATGTCAAAAGGTCTGTATGCCACGGATATGTCAAAAGGTCTGTTGGTCACGGGCAGGTCAAATATATTTGATGACGACACGGGTATTATAAATAAATCCGCCCGAGCATCCGGAGGACATCTCCCGGGCTGGAACATGGGGGATCTCAGTGCCAAGCAGAGGAACAGATGTCAGAGGAATCCCGAGAGGAATCAAACGAACATGTGAATGCCAGAGAATTCATGAGATGTCTCGGTAACTGTGTAGACACTTGCCTTCAAACGAAACAAAGGATAACTTGCAGCTCCGATAGCTCAGTTGGTGGAGTGTCGGCCTGGATTGGTCTCCCCGTCCTGGTAAGACAGGGTTCGAATCGCTTCATACGCTCGCATAGCCCCCCTCTCCCCAGCAAGGAAGGTCAGTTGGCAACTGGCCTGATAAGGATGGTGACATGGCACCGGGGCGGCCGGGTCGGTGCACTGACGGCACGCTAAGCTCTCAGTCAAAATTATACCGTTGAATTGAATTCACAGATTGGGTGTTGGGGCTATGGTATATGCGAAAAACACTGCTTAGCAGAAAACCGTGGTCTACGACGCCACCCCAGCCGGAGTTGGAGCTAAATTTTGAATAAAAAGAGAGATAAGTGAATATCAGCGGGCCCTGGGATTCGTTAATAACTGCTTGGATGTTCAGATGATGAATCGTCGACAGCACCATGATGCCGCAAATGTTGAGGATGAACGTCGTGTGACACTGCCGCTGGCTGTTAATTAATCTCGCGCTCACAGGCGGAATCTTGGGAAACTGATGACGTCATGGCTAATTAAACTACGGAGTCCTGGACACATTAGTGACACCTCGCCAGCCGGAAGATGGAGAACACCGATGCGCAATAACTGGGTCTGCTCGTAACAGAGCGAAGCGAATATGGTGAGGCCGGTGGTGCCCCGAGGCGTTTTAATCAATCTTGGGCAGGTTGGTGACGCCACAAATAGACGATCAAACACAGGCACTTCTATGAAATCACAAATAGAGGGAGCTAGACGAGTATCGTGCCGGGTCAGCGAACTTCAGTTTGAATGCAAACAAATGAGTATGGTGAAAGCCTGAGGCGCTTCGATATATTTTAGTGAGCCTGAGCATTATGATGCGTCACAAATGTTACAAAGGAGGATCACAGTGCGGAACTGCGGAGTTTATTCCGTGCAGAAACTAGAATAGGTGGAGAGTTAAGGGATTCTGAGAAGTCGGAGCGATGTACATGCATGCGGATATTTAACACTTGTCGTTTTCTGAACGCAGGTCACGAAACGGAAATTATACAGTGCTTCCCTACACTGACTCTCAATAAACCAAATAGTGAAGTTGTCAATTGAAACGAACTGAAGACGAAATATACGAGAGTGATGTTCAACCCATCCTTTTTCAGGATGTTCCACAATTAGTTCCGCTACAGCACTTGTAATCCTGAAACAACCAGAAACACCATTGATATTCTAGTTGTATAAACATACGCAGACTCCACCGTCTTTATACACCACTTCCCAAGTCAAACACTGAGAACAGATGCTCCTCTCCAATCTGGGAGATGGCTGTCTTCATGGACATGTGCTACCGTACCGACAATACTTACTAATGCTATGACTAGTTGATACAACGGCAAGTATGCATGTGCATACATCATCTGTGGGAGCTGACTGGACAAAAGCGTGAGCCGAAACATTGTGACTAATATTATGCTCCCATTGCTCTCTATGCTCCTATTTAAATAGTTATATATAAATATACACATAAATAAAGAGAGAGAGAGAGAGAGAGAGAGAGAGAGAGAGAGAGAGAGAGAGAGAGAGAGAGAGAGAATATATATATATATATATATATATATATATATATATATATATATATATATATATATATATATATATATATATATATATATATATATATATATATATATATATATATATATATATATATATATATATATATATATATATATATATATGTATATACATGTACATGTGTGTGTGTATGTGTATGTGTGTGTCATTCAAAGCGACCAATCATTAGACATTTCAGCAGCTTTTTTGCGGCTTCTCGTGTTCTCTGACGTCACGCTTGATGTCATTGCTCAGTTCGGTCATCAGATCACCAATAATAGTCATACGTTCGCCACGTTTCGTCTATTATCATAGACATTAGCAGACTAAGTGGTCACTCAGTGGCATTTAAATATCCTTGACATCTTTCAACATTGTGAGTGTTCGAGTTCGTGTGCTATCGAGAACGGTACTCTGTTAAAAGCACAAAGGTCCTAAACATGCGTCGTGACATTGTCGTACACATACTCAGGTACAAGGCCTAAGACCAGGGAGCACATTGCAGAGGGTAGGCATTCCCTGACAATCACGCCGCGTTTGAGGCCAGGGAGTCGTTCTCGGATTTAACAGCCTCCATAACACACAGTCTGCTGTTGGATTGGCGGGCAACGTTTTCGACCAGGTCCTGCCTGGTAAGTCGTCTCACGTGAACGTATCGGTCGTGCTGATGGGGAGCACCAGACTGGAGCTGATAGGTCAAGTGTCTCAAGAGCGAAGTTGTGTGGCTGACGTAGCTAACACCCGAGGGTCCGAAGGTGTGTGGCTAACATAGCTAACACCCGAGGGTCCGAAGTTGTGTGGCTAACATAGCTAACACCCGAGGGTCCGAAGTTGTGTGGCTAACATAGCTGACACCCGAGGGTCCGAAGTTGTGTGGCTAACATAGCTAACACCCGATGGTCCGAAGTTGTGTGGCTAACATAGCTAACACCCGAGTGTCCGAAGTTGTGTGGCTAACATAGCTACACCCGAGGGTCCGAAGTTGTGTGGCTAACATAGCTAACACCCGAGGGTCCGAAGTTGTGTGGCTAACATAGCTAACACCCGAGGGTCCGAAGTTGTATGGCTAACATAGCTAACACCCGATGGTCCGAAGTTGTGTGGCTAACATAGCTAACACCCGAGGGTCCGAAGTTGTGTGGCTAACATAGCTAACACCCGAGGGTCCGAAGTTGTGTGGCTAACATAGCTGACACCCGAGGGTCCGAAGTTGTGTGGCTAACATAGCTAACACCCGAGGGTCCGAAGTTGTATGGCTAACATAGCTAACACCCGATGGTCCGAAGTTGTGTGGCTAACATAGCTGACACCCGAGGGTCCGAAGTTGTGTGGCTAACATAGCTAACACCCGATGGTCCGAAGTTTGGCCGGTAGATGCCCGACGTACGGTCGCTTTTACTGAGACGTGCATAGTAGTATACATATTGGAATATATTGGAAACACATTGTTTTGTAGGAGTATGTTATTCATTATCACCGCGACTGTGTTGTTATCAGTCTTCCTCGCAATGCTTTCGACTCTCCGTGTAAGTCGTTTGTTGTCAGGCCAGTATCTATTGAGCACATACTCACAGTTATACACACACTTGGCATATGCTCAGCATATGTCGTTCGACGTGTCGTCGATGATGGGATATCTTCTGGAAACACTCACATATCTATGAACAGCATAGAGATATAAATGCAAACAATCTGCATGATCGGTCGTTGAACTGATCGCTTTTTCAGTCCATGGTTATGTTTTAAGTTGCCATCACAGATCACAAAGCAGTTGTTTGAGAATTGTGTAGGCACGTGCATATAGGAATTGCATTTGACATTGCAGAGATGCAAAATAATCAGTGCAACTACTGCGTCAGGGCAGCCTGGTGTAGACTCGACTGTGGTCCAACAGGAGGTTCATCATACAATAGTAGGGTACCACGTGCATTAACCTGATAGTTAGGTTAATAAAGGGATCCTTCTCTCTAGGCGAGATGGCCTCCAGCACTTGCTGTCTTCTACTATCTGGCTGTTTTGCCATTCTCTTGGTGTTCGATGCGAGCAAATTTCTGTTCAGGTGATCACTATGATGTGTCATAGCGTGTGTGTGTGTGTGTGTGTGTGTGTGTGTGTGTGTGTGCGTACGCGCGTGTGTGTGTGTGTGTGTATGTGGTCTTCCATTTTAAAAGCACATCGTGGGGCGTCAACTTAATGTTGTGGGTGTGAGTCATATGCAGCCATCGTGGGGGGGGGGGGGGGTGCACAGTCTCCTATATTGCACCGATAGTGGTAACTACATTTGACTGCTTGAGGAGCTTGTGTCCGCAAACAGGCTGTTTTTGACAAGGAATACAAAGTATTTTGTTTCTTATAGTATGCAATATATTTAAAACCCTTTTCTTGGGACGTGGTTTTGCTGGTGCGTCTCACGATATCTCGACTTACTTTTTCATGTTGCTTGTAAGCCGGGGACAAACTGTTTTTGCAAAATAATGCATGCGTATTAATCGATGCACTGCTAGACAGAGTAGATCTTTCTTCTGCAGCAAGATGGTCTTGTTTATTTCCTCACCAATGACAGAGATTGGCTAGTTATCATTCATTCGCATTTGCTTCACTCGAGTCCATTCTCGAATAATCAATGTCCAGGTCGAACAGCGTGTGATAGCCCTGTCAACATACGCATTAACACTTGTTTTATACACACTACACTTGTTTTATACCCAATGGGGTATAAAACAAACACTTTCACTTTCACCGCTTAAACATCTTCCTGTATCACTTGGTTGGTTATTTGGGTTTAGGGGCGCATCGACTGCGTTGGTCATACAGCGCCCATCCCTGCATCACTTGGTTTTCGGTGTACACCGGTGGTAAAGTTGCTGTTATCGGCGTCGATAGCTTCGATCTGTATGCGGACAACCACATGCGTAATTATCGCTATCAAATGCACCGCTGGTTTTCCTTCCCTGTCATATACTTAGGCGTGGAATTAATTCAATATAGTCGGGCAATGAAATTGTTGGGTATCTTCAAGCCTGCAACTCTGCAAGCATTTACGCGATTTTAAACGGCGTGTTTTCCATGGCATGATTGCATGTGGCCTAGGAATCACATTGTATATTCCAAGCCTGTTTTCAAAAACTTTTTTTCATTCGGTTTAAATAGTTAGTTGAAGCAAGGAGCTACGTCGTGCTGTTGGCGGCACATATCTATCCTACATAGATTAACAGTGATGCCGTTTTGCACACATATCTATCCTACATAGATTAACAGTCGTGCCGTTTTCCACACATATCTATCCTGCATAGATTAACAGTGGTGCCCTTTGCCACACGTATCCTGCATAGACTAACAGTCGTAACATTTGCCGCACGTATCTATCCTGCATAGATAAGCAGTCGTGCCGTTTTCCGCACGTATCTATCCTGCATAGATTAACAGTTACGGGAGGTGGTGAGAGGGAGGACATTAACTGTGGCACTGCGTTGGATGACGAAGTCGCTTCTCAATACGAGGCCTAAACTCACATGGTTTGAAGCGTGTTTACTAAAGGAAGTAACATTCTTGCTTCGCGGACATCTTTGTTGAACATTTCTGGATAGAGCTGTGTTTGAACGAATTGATCTTTGGCACTGCGTGACGTAATATTTCCAGAACAAATCCAGACCCGCACAACTGCCTCGGCAACTGATTCGGCTTCCGTGGATTGCTGTCAGATCTTGTGCAAATGCCTGGCGGTGGGCCGAGAGGTGATGGCTGATTTGTTGAATACTTCAATTGCCACCATTCATTTCACTTCAGCTATCGAATTGGGTGGATGTCAGACTCAGCATTGATTTTCATGTCGCTGAGAGTTGAACTTCCGAGTTCGAAAATGTCGATTCTGAGCTTGCCGCATTCAACATGAAGTGAAACTCATCTGCATGACAACCCGTCGATTCCACTAAAGGTTTTCTGGCTGTATCTGAGTAAGCACATTTCAGTTGCGACATCTGTTAAGAAATTTAACTCATGTTACATAAAGTATCAAATAATAATAATAAATCAGACCAACATGCGATTTGCATGTTGCTTAGTTCAACCTAATGACTATATTGATACCAGCGAAAAATCATAAGCGGTAAAACTGGCCTTCTCCTTAGGCCGAGTGGCTTCGGTCAAGAGGCATTAAAAACCATATGATATTGACTGCGCCCCTTTAACCCACAAGCTTCCGTCGCAGACCCCTATTTCTGCTGAGTAAACCTGGTCACTTGAGGGAATGTGAGGTCAAATAATATCATATACTGCCTGTGGAATGCAATACATTTTTATGATGCATTATAGCATGTAGAGTACGATAATGCAGCCTAAATAATTATATTTGCCATTGATGAAAAATGTACTATTTCCAATGCGATATGAGTGATAGTTCCCATCATAGTCTCCGTCACCATTCCATAGTTTGTCACATGTAGTTGACTTGGTTAGAGCACCGGCCTGCATTGGTCTGCCCTGTCCGTGGCAAGGCAGGGATCGAGTCGCCTCACATCTAGCTCCCGGTTGGGAGGGTCAGTTCGAAACTGGCCCCATCAGGCCGGGGACGGGATATCGGAGCGGCCGTGTAGGTGCATTGACGGCACGTCAAACTCTCAGTCAAAATTCCGCCGTTGAATCGGAATTCACTGATCGGATGGTGGGGCCAGGGCATATGCAACAAGCACTGATTTGCGATAGGACATTGGTCCATAAAGCCGCCACAGCAATAATTAAAGCTAAACAAACAAACAAATCTTCTGTTGTTTTCCAGTACGACCATGGTCTATTGACATGACCTACGATAGCCCAGATACCTTGAACAGATCATGTGTCATTACTACAGCGCAAATGAGCTCACTATCACCACCATCCTGTGGTGGATGACATAGTCGTGGACTGTTGCGTCATTTGACCTAATCGAGGCCCAACTGGTGTTCCAAATTTTAACACAGCATATCCAAGTATGCCAGGTTGCCAGGTCTTAGGGTATGCCAGGTTTTACATCTCTACCTTTAGTGGTTGGATTGTAATCGTGGACAAACCAAACTGGGAAATGACCCCTGTCATTCGCGGGCTAACACGTGTACTGGAATACTGGAATGGGGATCCGCTGTCCTCTCAGGTTCGTTGTAATCTTTTTTTTCTTCAAAACGAAGGAACTTACAGTTGCGATTCTTTGTTTATCTTCATATAAGGACCTAGCGCGACGCTGAAAAATCGATTGCAAATATTGCATGTTATTGGCATACAAAGTCAATTGTGCCGGGCGGAATGGTGTGGGAGAAATGACGATGAGACATATTAAGCATATTTACAAGCAACATCCGTAAACCTAGCCTCTATGAACTATTTCAACTGTATCGTTAATGTCCAGCTGCCATTTTCCCCACCAAACGTGCACATTAGTTATACAAATGATGTCAACACGCACGAAAAACGGCAAAGGGTATGACAAGCATTTGACCCCGAACGCATTGACGTAGGACCATGAAATTCTCATACAAGAGTGATTCCAATAGCATTCAGCTATCCTGTAAGATTAGTGCTCCTACCTTCCATAGCTAGGATCATATTTTTAATGTTTACCGCTTCCTAAGTCATGCCTATCCTTCCTGAAAATGTTACGAACATCTCTTGGACTGATGCTGGATTTTGCTTGCGCATTGCCTGCCTGTAGCACTTTTCAGAAGTCATCTGGGGCTCTCTGGAGGTTCGTCGCGTTGGTCTCCCGCTTGCCAGCTAATTCCTCCCGTACTTTCTATCTATATCACACAGCTGTTGATCCGCTGAGAAGCGGAATGGAATATGCCAACCCCCTACAATTAGTGAAAGCGCACTGCATCACAAATTATTTATAAGTTTTACAGCAGCGTACCACGCATTCGCGAACTTACTTCATTTCGTGAGTGAAACCCATGACGATTGCATTCCCGTTGAAGAAATACATCGTATTGTTGCATGTGCAGTCAATTGACGGTTCGTTGGTGCAAAATGTGCCCCTTGGCATTGTGAGCAAGATGCAGGCGTTCCATGTTTATTTACTTGTGTGGCTCCTCCGTTAATTCTGCAACTTCCGGATGGTCACCATCCGTAATTTGTAGCATGGAAGTATATTTGCCTTTCACATGCTCCAAGATGTACTTTGCTTTGTCATTCATCCATTCACTCATTCACGCGCGCACTCATTCAGTTGGCATTCATCTCTTCTGTAGAAATACATATTTTTAGAGCGGAATTGTGATGAATTGAACGCTATGTTCCAGGAAGCGCTCGGTGACACATGACCAACACCACGACGCGGGAGATGAGAGCCGCTCGTGCAACTATCGACGAACTCTGGGAACGAATTTAGGCTGATTGGAGCCGGCTGACTCCTATGTATTGCAAGCGCCTTACGAACTGTGTCCCCAAACGAATGTAAGAAGTGGCTGACAACAGCGGCGGCTGGTCGCAATGTTAGGCAGCAGGGACAGCCGTTTATTGTTCCATTGTTGGAAGCATTGCTCTGTGTACTGTGCTTGTGTTTTCGTCTTTGTGAATGTGGTATGCGGAGAGCATACAGAAAAACACAACTCGATGAAAGTTTGATGTATGGAGCGAAAATGCATTGATTCATCACCTGCCGCGTCATCACCTTCATCACCTTTATCACCTTCGTCATCTGTTGCGAGTACGTCATACATGGACACGCTACCTATTGTATGATTAATAACCAATACTGAACGCTCTGGCGAGGAATACTTAATTTCATCAATATTGTACGATGACATTACCTCGATAATCATGAAATGCCGTCAAAGACAACCTCTGAGTGTATTTTCTAAACATCGAGGAAAGGTCATCGTATAATATTGATCAATAAACAATACAACATTAGCAGCATGCCTGAGAGCAATTTCCACCTGCAATATCCTGCCCTTTGGATCGCAATATCCCACATCCACCTGCACTTTGCCGATTCACATTTTCTAATACGATTGCACAATTTCCATTTGACTAACCACCCCATTCCAGTTGTGATAATAATGCTATATAGATATGTTATATATAAGCTATATATATAATGCTAGATAATAATTAATAGGATTACATGGTCCCGAAAAAAAACTCATGGAGGTATTACCAATAGACGAGATATACCCTAAGTGGTTCAATTAGATATATCCCTCCCTCAAAAAGACGAGGAGCACAATCGTCCCACGGGACACATTTGTTTAACGTGACTCCCCAACATGCCACGAAACAGGTCTGTGATGCGTAATGATGCCCTCATGCGCATTAATTCAAATTCCACCCTCGGCATGTGACATACGAAGCTGTGCAATGCACTATCCACTAAGCTATGGATGGAGAGCTTTGCCAGCTCAGGGGCCCAGCTTTAGAACCGTGTCCCCTGGATCGGCCATCGAATAAAGAACTCCACACATTTGGGCACTTTATTCAGATTCTCATGATTTCTCTGTTTTTTTTGTGAGTTGTATTCCTGTTTTTCCCGGAAGCAGGGGTCAGGGGTTAAGCAGCCAACAGTGGTTTTCAACCCTCCCATCCCAGCCTGGTGTCTCTGCCCGTGCATTGAACTGTGAAGAAAAAAGTGCACTGATGAATACACAGAACAGCCGAATAGGGAACGGGGTGAGGGCGCGGGAAGACTTTTCTGTCGCCGTCTCTGGGTACAGAAGCACATGAGATGCAAATCGACTTCTTTCACAGTTCCACACTAACGCCATTGTCATATAGGTCGTCTTCTATACAGGGGATTCGAGAACTGGGCGTTGGACAGCAAGAGCAGCCACTAAGCACACGGCGTTAACTGTAAAGAATATGACGGAAAATCGATCGACTCTCTTCTTCTCGAAACGTTTTGGACTTCCTAAGCATGTAGAGACCTACGAGCAGGGAGACGTGAGACATGCCTCCCCAAAAAGTAGGTTGGGAGGGCCTTAAGGTTAAGGCCGATAGCATGTTACAGCCAGAGACAACAACATACTTCATCGTACACATTTAGCTATGAGAATCATTTAGCTAGGGACTAGCCTGGTATTTGTCGCACCTACAACTCTCAAACCACTCCCCTATACCTACCGACATTCTTGAATGAGTGTCGCACCTCTGAATAATGGTCCTGAAACCGTTCACCGATGCCCCCGACATTCTCAAGTGAGCACCTGTACCTCTGCATACAGATTCTCATGCTGTTCTCCGAAACCCATTGACATTATCGACTGCACACCGCAGGTCTTGAGAACATTCTGTTCTCGATTGAGACTTGTGCTGATCCGAAGAGAACTTGCTGCCGTCTCCGACACCAATCGAAGTTCTCAATTGTTTTTTTTCCAGTGTTCGACGGCAGGTGGCTGGCATCAGATCTTCTATTCCAGATCCAACAGACATGTCGAGGCATCGGTGAAGACGGCCAAGCAGCTCATCGCGAGCAAGAACACCTGCCCGAAGATCCGACGGTGACGCTATGACGAAAGCCCTTCTTAACCTCCGCAACATATCTATGGCTGATAGGCGATCGCCCGCCCTATTTGGACATGCATTACGGCTTAGTGTGCCGACGCATTATTCTACCTTTGCAGCTCAGTAGCAGAAGTCGGCCATCGAATGCGACGTCAAAGCTAACTTACTTTCTTACTATGTTTGCATCAGAAGCTCAAATATAATGTGCTAAAAATGAACGACCTGACATAAAATGTTCCATGGAGTCATTTTCTGATTTTTCATTGATGCCGAATTTAGTGGGAGCGATGCAGCATCGCTTGGGTATTTATGGGAATCCTCATCACAGCGTCAAATAAATTACATAAGAGCGCTGTTCCAAGAAGAAAAATGGACGTTGCCAGTGGATCCTGAATATTAAATCAGCATAAATGACGTTTTCATCATTCATGCAATTTTATGATGAATCAGAATATAACACGTACAGACTAGTGATAATATTTATAATAATGATACCATTAACACAAATTATCATTACTAATATTATTATATGATATTATATAATCATACGATATGTTATTACCAAATATTATTATATAATATTATATAATAATATGTCACATTATTCATATATATAATAATATTATTACTGATGCTACTACCGCTTCTACTACTATTACCACTACCACCACTACGACTTCTATCATTGCTATTACTACCACTACTACTACTACTGCTACTACTGCTACTATTATTGCTACTACCTCCACGACTATAATTCATATTAATACTAAACATTATGAGGGGAATGCAATATAATAAGCGCAATGCACGAATATAATAATGCAGCTTGCTTGTTACTTACGGCAATAAATGATTGCTGTCGCACAACCATCAGGAGTAGTATGAACTATTTCCTTCACTAGGATGAGCACAGCGGTTTGCATTGGCAGACAGAGGGGGCACTGTGAGCATGAGCTGTGCTGGAACTATCGGACCATTCCGGGCTTGAGCTCCGGAGTCGATGGGTGCACACATAAGTCCTTCTTGCATGTTGTAATCGGGTCGACCGAATAGCCATGACCGGTCGCCACATGGTTCTCCAGTCGCGTGGGTCAGCCGGCCGGTCGGGTGGGTCAGCAGGCTGGTCGGGTGGATCAGCAGGCTGGTCGCGTGGGTCAGCAGGCTGGTCGGGTGGGTCAGCAGGCTGGTCGCGTGGGTCAGCAGGCTGGTCGGGTTGGTCAGCAGGCTGGTCGGGTGGGTCAGCAGGCTGGTCGGGTGGGTCAGCAGGCTGGTCGGGTGGGTCAGCAGGCTGGTCGCGTGGGTCAGCAGGCTGGTCGGGTGGGTCAGCAGGCTGGTCGGGTGGGTCAGCAGGCTGGTCGGGTGGGTCAGCAGGCTGGTCGGGTGGGTCAGCAGGCTGGTCGGGTGGGTCAGCAGGCTGGTCGGGTGGGTCAGCAGGCTGGTCGCGTGGGTCAGCAGGCTGGTCGGGTGGGTCAGCAGGCTGGTCGGGTTGGTCAGCAGGCTGGTCGGGTGGGTCAACAGGCTGGTCGGGTGGGTCAGCAGGCTGGTCGGGTGGGTCAGCAGGCTGGTCGGGTGGTAAATGTGCAATCCTGCTACCTTTACTCTCTGGAGAGCATATCAATAATGCTTACGATTTCCGACCATGTGTGCGGATCGTAATTACTCTCCTGAAAACCAAATTTCGAATATCATGATCCAGAATTCCGTTGCAGTGTGTAATGTTCTAAGCGTTCACATCCGGTGCCATGGGATTTATAATTGAATGGCTTACAATGCGGCGTTGATAGCCACCCTTGCCTACCCATTGTAGGCCCTCCCCAACATTCCAAACATACCGTTATTCCAGGAAATATTCACTTTTAGATTATGGTCTCAAACACAGTAGAACGCCTTCCTTTTCGACAACATTGACTTCCACTTGATCCATGCCCAATGCCACCAAATTTCCAACTCCCACCAATGTTACGCCTTTTCATATGCTTTGTGTGACCAGACGTGCTTTCGTCAATTTCAGCAACTGCTCTCTCTGTTTCGATGATTGCATTTTTTTTCATCTGAGACACGCATGATTCATTATAAAATGACCTTCAATCGATTACCTCACAGTTTCAACAGTTCAAACCTTTTCATTGTTGATTTGATACCAAAATACGTCCACAAAGCTGATCCAAATGCAAAAAATTGTATGCAGACACCGACGTTTTTTTTATAATGATATGTCCTTTAAATGATTCTGCCGCGTATTCGCATTCCAACATTTCACTTTCCGCCAGCATTCACAATTATTGCCCATTGCAAAACACTCGCTGGATAACTCAGGAAGTAAATATAATAAATATTGGAATACGAGAATACAGGATAATGCAGGAATAAATATTGTAATTATATTCTCATCGTTCTGGTACACAGCGCAATCGCCTAAAAATCTGGCCACATCACAAAACTGCAGACGATGTGACATCTCCGACCCCACACCCGCACCAACTGCAGATGACGTGACCATATCTCCGACCCCACACCAGCACTAACTGCAGACGACGTGACCACATCTCCGACCCCACAACAGCACCAACTGCAGACGACGTGACCACATCTCCGACCCCACACCCGCACCAACTGCAGACGACGTGACCACATCTCCGACCCCACACCTGTACCAACTGCAGACGACGTGACATCTCCGACCCCACGCCCGCACCAACTGCACACGACGTGACCACATCTCCGACCCCATACCCACACCAACCACGCTTTGTAAGTGAATGACGGTTGCAGGAAATGGCCGGTGCTGCAGCGTGTTCAGATAATTGTTCACAATATGCGGCCTGAGATAACACGATACCTGGAAGCCCGCAGCTGGATTCAGCGGTGCTGAATCGACGACTTGTAAAGTCAGCTTTCTGTGATATCAAGTGCAATCGACAGTGCGGTAGTGAAATACCGTCTAGCATTCTGGAGTGTCCCATTCAATCGAACACCACTGAAGGCATCAGTTGTGACCCTCAGGTATATTTTTATATCAGGTCGGTCATTTCCAACAGTTCCCGACCAAAGCCCATCATTGCCTTCCTCCCCCACCCGCAGGTCCCCCGAGTTTCCCCCGAGCCAACTCCCGGTGAACTGGCGACGAACTCTTAATGTTTCAGTCTGCTCTTGGGTATTGACGTCTCCTGCCATCGTGGTCTCTGCGTGGGCCTGCAACCTCACCTACCGCGCCACCTGACCTTCTCGGCTCGCTTCCGACTTCTGCCACCAAGGTGAACAAAGAGCGACTGTCCGACCACGCGCTGTGCGGCTCCGACCCCAGGTCGGTGATCACGTGATCGATACGCCGTCATGGGCCTCACCAGCAGTTGCGTCGTACCACACGTTGGCCAGTACCAGGCAAGCAACAATAATTATCTTACGAGAAGAAAAAGAAAGCCAAACCCTCTTTGAATGACAACAAATACGTTTGCCGCCCTTTGCTGGTTAATCCCGATCCTGGTGAATCCCCAGGCTCCTTCACCTCGGGAAAGCGGTTCGCCGTGCCTCAGTCGGTAGGGAGTTGGACTCCCGATCACAAGATCATGGGTTCGAATCCCACAACCGGCGGCATTACCGAGTCCACCCGCGACCTGCAGGCGTGAGAGGTCGAAGACTCTTCGTGACGTGGCGGTTGAATGAGTCATGAAAGAACCGAAGGTTCTTTTTCTTCATATCGGAAAAGATTCAAGCAGCTCAGGTTCAATGTCCATAACCCGTGCAGTGATGCCCATTTATACGCTAGCTTCGTTCACCTCATTTTGGCCCAGCAACTGCTTGGTGGGTGGCGGCTTTATTTTGCGCCATGATGATACAAAAACATCAATGTTCCGAGATGATTCCATAGTGTCACTTATTGCTGAAAGTCATGGGAAAGGAAAATGGTCAGGGTAGAGAGGCAATCTCGCACTTCTGACTGCAATTATGCAATTCTGCACTTCTGACGACCTCGTCTCACATACCCATCTAAGCATGGATGGGTAGGTGAGGTGGCGGGGGAGCGGCAACAATGATAGCTACTCATCCACACCTTTTCTAGTTTCTCCGAAGAACGAAATGTGGCAAAATAGCTCAGGAGTCCTTTGCAAGCTAGAATAGAGCAGCGTGCCGCGTGACTCTCCTCTATTTCAGTGCAGTTACGGTACCGACATAGTCAAAATACCAAATGGCACGCCTTGCATTTGTAATTGAACAGTAAATAAAGCTCTGCTTAGTGAGTATATTTGGGGTGATATTTTTGGTGCTCCTCTGAACTCTCCTTCCTCTTCAGCGTTGTAAACAACTTTTGTTCATGTCATGTCGACCCGATATGAGCATGGATCCCCGCTTTATTAAACACCCATGCTGAAGCACACGTAGCAACCGCGTAGTGATTATCTGACTTCAGAAGCAGTGGTGAGTAAGGGAGCACGCCTTTCAGAGCCACGTACCGCGAGCATGAAAATAAGAAAAACAGCGTTCCACCTTATCTATGAATATGTGCTTAAGAAGGTTTTTGATGACTTCATGTCTTTAGTTTGCTCTTTTCAGAGAATTTGCCAACCTTGCTTAATATATAGCATCCCTTTAAGTAACTTAACCTGTCTCCGTTAAGCACGAGAAGGTTACCATGATGGCAGATTTTGCTGCAAGTCGCCCGTTGGTCCTTATTTCGCAGTACATGCTCATTTAATACTGAAATTAAAATGCCATGGAGGGTGGCGACTATGGAAATCGATAGGTGCTAGGATAGTGAGCTCTACCGTTCAGACGATGGTGACTCTGGACTGGTGCGTGAAAAAAACGCCTCCATTTGAAGGTGCCTGGAATATTCTGAATATTCCGTGAATTCGGGTATATTAAATACATTCACGATCACCTTGAACCATTCTTTCATATAACACTGTTGGCATTCCTATTACGTTTTCTCAGCTAACTGTTCTTAATGCACTTACTTGCAGTCGCGAGTAGACTCGATCGGAACCAGTGACCCGGTCTGATCCAGCGACAATCACGTCAGAACTGGACCACCTTAGGTATATATTGCCATAATCAGCCCAACATTGCTCTGTATGGTCTGCCGACAATAGCTGTAGCACATGGAAATGAGCGGCGGCCGCCGTCCGCCCAGTGATATTCAGACTTAATGGCATGCCCGCTCAGCTGAATATTGCCCGGTCGGCACGGTCGGAATGTTGGAATGTTGGAATGAGCGTGTTTATGTACGACAGCAGACACGGGGCGGGCGTCGCACCATCGGCACCATCGGCACCATCGGCACCATCGGCACCGAGTCGAACCCCGGCCCGCTAGCAGTCCGTGATAAAGAACCTGGTGTCGGGGAAACGTGGAGCTTCAAAATAACGCCTCTGTAAAAAAGAAAATGTCAGATAATATATTAGACGATGTATTAGTGTGCAACATATGCATAACATAGCCAGAAAATGGCTTCAACAAGTGACGTAAAAACAAACAAACGGTAAACTGGTGGCGACCTGGCCGCACCTGCTCGTGTAGTGCTGTACACAGAAAATGGGAAACCAAGGTCGCCATTAATCAGCTGCCTGTGGCGACGCCGCGCAGCAAAGTATCACGCTGAGCACCAAAAGTGTTAGTCGCATTAGCAAAGTGTCTAAGTTGACAGGAACACGAAACAAATGCGCCGCTTGTTCGGGATGTGATGAATGTCAGCTGTTGTGCGCACGCCAAGCTTGAGAACGGAGTGCAGTCGCTGGGCCACGGGAGCAGCGGCTGTCTGTCATGTAGCGTGGTACCGCTGTCTGGCCGGCAACTGTCAGCTGTGGAACAGCTGTCTGTCCCAGCAACTGTCAGCTGTGGTAACAGCTGTCTGGCCGAACAACTGTCAGCTGAGGAACAGCTGGCTATCCCAACAACTGTCAGCTGAGGAACAGCTGTCTGTCCCATCAGCTGTCAGCTGAGGAACAGCTGTCTGGTCGGGCAACCGTCAGCTGAGGAACAGCTGTCTGTCCCAGCAACTGTCAGCTGACGAACAGCTGTCTGTCCCATCAACTGTCAGCTGAGGAACAGCTGTCTGTCCCATCAACTGTCAGCTGAGGAACAGCTGTCTGTCCCAGCAACTGTCAGCTGACGAACAGCTGTCTGTCCCATCAACTGTCAGCTGAGGAACAGCTGCCTGGTTAGACAGCTCTCAGCTGAGGTACAGTTCTCTGGACAGAAAACAGGCAGCTGAGTTACCGTTATCTGGACAGACAGCTCTCAACTGAGCTACCGTTGTCTGGACAGACAGCTGCAAGCTGAGGTACAGCTGTCTGGATAAGCAGCTGCCAGCTGAGGTGCAGCTGTCTGGACACACAGGTGATTCCTGAGACACTGCTGCCTGGGCCGAAGACGAACAACATCAGGGAACACTTGCTCTTTATGAGCCATGAGTTTCCTAGCAATTCTTGCAGCAGTCGAGAGGTTGTCTTTCCAAGCGTGTCTGGGTGACCTCCGTTATTACAAATGGTCATGATGACATGGTGTATAGCATGACAGACACACCGTGTCAGAGTTGCTCGGCCTGCAGTCTCGAACACACCGTGTCAGAGCTACTCGGCCTGCAGTCTCGAACACACCGTGTCAGAGCTGCTCGGCCTGCCGTCTCGAACACACCATGTCAGAGCTGCTCGGTCTGCCGTCTCGAACACACCGTGTCAGAGCTGCTCGGCCTGCCGTCTCGAACACACCGTGTCAGAGCTGCTCGGCCTGCAGTCTCGAACACACCGTGTCAGAGCTGCTCGGCCTGCCGTCTCGAACACACCGTGTCAGGGCTGCTCGGCCTGCAGTCTCGAACACACCGTGTCAGGGCTGCTCGGCCTGCAGTCTCGAACACACCGTGTCAGAGCTGCTCGGCCTGCAGTCGCGCAGATATTAGGCGGCATAGTGGGCCTTGCAGGTCCGGATTTCACCGCCGCCCATCCTGCGAAATCGGTTCTGATGGTATTGAATGTTGATACAAATTGAAAACTCAGTGGTAGGTATATCAGAATGCGTAGCGCTGAGGGTAAGAATGAAACGGGATCTCAAGGAGTCCTATCTACCTATGCAGATTACTTTGTTTTTGAACATAGGCTGGATGGAAGCTAAGGGAGGCTAGAATAGCTAAATTGTGTTATTATAAACACCTATATGTGAAGCTTTCTCGCCTTTGGTTAACAGCAAATAGGCATTGAACGGATCATCGCGCTGATTTTGCCCAATTCACGCAAGAACGTTATTAGTGTATTCACGGTTTCTGCATGCAAATAACTTATTATCACCTTATAAGTCACGATCGCAGCTGAGGCTCCCCGGCTTGAATATTCGCGACTGACATGCCTAAGTTGTACATAACCACGGAAACCTCAGTCGATTCGCCTTTTGTTCTGCTTGCTGTCCGATATCTATCACTTGCTCTAGAATTCCCATGGCTGGTTGTTAAAATTACAACGCAGCAATAACGCTGATGTCATTTGTTGAAAGGTTGCATAACCTAACAACGTTATCACCTTTCAGTACTGGCTTTCCGGTACCTCTTGTAGCAGTTTGTCAAGCAGCTTGGACACCGATTTCCGGGGCAGTCCGTGCTTGCTATGCTGGTCAGGAAGCAGCGGAATTCATGTAAGAGACGGATTGTTGCGTGAACATAATGTCATGCTTTCTCTTCAGGCTCGGATAAAGGGAGGGGCAGTGGCGGTACACGATGCATATGATCGTACCAGTCAGCTGTCTCAAGCTCGCCACATTGGTCGCAACAGCCATGCAACTCCCACCACAACGTAATCTTTCTCTTCATGCTCGGATGAAGGGAGGGGCAGTGGCGGTATACGATGTATGTGATCGTGCAAACCAGCTACGTCTCGAACTCGCCACATCGGTCGTGACAGCCATACAACTCCGACCGGAAGGTAGTCGCTCCTCATCGTGTCCTCAGGGTGAAGCATCAAAAGCAACAACTTCAGAGACTTCTTCTCTGAGAAGAAGAACGTACAGAATCCCAATTTCAATTGGAAAATAAACTAGTGCAGATGCCCAATTTTGCAAATAGGGGCTCCGAAAAAAATATCATTGGTGCTCTATTCAGTCGAAGACAAAAGGCGCTGTTGAAATAAAATGAAATGGAAGTGAAAAACCCATCTTAGCGTACCATTAGTTTTGCTTTCTGTTTCCAATGTTTCGTATGCCCCACATAGGTGTTCCCACTATTCCCTTGTAATGCGCCACTAATTCAGTTTTTGCGAGACGATACATCCTTTCAGCTGCCAGGGGTAATCCTATACCAGTCCATGCTGAACCGATTTTTGTCCTCTCTGCAAATGATCCCGCAATTCAGCCAGAACTCTCAACTGGCCGAAATAATCGCAAGAGCAACCACACAGTTCCGGTGGGAAGACCATATTCGGTGACCTGAGAATCACCGCAGGTGCGCTTTTAAAGAGCCGTCCGGAGCCGCCCGTCAGCCAGCCGGCCGGCGGTCTGCAGGGTGATTTGTGGATTCGAATCCGGTCAATTTAATTCCAGCTTCGAGCCATGGCCAAGACCTAACCACTCCACCAGATTGCTATCTGGAAAAGTCAGCTCGGCGGCTGCCTGAGCGCCGACATGCTAAGAAACGCGAGGGCTTCTCACCTATCGCTCTCAGCTTTGCGCCAAATAAACCTATTTCCTTGTTCCGAAGAAAGCGAAGTAGCGATGAAAGCGAAGTAAACACGTTGCCGTGGGAGTCTTGATAACAGAGTCTCACCGAACACTGAGGTTTGACGGGGTCCAGTTCCCACAGTCTGCTGGTGGGAACTGGATCTAATGACGGTGTCAAAATTTGTTCAGTTACGCGTCAGAAAGTGAATATACTTGTCCTGTACGTCCCTGCATCGTTGTTCCACACGTAGCCCAACAGATTCGGAGACTATGCGCTGTCACCAATAGGTTGGTTTCAGCTGGGGAGGTCGGCTGCATCACCGCTCGTCACCACGGCTCCGGCACCTGCCCGTCCAGTCAGTCATGTGCAGACACGCATATCACGCTCCTGAGTATCGGCGGCGCCGGCGGCAGCTCTGAGCCGGCCGGTCCTGCGCTGTGTGGCTTCCGGCCTCGGGCGGCGGCCGCGGCAGCAGGCCACATCAGGCTGCAGCGGGCTACAGCGGGCTACAGCGGGCTACAGCGGGCTACAGCAGGCTACAGCAGGCTACAGTCGACTGCCGGCTGCAGCCCCACAAGGCACAGTTGTGCAGAAGAGATCGCGCCGGCATTGATGTAGCGGATGCCTCTTGGGCGGCAGCGCGGCCCACTCGGATCCAGCGAAAACTTGAGTCGTCTAATAAAGAGTAATTGCTGGAAGGTGGGCGGCGCCAGACTGCCCGACTCGTTGGACGTACAAATTAGAAAAGTCGCCGGGCGCACCTCACACGGCGTGGCGCGACCAGTTCCATCGGGCATCGAGCCGCATATACTGCCGACTGTTCGGCCCGGCTGGGCCGACACCCGGCACGGCGACACCGACTGGTCACGTGACCGTCGCAGGGCAGGCCGCACTGGTGAGGAGGGTCGAGACGTGACCGCCCTGCAGGCCGCACTGGTGAGGAGGGTCGAGACGTGACCGCTGCAGGGCAGAACGCACTGGTGAGGAGGGTCGAGACGTGACCGCCGCAGGGCAGGCCGCACTGGTGAGGAGGATCGAGATGTGACCGCCGCAGGGCAGGGCGCACTGGTGAGGAGGGTCGAGATGTGACCGCCGCAGGGCAGGCCGCACTGGTGAGGAGGGTCGAGACGTGACCGCCCTGCAGGGCAGGCCGCACTGGTGAGGAGGGTCGAGACGTGACCGCCCTGCAGGCCGCACTGGTGAGGAGGGTCGAGACGTGACCGCCGCAGGGCAGGGCGCACTGGTGAGGGGGCTGCGACGGCTGGCCGGGTGCTGTCAGACCGGGAGACGTGGCCGTTCGGGGTGTGTCGACTTCAGCTGTGCTGCTCCACGGAGCTGCCGTTCACGAGGCCTGGCAGGGTCTTCAGCTCTGAGGTCACTGGCGTCACCGGGGTCACTGACGTCACCGGGGTCACTGACGTCACTGGCGTCACTGGCGTCACTGGCGTCACTGGGGAGACCTGTAGAAACACCAGCACTGGTCAATAAACTTCAGATGACCTATCACTAGTCTGACGCGACACTAGGACAGAGCATCTCTGGTCATAGGAAATTATTGGTCATCTGACCACATCGCCGACGGGTACGCTGTCGGGTACTCGATGTCAGGGGCTAGTATTGCGGCACTAACCACGGAGGGTTTTGCGGCAACCTTGACCAATGGGTGAAAGGACCAAGCTGAATGATCATACTAGTTCTCATTTCATGAATTATGTATTTTATCGGTCTGATCCGAATGCCGTGCTGCGATTGCTGCTATCCCGGAGAGGGTCAATGTTGAGAGGTTGCTGCGCACCCACGCACCCACGCATCGTGCGACTCCAGCTCAATGGCAGGAACACATGGATAAATATTTGTATCCGAGAGTTCGACGAGTCGCCAGTACAGTATCCGGGAGGGTTTAATTAGCCGAGTCCCTCTCCGTCAGTTGCCATTTAGACATGTCGGGTGAACTACACAGCTCCCCGTGGAAGTCGAACCAGTATTGAGCTGGATGCGGTTGAAGTTCAATACTCCACCACTGAATTAAGTATGACTATGGAACAAACCAAGACAACCTAGCAGGCTATTGGGCAACTTTGCAGAAATACAAACACAAAAAGCATACCGGCTGACGCCGCTGACAAGAACGCTGTTTCGCGCTGCTTACGATAAGCACGGTACATATCATGGGGAAGCTTTCGTTGAAAGATGGCACTAGTTCTGAAACTTCACGTCACGCTGCTGGGACCGGCGGAGGAGAGAGGAGCACACCCAGGTAGAGGGAGAGGGCGCTTAGCGACTGAAAACATGAGTTCCGTGATGGTCTTCTGGTTCTTATTTAAAGATGGCTACGATATGACGATATTTGAACGGCTCTCCTTGAAAGATTTCCGGGTGGGCACTGGGCACCTGCACCTGTGGTGCCATCATTCCTAAGTGCGAGACAGTTTTGCAACAACTTACTGTTGCAAATTGAAGCCAGTGTGTTTTTGCAGTACTATCCAGTCAGTGCTCGTCGCTCACTCTCTCTCTCTCTCTTTCTCCACCCCCTCTCTCCCTCTCTTTCCCTCGCTCTCCCACTCTCCCTCTCTCTCCCTCTCTTTCCCTTGCTCTCCCACTCTCCCACTCTCCCTCTCTCTCCCTCGTTCTCCCACTATCTTCCTGTCCCTCCCACTCTCCCTCTCTCCCCTTCGCTCTCCCACTCTCCCACGACGGGATTTAACACGTGCTGATTCGTCGCCAGGCAATTTCAGTGCTGTGTTCCTATCTCCCTGCAAGCCGACAAAATTGGACAGGCTCACATATGGCCCCACCATGTCGGAATTGACGTCCGGCATGCCGCAACATTGCTGATGGATATCTGTGCGTTCACTTCCGTGCTATCTGCCGGCAGCGTATGGCTCTGCCGGAAAATGAAGGAAATAAGGCCGCTGATTGCGTGATTAGTCTCAAGGTCTCGCACACCGATTGACGGTTCCTTAAAACGGCCCAATCTTTCCCTGATGCAGTCACAGCGTAGTCCGGAAATGAATAACCTTGCATGTGCAGGTGTATGAACGTAGCGATCGCGCGACACAATTAATCCAACTGGCCGTTCTAAGGCCAGCTTTCGTTTACCACTGCCGACGTTGGAATTTGTAGTGCGGTACAGTCTAACTCCGCCCGTACGTAATGCATATGAATCCAGCATCCGGCTCACGCCGCTCTGGGGAAAGTCTTCACTTCTCTGCACTAGTCTTAGTCGCCCAGTGTCTCGTTCAACAAGATAAATCACCAACCATTCGGCCCAGTGACATCAAGAAAACATTACAATGCAGAATGATGCTGGGCCGCGGTTGTTTTGAGATTATCGATTTTTTAGCAAACGATGACATTTATAATATGTCTTAGGCTGTGGTGTCTGTGGCTAACTATGTCATGCGGGATTAATAATGGTAACAGTTCTCTCCGAATGTTAAAAGTGATGTTGTTCCTTCACTAAGTTATTTATTTTAATTGCAGTTCGTTATCTCAGATCCGAATGAATATGAAATGGTTTGCTACGAGCGAGGGTGAAGTCCGATTGAGTCAACTCCTATTGCATTCGAAAGTTCTGAGCGACTCGGACCGCCCAGCTCCGTCCGACCGCAACACTTTTGAAACCGTAATTACTTTTTGCTGCAGCACTTGGCATTTCAATTGCTCACTCAGAGTCAGATGTGTTCATTTAATTAATATTTGCAACGATTTTATCCCATTAGTCTTCGTGAAGTGTGCTTAATATTTGCGCAGAGAAAGGTATTTGTGGTGGCTTTCGAGCAGGTGGCTAGCTTTCAACTGTGTTTTGCGGTGCAAGGCAGCATTTCCCCTGAATCCAGACACGAATTCAGGGATATAAATGGGGCGGCGTATTTCCGAGAAGTGTTTGTCGTCCGTCTACGACTAAACATTTTCCCAAAAATTACAACGCCTTCATTTGGTCCACGTCAACTCCATATAACTTCAATTGACTTATACCCTCGGCTTAATCCATGTGTCCCACGGCCGAGACAATCCGGGACAGCATCGCAGCGACGTCACTATAAGCCCGCGACGGACTTGACTTGGGGTCACCGCAACCATCGGTCACATGAGCATATGCAAACGAGCAGTCAGACATGACCAGCAAACAACAACGAGATGCACGACATCTGCGCCGCTGCGGCGGGCTGCAGATGCGGGCCACGTCTGGACGAGACGCACGACAACTGCGCCGCTGCGGCGGGCTGCAGATGTGGGCCACGTCTGGACGAGACGCACGACAACTGCGCCGCTGCGGCGGGCTGCGGATGTGGGCCACGTCTGGAGCGGGACCATCATCGCACAGAACCATTCAGCGGCTCCGTTCACCTGCAGCACCATCCCGTGCCGTGCAGCAGCAGACTCACACTCACCGCGTGCACGGCGACGGCGCCGTTGGAGAGGAGATCGCCGGAGCAGCCGTCGTCCTTGACCTCCGCTTCCGGGCCAGAGGCGTCTGACCCAGTCGGCTCTGAGCGGGTGTCCTGTCGACCAACAAGCACCTGAGGGACGTCTTATCGACACACATGTACATCTGAGACACTTCATCATGGCACAAAGATATACATCTGAGGCGCCTCATCACCGCGCGCACACACACACACACACACACACACACACACACACACACACACACACACACACACACACACAACAATTATATATATATATATATATACATATTTATATATATATATATATATATATATATATATATATATATATATATATATATATATATGTATATATCTGAGCACCGCACCGCAGCACACATATACATCTGAGGAACCACATGCCGGCACACCATTATACACCTGGGGAACCTCGTCACGGCACACAGATATACATTTGAGAAACCACACCACGGCACACAAGTATACACCTGGGGAACTCATCAGGCACACAAATATACAGCTGAGCACCTCATCACAGCCAAACATTGGCAGATCGAGACCACCGGTTGGGCAACTTCCGCATCGGCCCAACCCTACCCCCATTGGTCTACCCAGGATTTGCGTCAGGGGTAGAAGGAAACGGATTTGGAGGGTGCCCAGGCATTACCGACCGCTATTTTTGGAAGTTACCTGATTCCGACGACTATTTTTTCAGTGGAGCTATTTTTGCAACGCAAATGATTAATGACAGTATGAATGTATATGCAAGGGGCCCAACCGAACATCATCGTTTCTAACTTACTGAATCCAACCCGCTCCCCTTGCTCAAAGCTGTTGTTTCTGGTATATCTTGATGTCAGCCTGCACTGCTAAACCTGCACCCGCGCAAATAACTTTAAATTGTTAATTTTTTAAATTTAGCGCACTGCAGTCAATAACGCCCAGTCGTGACCACGTCAACATTCCTGCAAGAATGTTGACGCCCGACTTGCGCATTCGTCGCATTCGCCACACTCCGTGCGTTTCTGCTGTTCCTGCGTTTTCTGCTAGACCCCTTACGTTTTTATAATTGCTGCCATATGATGGCCTTGCGCCAGACGTGACGTCATATAGTGCTTTGTATCATGGCTTGGTAGGAAATTTCGATGAATTTAATTCGGCATTATTTCTCGTCTTCGCACATTTTCTGGTGGAAAAGGAATTCAGATACCACTCTGAATATCGATGCATTTACATCATAATTTCGTTTAAATATGCTCACAGATTGATTCCGAACCGAGACGCGCGCTGGTACGGCATTCTTTTTAGGACCTGTTGCATTTTTTTCTCGTTTATTGAAGTGCATTAGGTCCCCACCACAATTTTTTAGTCTCTCACGGCGATTTTTGTGACCCGACGTGATTCTCTACTTCTTGATGTTTATGTACTCACAGCGTTTTTGATTGACCGGCGTGTTTTCGAAAACTAGAATGTGTTTATTTACTGCCCCGGCGCGTTTTTATGACCATATCACTTTGTGCGGCCCCGATCTGTTTTTGAGATCCTCACGTCGTCTTTGCGGACACGGTGTGCTTTAAGAGCTCCAGCGCGATTTGAGGGTGTTCGGAATGCTTTGAGGGCACCACTGGACTCCTATCGTGTCCATGACCGGCTCTGGCGCATATTGTCCTTATTACTTCTGTCCGAGAACTGGTGCGTTTTGGAGGGTTCCGCGTAGGTTTTCCAGTTCCATGTGGCTTTGAGGGCACCACTGGCTGACGACCATCATCCGGCGTCTCCACGTGTACTTGTGTGGAGCTGGCTTGACGACCATCATTCGGCGTCTCCACGTGTACTCGTGTGGAGCTGGCTTGACGACCATCATTCGGCGTCTCCACGTGTACTCGTGTGGAGCTGGCTTGACGACCATCATTCGGCGTCTCCACGTGTACTTGTGTGGAGCTGGCTTGACGACCATCATTCGGCGTCTCCACGTGTACTTGTGTGGAGCTGGCTTGACGACCATCATTCGGCGTCTCCACGTGTACTCGTGTGGAGCTGGCTTGACGACCATCATTCGGCGTCTCCACGTGTACTCGTGTGGAGCTGGCTTGACGACCATCATTCGGCGTCTCCACGTGTACTTGTGTGGAGCTGGCTTGACGACCATCATTCGGCGTCTCCACGTGTACTCGTGTGGAGCTGGCTTGACGAAAATCGTGCGGCGTCTCCACGTGTACTCGTGTGGAGCTGGCTTGACGACCATCGTGCGGCGTCTCCAAGTGTACTCGTGTGGAGCTGGCTTGACGACCATGGTGCGGTGTCCCCACGTGTACTCAGGTGTCAGTGTGCTTGTATGTGGTCTACAGATGTTTGTACATGCGAGCCTCGGAGTCGGCACCAGCTAACTGAAGTGCTGGCTTGCTTTTCACTCTGAGGAGGCGTCAGCTGAACATGCCTCGGAGTCGACACCAGCCAACTGAAGTGCTGGCTTGCTTTTCACTCTGAGGAGGCGTCAGCTGAACACGCTCAGTAGGCTGGCCGAATGGTCGTAAGATCATCCAAGGTTCTTCTACAAAGCAGCGTCGCGCCTGCCGTCCACGGCTATGCTGTAAAATCCCACGGCTATGTTGCGTGAGCCCACGGCTATGTTACGTGAGCCCACGGCTATGCTGCGTGAGACCACGGCTATGCTGCGTGAGCCCACGGCTATGCTGTGTGAGCCCACGGATATGCTGTATAAGCCCACGGATATGCTGTGTGAATCCACAGCTATGCTGTGTGAGCCCACGGTTATGCTGTGTGAGCCCACGGTTA